>CP024752.1:1200000-1800000 GCA_003856775.1 Hyphopichia pseudoburtonii | reverse complement strand
TGCTGTCAGTGATGATGACCTGAATGATTATATTGAGGATGGGGAAGATGTATATGGTTACTTGATCTTGGAGTTAATCAAAGAAAATGGTGATTTAATCTTTCTAAAACGAATCAGTGATATGGATAAATTGTCATTGAAAGATAGTGTAAAAGTTATTGACAAACATGGTGATGACGTTAAATTGGGGAAAAGTCATGGTTGGATTGATTGTCTTCTCATTGCTAAAGAAATGGTCCTGAAGCAGACATCAGCGCCCGCACCTTCTGCTACAGCCTCAAAACCATCAGCAAAGCCTACTGTCCCAGCGACTTCCATGAAAAAATCAAACTCGAGTAGCACCAGACCCACCACCAAGAAAAGGCCGAGTGCCAAATCAAACAACTCGGCATCAAAAACGCAACAATCGCCTTCTACCCTGACCCAATCCCATAGTAATTTTGCGTACGCAGCTGCTGCTGCTGCACATCGATAAGGACGTCATAAACTTCTACCTATTATGCATATTCATTATCAGAGGGGCGAGGGACTTTTTGCATTTTTTTTTTTTTTTTACTACTTTGAGTCATCTCTTCATTTTGGTTAAATAACCTATATAGACGCACATGGTCAAACCTGAGCCAAGCGAACTTGAACTTCACATAAGCAGCCTTCCTGCTGAATACACGCGTACTTTTAAAAACATTTCAATGCAGTTTCATTAGTCATTTATATACATGCTGTTTATATGCTATATACTATTCGCTTCGTAAATTTATAGGTTGGCTGGAAATCGATTATTAAATCTTTTGCAGCTCACTGCTCCAGTCCTTTTGAGGGCATTTATCGTTGAATACCTTTATCGTTTCTTGTTTCAAAATCGAATCAATTGCCAGTTCATTCTTTACCCAGTTGTCAATGACATCACACTGTGAAAATTGATTCTCCAATTTTTGTTGGTGCGATTTATAAGCATAAGGGTCTGTTCTTAAATCAAATTGTTCTTCTATAGAAGATTCATTATCTTGTGAAGTTGTCACTGGCTTTTTGTCGGAGGTGAGCTGTATTGGAGTTTGGTGTGCAGTTACAGCTTTTCCCTGATATGTAGACTCGCGTAATTCCCTTGAATATTTGGCACAATAATCAATTAGCTCTACTCTTGCTTGCCATTGTGGAAAAATCTTTTTGGTAAAATACGATTCACAATCTCTTTGATTAATTTCGTTCAAATGTTGCCTTATCGTATCATCTGTTGCTATTCTAGAAAGTCGAAGAAAAGCTCTTATGCGTGTGGAGTCGAGACAGTATTGTGGATTGAATAGCGCAGCCGGTGCGCTACTGCTTTGTGAAATTGTGGAGCTATTTGCAGTGGACATTGCTATGTTTTCGATATCTTTAGTCTGAGAAGGTTGTGAGGAATGTTTGAAAAATGACATTTATATATTGTGTGTGTAGAAGATGACGATAGAGCTTCGCCTTTAACTGTTGTTAGTGGCAAATATATTTGATCCATATGGCGCGAAGGATATATGGTGTGTGGGTGTAACATTAATGATGATCTTGCAGGAAACGCTGAAAATTACTCTAGCCACCATTGACTCTTCTTTCTACTATTCAAGCAAACTACACTTCACAATAATTGTACTAGATTATCATCCATTGAACAATGATTGGTTTTAGACATGATGATATGGAGTTATGTGTGGACCACGCAATATCCTGCGCGGTTCAATCGTGGGTCAAAGATCTATCAGAAAATGCACCGACTCATAAGTTGAGACAAACCGCAAGGTGGGCTGACGGCCTGATCGGTCTAGGCTTGTTTGAATTGATCAATAGACAAGAGCATTGGTTTTATAATAATAGAAATCACAGAAAGCATACCTTATTTATGCGCATTGAGGGTATTTTATGGGGTATCCCGAAGAATGAGAAAGAATACAGTCTTCCACATTCTCTTGATACAACGAGTATATTATTGAAGTTACACGAGGCTGCTAGACTGCCTGACTATCCACACATAGATTTGGAAGATCCTACAAAACGGAAAATGTTTGCTCTTTTGGAAAATGCTGTCGATCTCGTTCTCGATGTATCCGGTGATGACAACGCTGATCGCCCCGCAATCCGTTCTCAATTCTATTTAACATTATTGAGACATTTCTATGAAAAGATTGAGAATGAAATTGAAGTAACCTCAAAATATTATGATGAATCGGCTCCCGCATGTATACAACAGCTCGCTCAATACTTGCCATCTGCGCCAGAAGTTCCTGCTTTGACTGTAACTAATGTTTACAAAACTTACAGAAGACTTCTTGAAAATTCTTTTTCTGCCGTCCTTGATACTTCAAGGGTTCACAGGAACACCGATGTCGTTTCTATGCTCAGAGAGCAAGGTAATAATCTTATGCTGACTCTGGGCTACGCTCAAGCAATTCAAAAATATACAACGGCCATCGACATATGTCCCACTCCTGACGACGACAACATTCCTGCACTTTTAACTAATCGTGCAATCGCCTATATTGGACTTAATTGTTATCCAGAAGCACGATATGATTTGAATAAGGCTGTTCTTTTGGATCGCACGTATACACCTGCATGGGCCCAATTAGGATATTGTCATCTATATATGGGTACAACATTGGTCGCTTTAAGGTGTTATTTGGCAGCCTTGCAATCTGCAGTTGGTGATGTATTGCCTTATAAAATTTTATCAGAAGAGCCGCTTTCCGTGACTGATGAATACCGTGAGAACAAAATTGCCACTGTAATGCCCCAATTTATTCAAAGAGTTATTCAAGCGATGATTCTTACTGAAAAGAGGGCTTATCAACAACGTGAAAATTCTGATGAAATCAAAAGTGTTGTGGCGAAAGCCAGAGGGATTTTGGCAAGATTAAGGTCGACTGCATCTCCGGAAGATCTATCCTATTTCACCTACCTTTACGAATATGAGGATTCATCATTTAGATCAACAGCTAGACAAGCAAACCGCAGTAGGCCTAATATACTCACTCCTGATGTCAGTCAAAACATTTTTGCCAATAGCAATGTTGAAACTTCATCAATCGCTATTCCGGCTCCTTTAAATCCCTTAGATACTCCACTGACTGATACTCCAAGACCATTCGGAACCACCATTGCTGGTATAAGACCCGCTGGTGAATCGGGCGCTGCTGCCTCTAATGATAGCGAGCGTGACGTAAGACTTTCTCCTCCTCGTGGTGCTTCTCGAATGAATGCAGGAAGCCCAACCACCGCAAGCACGATCTTTTCAATCGGTGGCACAACCCCACGTGATATCAATACCGGGTCTGATTCACAAGGGGCATCTACAGGGCAATCACAACAGGGGGGCAATCTCGGTGAAGGTAATGATGTTAGAAGGATCCTTAATAACTTTGGACAAATATTTGAAGGTACACTCGGTGCACAGACTGATGTTTTCCCCAATGATCCACCTTCTAGGGAAAGAGAAAATCAAGCAGAAAGAGAATCGGAGAGACAAGGTGATGAAAATTCGTCATCTAGTAATGATCAACGGCAACCACCGCAGCCACAACAAGGTGAACACTTGAGAAATATTATGAGAAACTACCTTCCTGAAGGATTAGGTGGAATGATAAGCCAGGCTCTCGGGTCTGTTGGAGGTGTCAATGGTGGTATTGTAATCAATGGCAGACAATATGATCTCTCCGGTAACCCAATTGAGGGACGGCTGTCAAATAGAGATCAAACTGGTAACCAACGCTCAAATCGTAATGACGATGATATAGATATGCCCGATGTTCCGGACCTCGATTGAATCTTTTAGATATATAGCTTCAAAGAAATAAAGGACTTTTATGTAAGCATTAGGAATGACTTGTACCAGTGGTGACCATTGATCAATTAATTTGCAATCATAAGGACAAACGGAGTTTAATCACGTGCTCTACACAAAAAAGAAAAAAAAAAAGGTGAGAAATGCGATTATGGGAGAGGCGAACAAGGAATCACAGAAAAATAAAATGAAAACCTGATATGGCTGATAAGAATAAGTATTTACGCTGAGCTATTTGATACAGCATTGATTTGACAAATATTTTGAAATTCAATACAACATCTACATATATATATATTTATATATATATATATTAATATTTGCCTAATTGTCCCTCGCTCTTGACAACCGCACAACGCACCAACGGAACCCCTTCTTTGATTCACAACTAAGCATCACAACTAAATATGGCAGGATTGGAACAATCATTATTCCAGTTGAAATTCACTGCTAAACAACTTAATAGACAAGCCACCAAGGCCGCAAAGGAAGAAACCCAAGAAAAGGCAAAAACAAAGAAAGCATTAAGTCAAGGAAATCCTGACATTGCACAATTGTATGCACAAAATGCCATTCGTAAATCAAATGAACGTGTCAATTTACTAAGGTTGGCATCCAGAATAGATGCAGTCGCATCTCGAGTACAAACTGCCGTTACTATGAGGTCAGTTACTGGTAATATGTCCCAGGTTATTAAAGGTATGGATAAAGCTCTACAAACGATGAATTTGGAACGAATTACATTAGTTATGGACAAATTCGAGAATCAATTTGAAGATTTAGATGCCCTGACTAATTACTATGAAAGTGCCACTAATAACGTAAATGCATTAACGACTCCTCAGGAAGAAGTCGACGAGTTGATGAACCAGATTGCCGATGAAGCAGGTATTGAAATGAAGCAAGGATTGAACGATACTAAAGTCGATATTGCATCGCCACCCACTGCTAACACCATATCTGAAGAAAAGGAAGATAAGCTTACCGAACGATTAAGAGCATTAAGAAGTTGAAGATTCTTCTTTTTATTTGTGACTCGCTCTTCCTTGTTACTTTCCATGCTACGCTGTTACTTTGCTCGCTCAATAATGAAATGAATGTATACTTTTATCTCAATCTGTTATATTTAATATGTGTTTCACCCGTAGTTGATCACCAGTCCGTGACATGTCAATGGCTCGGTCATAAGATAATACGCTCTACTCTGACAAATTCATAACAAACATCCGTACATATAGGTGTGGATTTTTCTTTCTTAAATTTGCTTTTTGTTTTTTTCTTCTCTTTTTATCCGGTTACAGCTAGTCCCGAAACTCCGCAAAGCAAGCCAATGAAAAATTGACCTTAATTTGAATTGTATTTTTGTGGACCCAAATATATAAATAAATTTGCCCTTCTTATCTTTCGTTTATTTTCTTTTCTTATTCTTTTTCTTCTAATTTTTTTATTTATAAAAATCCGAATTCAATTGATCATTTATTTTTCAATTGACCCTCCCTTCCGTTTCCCTAAATAAAAAATGCTTTCTTCTGCTTTAAGAACCAATGCTACTCGTTCCCTCGGGTCTTTCAAAGGCGCATCTGCTGCCTCTGTTAATGCCATCAGAACTAAAGTTTCCTTGCCTGATTTGGACTGGGACTTTGGTGCTTTAGAACCTCATATCTCTGGTCAGATCAATGAAATTCATTACACCAAACATCATCAAACTTATGTCAATGGTTACAACACCGCCATTGAACAACACGCTGAAGCCAAACAAAAGGGTGAAGTTAAAAAAACCGTTGAATTACAAAAAGCCATCAACTTCAATGGTGGTGGTTACACCAACCATTGTTTGTTCTGGAAAAACTTGGCTTCTCCTAAGCAAGGTGGTGGTGAACCACCAGCAGGTGACTCTGACTTGGCCAAACAAATCGTGGCTCAGTATGGTTCCGTTGAAAACTTGATTTCTGCTACCAATGGTAAATTGGCTGGTATTCAAGGTTCCGGTTGGGCTTTCCTTGTCAAGAACAAGGAAGCCGGCGGTGTATTGGATATTGTTACTACCGCTAACCAAGATACCGTTACTGGTTCTTTGGTTCCATTACTTGCCATTGACGCCTGGGAACATGCCTACTACTTACAATACCAAAATGTGAAGGCTGACTACTTCAAAGCTCTTTGGAAGGTTATCAACTGGAAAGAAGCTGAAAAGAGATTTTTGGTAAACTAAGCTTAATTGACTGATTCCGATCAATTTATTCTAATTATGATTGTTTATTAACGACTTTTCTCCTTATTTATCTTAGTATATCTAACATCGTCTTGAATGCAGATTTACCCGTAAGAATTGTCTACATGTAGAATTATCTTTACAGTTGAGTTATTGCCTACTCCATTAATTGCAAAAATTGTAAGTATATGAATTAGTCCGTGAGCAATTGACCCCCAAGTAAACGATTTGAGTTTCGGAAAGGGGATTGAAATTCGGAAAACTTGTGTAAAGTCATCATCAATTGTCGCAATTTTTTTAGTGATTTTTTTTTTTTGTTTTCTTCGTCTTCGTTTTTGCGTTGCTTCAGAATTTTCTATTCCCGTAAATGGTCTCGGAAACCACGTACTAAAGCTAAGCAAGTGCAACTTTGAAACATTGGTAAACGCTTAAATGTACGCATACTAAGAAAAGTACCGTTGCAGCCCGTCATTTAGGTTAATGTTATACACATGTGAATGCCAAATCTCCCATTTTTACCTTAATGTAGCAAATATTGCTCAAAATAGACAAATTTTTATTTGGAAGCTTGAGAAATTACGTAAGAGAAAAATTGCGAAATTTGAAATCAGTCAAGCCAGTTAGTTAGCCAAACATTGACGGTTATACTTACATAGGAATAAACTTTTAATAGTGTATATGTTTATTTATCATTACAAAGTATTCTAAAATGTGGCAACACCTAGTAAAGTGGCCGCATTCCTGGCATCCACTTCACTTCGGTCTTGGCCATTGAGGTCACCTTCTTCATCGTCCTCATTGATTGCAGCCTCGCGAATCTTCTCTTCTTCTTCTTGTTCTTGATTTAGACTTCTAAATGTCCTAGAGGTCCACGAATCACCATTGGCTGATTGTGATTGCGTTAAATTATGTTTCAAACTGGTCAAGTTATCACGGTTCAACCTTGATAACCCACCCTTTTCATCAATGATTCGAATATCCAATCGAATGTCTTCCAAATGTTTAAGGACCTTGCGATGATGATCTACTTTATGTAGGGTGAATTGCTTTAACATTTTTTGAAATTTAGTCTCGGTGAATTGAATCACTTCCTGGCGTTCATATAACATTTCTCCAGATATTCTTTTAACCTGTAAGTTTAGCGATTCTTCTGCTTTAGTCGCATACTCCAAAGACCGTATTGCCTCATCAACTTTGAACGGGTCTAACGAAGATTTATTTTTAATTTTGGTTGCCTGTTGATGTTTTGATCTTGTTTGTTGCTCTGCTTGTAACAACTCTCTCATTATTAGATGTCTATTTGTTAAAGCTTCTTTTATTTGGTAAAAATCATTGGTGAAGACTTGAACTCCATCACCCAAAGTACCCATACTATTGATCAGCTCAACTAAAGTCAAGTCAGCCTGAATCTGAACAATTCGAGATAACTTTTCCCACATGTTTTTCATACCAGGGTGAATTATCTCAAATTGTGATAATGAACTCAATTTTTGAGATAGTTCATTGATATGAATTGAAAGCTGTTTCTCAACTTTGGTACTTCTATCAAGCTGTTTATATAATTTTTGACACGTTACATATAGCGCCTTGATAAGAGGTCTGAACTCTGCCAATTCTTGATATGGATCATACGGTACGGCCAATTGCTTTAAAGTTTTACGTACCAAACCACTAGCCACGGCAGTCTTTCTGCTAGAATTGATCACTGAATAACCGAAATCATTCTCGATAAAAAAGATAAATTCTTCATCTCGCACTAATATAGGGTTGAACGTAATTCGGTTGAACCATTCTTGCCACACGTGCATCAATTGCTTGGTTTCATCTTCACCACCAGAGGGGTAAGAAGTAACAGCCAGTGGAATGATAGGGACAAAGACTTCCAAGTTTGAAACGGCTAAATAGTTGTTGAATTTCACCACTTCATGGTACGTTCTTCGAATATCCTTATATTTATCCTGACGGAATCGTGGCAATCCCTTGACAGAAGCATCGAACTTTAAAATCGGATTACCCGCCTTATTTTTTTCAATTGCAGTAAGTCTGATTTTGATCAGATACTTGTTGGTGAAACGCTCGGGAAGTAGCTTACGAAGTTCTTCTGGAGTTAATTGTTGTTGGTATTCCTGGCGCGAGTCCAGCTCTTGCTCTTGTCCGCCTGAATGTTCTTGTGGTTGATACTGTAACTGATCTGGATCAGCATATATGTATTGCGGTTGACTTTGTTCTTGAGGCTGGCTCAGAGTGAAGTTGTCTTCTTGTTGGTATTCATGTTCAATTGGCTGTGGTGCTGCAGTTTGTTGAGAGTTTTCAGATATATGATCATCTGGTTCGGCGAAGGGGTTATTATTCTCGAAATCATCTAATCCCGGAATCGTGGACATTGTGAATTGTAATTTGGTAAATTTTTTTTTTATGCAGACGAATCAGATCGAAGTCAGGTCGTGATATCCTTATCTTGAAGGCTTGAAGAGTATCGCTGTTTATCAAGATTTCTAACAGCACAAAGAATAAAGTCTAGCTTCCATTTTTGTGCCCGCGCACGACAGAAAAAAAAACATCTATAAACATAGATCTGATGCTAAAACATTACTGAACACACTCAAATGAACGGGTATGTGGTTTCAATATACATATATCTATATAGACAAGGAGGTGGGCAAGCGATAAACGCATATAAAGAAGATATCAAAGGGCAAATAAAAATAATATAAGAGTATAAAATAGAATAAAATGAAGAATTGAAGAACCATACAATGTCATTAGATAGTAGCCTTAACCTAAAGCTTCTCTTCTCTGAGAGTAGAAGTGTTGTTACTTTTCAAAATATTATAGCCCCAGTACCCAATAATATTTAAAACACCTACTCTCCAACCGTTAAAAAGATTCAAACGCTTAACCTTTTCAGCAAAGCCAGCAATACCACCAGCTTTTACAAGTGTGAGTGACTTCTTCTCGTCCTCTGGAATGTCTTCTTCACTTTCACTATCGTAAATTGCGTCATGAAGATTCCAACTATTGAAATCCACAATCAAATCTTCTTCTGGATTATCAATAGACACAACTCTTTTCTCATCTTCTGCCAATGATTTTGGTTTCAACAAAAATCTAACTTGTTCTTTCCTCAAAAGGTTTTCAACCGGTAATTTGATGAAAAATTCCATGATAAGTAACCACAAATTGACTAAAGTATACAAATTAGAAGACAGATACCCATCAAGATTAAACCTGATGTACATAATGTAAGGTGCTGCTTTACGAAACACGCTAGTTGAAAACTGGTGTAAGACGGTGAGTAAGGCAATCGTAGGTGGTGGATTCAAAACCAAAGAAATTGGATAGTTCCGTATTGAGTCACGAATTGAGCGAGTATTGATTGCGCGAGGGGCAGTGGGGTCTATGGGTGGACGATTCACATGAGTCGAGTTAGCAAACGCACTAACATCAGGATCCAGAGAGTCAACTGATGACGGAGGCTCTGACGAGCTGGAGTTATTACCGAATGGCTTATTGAACTGAGTGATCATGAGTCTAACCTTAATCAAATCTAATGGCATAAGAATGAATCCTGTTAATACACATGCCAGTACAGATAGCCATAACGACCTGAGGGGGTCTGTCAGATGAGTCAAATCCAAGAAGAAGGGATCAGGGATGCCTAAAAATGGTGATATAAACCCAGTGATCCATGCTTCGATGGTATGGGATAAGGTTTGATGGATAAACTGAGCATTTATACCACGGAAAAGTGCAATTGGTCCATCTTTAGTTGCAATTGCAGTCATGATGTCAATAGTATGCTTGGAAATAGGTTGAATCTTATTAGCATTTTTGGGTGTTCTGTTGGATTTCTTGGTGGAGTTTCTGTGACTGACACTTGAATCTCGCATTGTTGATCTGGAGAATGACACAGAATCGCCAGTGGATTGAAAATAATTGATTTCGGAGTCTGAATCGGATTCGGAAATATCAGTGATTTGAGGAGTTGAATCATTGAGAGCAGGGTTCAATAATCTGGAATATTTTTTTGGTTCTTTTTTTGATGAGTGATCATCTTTCGAATCTAGCTTTTGGTCAAATTGGAAATATCCGACTTGTAAAACCAATCTGACTATCTCCAATGGCTGGGATAATACAACTTTTAGGTAGTTTTTGCAAAAATTATACACCAAGTTTTTCAAGAGCTCTGATAAATTATTGAAATCAAAGTACTCCTGGAACTCTAAATCGTAGGCATAATTCTTGTCGGATCCACCAGACCCAATGGTCTTGCCACCATTTAAGTCACCAAATCCTTTACTGCCATTCAAACCAATTCCCTTTCCCGGAACAAAGCCTCTGTCTGCTGAGGCAGTATTTTGAGTTGACACGCTCGATGTCAATAGGGATGTGATCGGTTTATTTGTTTGTGTATCGATCAACCCCACGCCAGGCCTGAAAATAACAGAATAGCCTGCATTGAAAGTGTCATGGTCGTAATAGGGCCGCAAGGGGTTATTACTCGACATGTTTCTTACTGAATGATTTCACAAATTAGTATTAGTGACAAAGGAGGTAGCTTTCTAATCGTGCCATAAGTCAACCTGATTCCTGTTGTTTGCCCTTCCTTTCTTTTTTTTCCTTTGATTTTTTTTTTTTTTTTTGATTTTTTTTTTTGCTGTGAGCCTTTTTCTTACAGCTACACTAATAAAAAAAAAAAAAACATGGGGCAACTTTTAGAGTTGTCATTTTTAATTGATTCTATATAGTGATACATAATCCCATTTGCTTCCTAGGGTCAAGTATGACATGAAAGCATATGTGCTAATTTACAAGTAAGTGTAGTGGGCGGTTCGCATCCACAGTTCGGAGAACAAATGTTGAGCTCGAAGCTGGAAATGAGCTCATCGAAGAAATCTATGCGGACCCATTCAATTGATTAGAACGATTTATAAGAAATTCACCCAACTCTTTAAGTGGGTCATCTGGTTTTCTGTTGCTAACATCCTGTAATCCTTCAAGTAGATGTTGGGTGAGGTGTTTATTCATATATTGTCTGATGGACGACCCGCCCACAATCTCATGCACAGGGGGGCCCGTAGCATCCAATTGAGGAGCTGGAGTAGCTGTACTTGAAGGAGCAGTGGAGCTTGGTTCCTCCACCTTAACTCTCTTAGCTGGTTGTTCAGCATCTTGATCTGGCTCTTGATGTTGGTCTTCTTCTTTTTGTATGTTGGTGACTTGTTCAGGTCCCGTTATCCCATCAGCATTTGAGTAGTCTTCATGTTCTGACTTCAAGGTCTCCTGTTGCAGCATTGTGGTATGAAGTCAATAACAAAATGATGAGTTCGAATACTCTTGTTGAAGAACTAATATGTGGTTTTAACTGTGATGTTTGTTTCCTCATATTTTTGTCAAAAACAAAGAATGAACCTGTGTGCAGGACTCCGTTTTTCTGTCTACTTTTTCCTTCACAGGATTATCATGAAAGAAAAAGGCCACCTGACTGCTACAGTTAATTAGATTTGTATTACGACACACCCAATTTTTATTGCACTCCTTATCTACAATGGATCCATTCAACGAAGTAGAAGATGACGCCTGGTCACAGATCCAAGGTTTAGAGTCTTTTGTAAATCAGACAAACACCATAACAGAAGATACCAAGACAGATTTTATCAACAACTATCAAGAACTAGAGGAAACGCTAGAGGATTTGAAACAAGCAGTACACATTTCGGAATCCAACCCTGAACTATTTCAGCTCACCTCATCCGATATAGCCAATCGAAAACAAATTTTATCCAAGCTTTCGACCAAGATAAACAATTTAGAACGTGACTGGAATGATAAAGTCCTGAACCCGAAAAGGTTACGAGAAGTGACTACAATGTCAAATAGAATCAGTCAAGATGACGATCCGTCGAGTGAGAACCCGTTTGCTGACAAGAATCAAATCGATCAAGAGTTCAATCAATTTCAACAACAAGAAATGATACAAAATCAAGATGTTCAACTTGACTCTCTTCATCAAACAATGAGAAATTTGAATATGCAAGCCACTTTCATGGGTGGTGAGTTAGAAGATCAAACATACATGTTGGATGATTTGGATCAAGAGATGGATGTCGTTGGCAACAAGTTACAACGAGGAATGCGTAGAGTGAGATGGGTTTTGGAAAATAACAAAGGTGGAGCCAGTGATTGGTGTATAGGAATTTTGGTGGTTGCCTTAGTCATTTTGTTGATTTTGTTGATTGCGGTTTGATGGGGTCTTTGTATGGTACAGTTTCGAAGGGGAGGAGAAGGGGGTACTTCAAGTTCATCTGATTGATGTTGTGTGTGTATGTATGTCCATCAGAAAACTTATGTGCCTATTTGTGCTTCGTTTCCCCTTTTTTTCTTCATTTTACGGGAACAATCTTCACGGATCCGAGACTGTATGTAAATGTACATGGATAATCAAGCAGAATCAAGAGCTAAGTTTGAAATCAGTTACGCCAAGTGGGAACAACTGTGGGTATCGACAATTTGGGGCGCACTTATCTAAGTGACTCATGACATGTGATTTCCCTACTAGAGCCATCGAAAAGGATTGTAAAAAGTGTCAATTGATAAGTTTGAGGAATCTCATCTCATTAAACGGAGATCGTCTGCGAAGGAAAATTGGGACTAACAGGTCAATGGTGAAAGGTCAAATTCAATTTTATACGCCTGTCGAAAAGATCTTACCTGCATAAATGAAATACCTCGAGCTTGTATAATAGTGCTTTAATAACTAGACTTTCCGCTGGAAGTTAAAATAGAGACGAACGCTAGACATTCAATAAAAAAAAAAGACTTTCCTAAAGAAATTTGAGAAAAAATCCAGTGAAGGAGACCAATTTGTTTCGTTATACGACAACTGTATAGGTTTTCGCCTAAAGTTTATTTCATCACAGAAACTTGAGGTTGTCATGTATTGTGCAACAAAGCCTCGAGGTTTTTAAAGATAGTAACTTATAACGAGATTTTCATGTAACCAATGCACGTGATATTCTTTTTTTTTTCCTTCCGTATTTTTGATCAGTGCGAATGCTGCAAAAAAAAAAAAAAAAAACCATCGAAAGATCACAAAACCAAAAAAAAATAAGAATCAAAAAGGAGAACTAAGTGAACTTGAAAGATCAATGACAAAGAACCAGAGAGAGAAAACAGCCTACGGGAACGAAAATATATGACATGAAGGGATGTTTATTAAACTAAGTGTTAGTCAATCATAGGAAGTTATCATTTCATGAGTCTTCCAATTGGGTATCAAGACGTCAAGAATTCGGGTTTCATATTTGAAACGGGCTTCAAACAACATAACCCATTCGACAGTTTCCACAATACTTTTATGTTGACGTTTGAATTCTTCATTCAGTTCACTTTTTCTTTCTAAAATATCATTAGAGCGGGTTAAATCAATTGCCTTCTTTAATTTATCAAGGAGAACTTTTAAAATATTCATAAAATGATCTTCCTCTTTGAATAATGAGCCACGCTTGTCTCCTTTGAAAAGTTCAAGATTATGTAATTCTTTTGATTTTTCGATAACTATGCTTATGAGATCATAGTCACCCTTTAATAGATTTTGAACTTCTTCTAACGAATCTGGTAAACTGAGACCAGCACTTCCCATATCAATACATCCTGATGCAAATTCGTCTAGCAGCAGTAAAATATCTTCAAGTAACTCAAGAAATTCTTCATGATTTGGAGGTGGCCTAAAGTCAAGATCAACACCGTAGTGATTAATCTTATGATAAATGCTTAGTATTGTAGTATGAAGAAGTGGGAGGTAAAATTGTCCAATTTGTACATGAAATGTCAAGTCTTCCATTAATTCAAGACGCATGACTTCCAGGTCTGTGAACGAGTGGGGTGACATACCCGACTCATTTTCATTAATTTTGGCGAGTATTGTATTTGTTAGCTCTTCCTGATCATCAATCTTGCTACCTGGATCAAATAAGACTTCCTTTTTGATGGCTTGATAGAAACAATAAAGATATCTAGGAGAAGATGGTGGATACATCATTAGATAGTTTTCAATAGTCAGGTTGATGGCTCTTATTTCTTCTTCAATTAATTCGTCCAAGTAGGGGAAATCCAAGGATGCCAAGTTGAAGTTTTGAGATGTGGGACGCTTTAGATTGTCAACAAAGTCGATAATAAACTTAATGTTAGTTTCAAGAACTTGTTTGGGGAAGATATGTTGTAAGAGAAGGTATGCAATATTATTTTTGATCAAACTTTCATTAAAATTACGAGAAAATTCAACTTGATCATGTTCTTCATCATCTTCACTATCTTCAGAAAGTTCTTCATATGTTGTTTTTATAGATTGAACATCATTCATTAGATGTGTTAAGATTGGCACGGTGTAGTCATTAAGCTTTAGGTAAAATTCGATTAATTCATCAATATCTGTTAGTGAAGCAGCTTTTTCATAATATTTATCCAATAAATCCCTAGCACCAATCATATCAATACGAACTGATTCTAGTTCCGAAGTTGCAAATCCAGAAGGTACGATTGTTTGTGGTTGATCTTGAAGAACTCGAGTGGCTGTCAATGAGTATTCAAATATGTGTTTCTGTAATTGGAGCAACCCTATAATGTCGTCACGATGAACAGGTCCCCTCGAATACTGGGATGAACTATCATCATCACTTGATAAACTCATGAGCAGAGTTGTATTGGTAGTGAGTTTAGGTTTCAAAACCTAATCTTTAGGTATTTTTGGTCAGTGATACTGATTGAAAGATATCTAGTCTGAGCCAAAAAAGAAAAAAAAAAAAAAGAACAAGAAAAAATAAATAAAAGAACAAACAAAAAAAAAATAAAATAAGCAGAAAAAACAAAAAAAAACAAAAAAGTGGTATAAATGCAGGTCGAGTAAAAGAAATGAGGTGAACAAAAAAGCAGGAAGGAATGACAGGAAATAAATGAACCTTAAAAAAATGTTGAGGAGACGAATGTAGTATAAATGTCTTGACAACTAAAATCGATACTTTTGTTTTGTTTCTTTTGCCAAACCAAAGGATTATAAATAAATCAACCTGATGTATTCAGTGATGAGATGATGTCAAAGAAAACGTGACTTTTAAAAAGTGTCAAAAAATAAAAGATTCGGTTTACAGCCGATCGCTGATAAAATATATCCGGCCAAGTGCAATTTTCGGCCTCAAAGATTACTGGTGAGTAACGCAGAAGGGATAAAAAAGAGTATGCTGATAATAAAATTTGGCCGAGAACAGGACAAATGAAACGGGAGATGGTTTGGAAGGAGTAGGCAGAAAAGGGAAAAAAAAGCCAAAGGGAAAAAAAAAAAAAAAAAAAAAAAAAAAAAAAAAAAATTAAGTAAATAAAGTCAGGTGAAAGGAAGTAAAGAAAAAAAAAAAGACAAAAAAAAAGTGAGCGAGAGAGACAAGAAGCAAATTGATACACCAAAGGGCTCTAGAGGGCTTGATAGAAACCGATTTCACAGAACAAAGTCTTCGAAAGTTTCAAAAAAAAAGAAAAAAAAAAAAGAATACAAGAAAAAATAGAAGGAATCAACAATAGAGGGAATGACGTCGGAATAAGTAACAATACTATGGAATGAATTTAGGTGCTTGAAATGGCTCGGTTCAGTTGAGAAGGAGATCGATGGAGAGGCGAAACCCACGCAACCACGTATATATTTTCTTTATTTGTTTTCTTTTTTTCGTTTCTTTTGTCGGAAAAAGAAACAAAACAAACCTTTGGTTGCGTATTGATGGTAAGTTGAAGGGCTAGATATCCGAAATTGAAATAAACCTCAATGTATTTGAAATGAGCTGCGAAGAAAATTTAAACAGATCCAATTTGGCACGGGAAGTAACTTTAAGAGAGCACCTCAGAATTAGGCCCGACTCAGTAGAAAAAAGAAAAAAAAAAAAAAAAAATTTAATCAAAGAAAAAAAAAAAAAAAAAAATAAATGAAATAAAATAAACAAATGGAGGAAGGAAATAAAACGAAGAAAAGAAAAAAAAAAAAAAAAGGAAAAAAAAAATACAAAAGAAACAAATGATGGGAATCAGAGGGATTGTTGCCTGAAAGAGAAAAGATGCAACAGAGGATCGACAAGGGATAAGGATAGATAAGGTAATAAAAGAGTGTGAATGATAAAGGGTAGATGAGACAACAAGATAAATATGAAACACTAGAAAAAAACAAAAAATGGAAAGAATAACCTGAAGTCAGGGGTCCACCAAAGATTTTATACTTTTGTAGTTGGTCAAATAAATTGTTGAGCTGAAACACGCGATCGATTTTATTCTCTGAAAAAAAGGAAAAAAAAAAAAAAAAAAAAGAAGAAAAAAAAACAACCAGGCAGAAAAAAAAAGTATGGCCAAAGAATAGAAAGAGTGAAAAAAGAGTTGTAGAGAGGACAAAAAGCAAGGCCAGAAATGATACCCAAATCGAGTAGTTGAATTATTGGAAAATAAGGTGAACGCGAGGGAATTTCTGCAGATAACTCAAGCAGACATGGGACTAAAAAGCGCATTATATAAATAAAATAAATAATCTGAGAACTACTAACCACTCACTATATTACTTTAGAGCTGCAAGTGACGATGGCAATGCAAGAAGATTGCCGACCCACCGGAAGTGGTACGCATAAATCACATATCAAATACATCTAGTACCATCTCTTGATTTGAACAACAAGTACACTATATAACAAAGGTGGGTTATATATATCGCCAGTGCAATGAGAATTCAGAATACGAATAAGGGAACTCAAGAAAAAAAAGAAAAGGAAAAAAAAAAACAATTGAAAAGAAAAAAAAAAAAAAGAAAAAAAAAAAAAAGGAAAAGAAAAAAAGCAAAAAAAAAAGAGACAAAAAGAAACATAAAACATGTCGCTGCTTCTTTGGATCAACAATACCAATCATGTTCTTGTTTATTATGTTCTTGTTTATTATGTTCTTTTACATACGCTGCCTCTGTTTATCTCCGTCTGGATTTACTTGCATGGTTATTTAACTTATTCGTTTCTTCATGAAAGTGCGACATGAAAAGTGACATTCTGTGAGGCACTACACTAAGTATTTTTATTCTATTGCTTGGCTCAAGAAGCTGAGTGCGTTTCCGAGAGGCACGGTTAATCTTATAAGGCCCGAAGTCCTCACAGCCGCCTACTGATGAAATACAAGAAGAATTTCAATGAACAAAACAAAAAAGAAAATAAAAAAGAGAAAAAAAAAATAAAAAATAAAAAATAGCGATAATAAAAATAAGAAAATCTAAAACAATAAAGCTAACTCGCGAATAAACGCCGCACAGTAGAAAAAATACCTCTCATGCACTAATTTAAGAGAACAATCAGCAACAAGAAGATTGTGTGGCAGAAATATAATGCATATGCAGGAAACATTAGCTTGTTTTGAAGCCATGCACACTAGTGCATATGATGCATAGGCTGCATATTGTGCATAGCTCTTTATGTTTTTGTGACATTGTGTTTTGTCTGATTTGTAGTTACCGACTGGGTTGAGTCAATGTTATAATTCTCAAATAACTTTACCATGAGAAACTGCCAAACCTAATCAAAAGCAAGACAAGAACATAGAAGGTATTATTTCACTGAGTGTGTCCTTCAAGACCATTGAAATGTGAGACAACATACGGTAAAAAGAAAAAAAAACGTAGTTTGGGCTTAAGTCACACTCCATAGAGATATATTACTTGATATTATCAAAGTACATTCCCTCGAATTAAGCGAACATATCGATGTGAGAAAAAAAAAAAAGAAATAGAAAAAAAAAAGCATTAAACGAAAAGACAGCAAATACAAGTCTTGTAAAAAATATATATTGAGACATTAAATTAATAATTTTGTTGATTTAACCAACACACTCAATCATGCGTTTTCCTGCTTTAAGTTCTCTTTTTATTATATATAAATAATATTGCATCTTACTCCTCCCTTTCAGCTGATTTTTATGTATCTCAAAGTGTGATCTACATTGCTCTTTGGGAAAACTTTTCATAAAGCGTCTAAATAACTGAAACCTCCAATCAATATTCATTACTAATACAGACGATCGTAGCTCATTCAAGTTCATTGGTTCCAATGATCGTTTTGTGACAATTGTAAACTTTTACATCTTCCGTTTTTCTTTTTTTGTTTCCCTTCAATTATTCAACGTGGCGGATTAAGCTGAGTGAACTTTTCAATTGTATGAAAGCTTTCTTAGTGTTTCTTTTGTCTTTGTTGTTGATTTCCATCACTTCTCAATGTTAGCCGAAGTACTTCTTAGTCGAACAAATTAATCAGATGACATTTTTTTCGACACAATTGGTTGCAACACTTTATTCTGAGTATTAAAGTATTTTAAGGTGGCCCCGAATGCTCGGCATTCACTTGCCGCTGATCCATCACAATTTTTTCCAATATGTGTCAGATGAATCAAAACAATTAGTGTTTGTTAAATTTTCTTTCCTGCTGCAACATGAGGCACCAGACCTAAGACGTCACTCATTACCCAGGATGCATGGCCCCTTTTTATCAAAGGTTTCCAATTTGGGCTTTTTGACCAAGACATTTCTGTAATTTAGTTTCAATTGTTACTTATTATTATTTGTCGGATTTTACATGGATTCTTTTTTCTTTCTTTCAGTATTATTATTATGCAAGTGCACACGGCCTTTGTTTGGCTTCATGAGAAGATTTTTAACATACCGCAAGTTGTATGTACCCTCAATAAATACGGTTTGTTGCTCTGACAACAGGTCAATTGGCAATAAAAAAAAAACCCAATAATGAGTGAAACGTCAAAAAGTTAATCAATGTCACTCAAAACAATACAATAAGTCCTGGACGAAATGCCGCAGGCTTGTGCTGACTTCTGTCGTAATATTCGTTAGCCGAGGATACATCTGAGGTAAATCTTTGGCACTGTAACCAAGTATCTCCATTCAACGATTGAACCCTTCTTGTCACGAGTCAATCAACTCTTGACTCTAATCTTCCATGAGTGTGATGATTGATCCTGAATCATAAAAATAAAAATTTGAAAAAAAGCTTACAGAGTACATATGAATTTAAAATTATTTTACACGAATCACCTCAATCTAAAGATAATGCTTGCTTCAAATCTTCAAACTACAAAGGGTTTGTAAACAAAAAAAATTTTAAATACTTGTATTGAAAGTTTCAGACAAAAAAATAGTAAGGTAGCTGTGTTTTTTCCACATCGACAGAACGTCTCGAGCCAAATGCACTCAGAGTCATCATTTAATTCAATAATAAGTATTTAAAAAAGTTTTCATTTAATCCTTTGATGGTTTGAAACTATGAAGAGTAAAAACATTCAGATGTTGGCTGCATCATGAATTGAAAACTTTTCACCTTTGAGTCTAAGCACACAGGTAGTGAACGAAATTAATCATCAGACATGAATATCACTCACTCCCAGTATGCTCGATCATGCGAAAAGTCTTTTTGAAGCTTCATGATTTTATGATGGATTCATCATACTCGATACGATCTGGTGAAGATTTTTATTAGAATACTGCCGAAAGATCGACTGCTATTTATACAGTTGAAAATTTCGAGCAGAGGTGCGCGAAAAAAAAAAAAAAAAAAAAGCAGAAATAAAAAAAGAACGGTATAAACTATTTTCAAGGGTTACCCGGTTTCCAGCAAAAATGCGAACTGGTAGGGTTTACATGTTTATATTCATGCTAGAAGCATTGATTAGATTGATATGGTCTGGAGCCAGAATAGATTACAAGCATTATGTCGTCTCAGGATAAATACAAGTATAGAGTGGAGATACAGCAGATGATGTTCGTGTCGGGGGAAGCGAACGATGCACCCATTGAGACCACCTCGTTGATCGAGGATATTGTACGGGGTCAAGTAATGGAGATTTTGATCCAGGCAACTAAAACAGCAGGTATGCGTGGGACCAAATCAATTACACCAGAAGACGTTATTTTCTTGATAAGACATGATAAGGCGAAAGTTAATAGATTAAGAACTTACTTGTCTTGGAAAGATGTTCGTAAAAATGCCAAGGATCAAGAAAGTGGTGGTACTGAATCATTGATAGAAAGCACGGAGACCACTGGTGGTTCTGCCGGTGCTGCCAATGCTGCTGCCAATGAATCGTCCAAGATGTTGAGTAAATATAAGAAATCAAAAATAAGACTTCCTTGGGAACTACAGTTTATGTTTAGTGAACAACATTTGGAAACCGCAGAAGAAAATGAGCAAGTTGATGAGGATGAGAAGGCTGCTACCATTGCTTCTTTGAAACGATTGAAAATGGCCGATGATAGAACTAGAAATATGACCAAAGAAGAATATGTGCACTGGTCTGAATGTCGTCAAGCTTCATTCACATTTAGAAAGGCCAAAAGATTTAGAGAATGGGCTCAAATTTCTCAAATTTGTGACTCCCGACCAAATGATGATGTAATTGATATTCTCGGGTTCCTTACTTTTGAAATTGTTTGTTCATTGACTGAAGAAGCGATGATTACCAAACAAGCTCAGGAAAAATTAATTCAACAGTCCTTAAGTCAATCGGGAAATTTGCATGAAGAATTGAATAAGCGCAAAAGAAAATACCTTTTCGATAAACCTGATGAATTGGCTAAACCAATACTCCCCTTTCATATAGAAGAAGCTTGGAGAAGATTACAATCCACCGATTTCAAGCATAAGGCCGCCAGATCATTCGGTGGAGGTATGATCAAGACAAGAACTAGATTGATCTAAGCCTAATTCTACATTTGTATACTAGCTGTAACAATAATAAAACGCGTTTGATGATATATTGCTTTCCTACTGTACGTTTACTTAATGCTAAAAATTTAGTGAGCTATCAATCAAAAGTGTAAAATCTGATCATGTAATCTGAAACAGAAGAATCGTCGCACTGGAATTGCCTCCATTGAAGAAAAGCTTTTATACTTTGCCCCAGGGTCTCCAACTGCTTTATCTCGGCTTTATCCAACACATTTTGAAAAGTGTACCATAGCCGAGTGTGAGGCGCTAGGTCTAAAGTGTATGAATTTCTTGCAAGGTGATGACAAACAGATGTTTCGGGTATTCCAGTCACCCCTGGATTGTATTCTGGTATACCAGCAGTCCTCGAGCGAGTTGAGCTTCTAGATGCTTGTAGGCCCTGAACTAATTTTGGCATCTTTCTTGTTCGAGATCCTATGAAGTCGTTTGCTGTTTTCCTTAGCTGATTAAATGTGTGAAGGGCAGTAATACCACTTAAGTGATGCTTTTTTCCCAATGGGCTCAATTCGTACCCAGTGTTTAGCTCATATGGCAAGGTTGGTTGTTTCAAGAGGGTGCTTTGGTCAATCCAATAAGTATCAATTAACTCGTTAAATTGTACCTCATGAGTTATCAAGGACCTTGAACCTGTACTTAATACATCAGATACTGACAACAAATCCAAATGTGAGGCTAGCATATTGAGATCATCTGTAGTATTCAAAGGCTGGGGCATATCATCAATATGCTGTATCCTAGCCACCGCAAGCTCTCCCTCAACTTTATTGAGTTTCTGCTCACATAAAAGTTGACATGCCATGAGCATTTTGCGCACATCATAATTTCTGATATGAGATGCACCCCATACAATTCCATCAAGTGTAGAGGTATCAACTTCGAAACCTTGACTTACGCAACATAGCCAGAGATAGTTTTTTATGATCTGGTCAAAGTGGAGACTGCGCTTATTCAAATCCACAACTGCATCCTCTTTTGTTGCCAACCGTCGAATTGGCTTCGGGATGGCTTCTATATCGTTGCATGTGATAACAATCGGACGCTTTGAAATATAAATGATATCTTGGACGACACTCCAAAAACCTCGATCTTGCTCGAATAATAGATCACAATCTTCAAATAGAATGATACCTTTCTGGAACTCTCGATCTTCTTCAGCCGATTTTGAACTTTGATGTACTAATTGAGTTGTACAAAGTTCCTTTAAACTATTATAAATATCTTTACGTCCTCTAGCCTGACCAGCATTAACTTCGTGAACATAACCATCTATCTCATTCAAAGCAGCGTAGACCGCCGAAGATTTTCCTGATCCAAGAGGTCCCAGGACTATCAAAAGTGGCACAAATATCTCATCATCCATATCAGAAAGTTCGTCCTCGAATTCATTTACTATGAAATTTGAAAATTCTCCTGTAGCCTTTTTTTGGCGCTTTTGTTGTTTGAGCAATACATTTCTTGGTGTCTTATACGACTGGATTTTGAGCGTCTCAAAGGCATTCTGCATCCAAGCTTGAAGATGATATTGATTATCTTTAGAAACGAGTAAATGTTTGACATTTTGGGGCTGGAAATGTTGGGGCCAGTTTAAGCCTGTTTCAGAGGCAAGGGGTGGGCCAGCCATGACGAACTGCTCGAAGACCCTTAGAAGAGGTTGATGTTTAACAAGGTCGGGTATCTTGGCATGAATATATTCGGATAGAAAATTTAAGTCTTTGAAGACGGCTTTTTCAATGATAAATTTGGGAACTACTTTTTTATTTTCGGAAGATGGGATCAGGAATGGTTCTATTGTATGCCCATGATCAAGATTGATACTTTTTGATCTTGGGGTTAAGATGGATGCTATTCGGTTAGAGTGTGAAGTATCATCAACCGGATAAACATGCAATTCTTCCTTTGTTGGTTGAGATGGAGCTAATTCTTTTAGCTTTTGTAGAGGTGTCAATTTCCCACTAGATGAGGCATTGGTCATCATTTGCTTGAAAAAGGAGTTTGCACTTGTGCCTTTCAGATTACCTGAAGCACTTGTATATAGTGGGTTCATGGAAGTTTGCGTGAGGTTTTTTAAAGCTATGGGATCTACTTTCAAAGTAACTTCCTTGGTAACTTTTTTCTGCATTAAAGTGTTTAGAAGAGTTTTAGTCTCATTTCCTGAAGGGATAGAGCTTGCATTACCGCGTGTAGTGAAAGGATTGTCATATGAGTGAATATCTTTTAACTTAGTGGGATCAGCCTTGAACGATACTACTAAAGACGGCTTACCCTTGTTATTCTTGGTAATTTGGGGCTTGAGGGATTTGAAAAGGTCTTTCGCAGAGACACTGCGATTATTAGATTGAGCAAGTATTTTGGCTTCTATTAGTTGGTAATCTGTTGTACTTTGGTTCAATAATTCACTGGGATTGTTTGCTCTTTCTGTCTCTTTGAAATTAGGTACCCTGTTTTGTGCATTTTGGGCCGATAAGAAATCTTTGGCGCTCATGGACTTTACATGATCTTTGTAGATTAGTTTCTCAAGATCCAAGACATCGGATTCGTCTTGCAATGCATTTTCTATGAATGGGATTTCTGACGGCTCAGGTATACTATCTTGCAGTGAGATATCAAAGCCTTGTTTGAGGTCCCGAGAGTTGAGTGGGGCCCTCTCTTCCCTTGGCACAAGCTTGGTAGCTTTCTTCTTCTTTGAAGTTTGTTGTCCTGAAAGAATGGACATTAGCGAGTTGACAGGCTGTCGTATTTTTCCATTGTCTGTCTCTTCTATGAAAGAATCCATACTATCATTATTTGCTTGTTTATGAGTCGGGACTATGCTAGGGATATTTGTTATTTCATTAGGAATAGCATCAATATCTGTAAGATCATCGTCTTCCCCCACCAAAGACTCCAGGAAGCTAATATTGTCTAGGGTATTGTTGACAGTGGGCAAACTTTCGCTCCAGTCAGACAGCCCATTCAACTTGAAGCTTCCCAAAATGGGACCGTTCTTCTTAAATTCTGTTGACATGGCTGCCAAATCGGGGTCTATATCACATAGCTCTTGTGGAGTTGAGTATGATCCATTATTTTTGAAAGTCGAGTCCTCCAGCCGCATATTTAGCGGTTGTTGAGTTTGATGCAGAGTAGTTGCAGGGTTAGCTTCAGACTCCAAAGCTGAAATGAACAGAAATGGGAACCTGCTTGTTTTGAAATAGTTGCTTAGCAAAAGCTCAAGATGAAAAAAAAAAAAAAAAAAAACAGATTCAAACTTGGAGATCTCATGTGTACGCGTTTTGATTCTGGTCCTTTTATTTTTGCTTCCTGGTCTTTTTTTTTGTTTTTTAGTCGCATCGTGTTTGTGTGATCATCGATTGAAATTCTTTACGAATGATGACGTCTACGTATAAACAATCACTAACACCACGCTTGAATTCCATCACATAAACTTGAACTAATGGCTGGCTTTCTGTTAAAGTCAAAAGGGGTGAATAAGCCCGAAACTACTAAACCTAAGATTGGATTTTCGTTTGGAAAGAAGAAAAATTCTCCATCTCCACTGACCACGACAACTCGAGAATTGGGTCCTGTTGCATTGAGAACCGGAAAGGGCAAACCCAAAGAATTTGATAATGATTCGGATGATGATGAAAATGGGAAAGTTATAATAGACTCCTTTGATCTGAAAAAAGGTGGTGCCATTGCCAACAATAATGCCATTGGTATACCCAAAAAGCAAGCACCTTTGATAATAACCCCCACCACATTGAATAAAGCAATACGACAGCCGACACCTGATTTAGGTGCAGCTGGAGAAGTGCTACCAGATCAACAAAAATTAAAGTATGGATTCAATGAGATGACCAAAGCACCAACAATTAGTAAAACTTCTCAAGTGGAAAATGAAGATAAACTGATAACAAATGAGGAAAAAGTAAGACAATCATTACTCTCGGGTGAAAAAGTGACTCATGATTCAAATCTAGTAATTGAACAGAATCAAGCTGTTTCAGATGAAGAAGAAGATAATTCAGATCAGTATGATGAAGTACCAGTTGAACAATTTGGTGCCGCTCTATTACGTGGTATGGGATGGAAAGGTGAAAATAAATCGACTGTGAAGCCTAATTTAGAAAAACGACAAAAGGGGGCTTTAGTGGGGATAGGTGCCAAAAGAGTTGAGAATGAATTACTTGAGGATTTAATGGGACGAAATCAAAAAATAAGTGTACCTGTAAAACGAAGAAATCGTGAAACGGGTGAATTAGTAAATCAAGATTAGTAGGCATACTTTTTGTACATGTTTGGGTAAAAAATCGTATATACATAAATAAATAAATTTGAACTCTGGTAAAGGGGACGATACAAGTGAGAAAGAAGTAAAATGCGATCAAGATGCAAAAATAAAAGAAAAAAAAGAAGAAAAACAATACTTAGGCAAGTACACCCAATCCTAATAACAACAACTGACTTGCAAGTGAATGAGACCATTGTGTTGATCTTTGTTCAATTATTCTCTTTTCATCCCATTTAACCATACGTAATAAATCTTCATATATATCACTAACAATCACATCGAAGATTTTGGTTTGAGATAAATCTTGTAAATTATCAAATTCGGATAATTTTTCAATCACGGTGGTTTTAACAATAATAGGTGATTTATTATTGTCAGGATCATAATTATTAACAAAGGCAATTAATGATCTTAAATCATGTAATGACAAGAATGGTACAAGGGTAGAAGAAGCCATGGGTAAATGCTTAGGTATTGTAGCTTTCAAATTAGAAAATTTAACCTTTACATTAACAACCACGTATTCAGATGATTTTGAATCAGTTGCAGCAGCCATGGCATTTCTAGCAGCAGTAGCCGCTTCATTTAAATTGATTGTATCGGCTTTTTTGAAAGTATGATAAATAGCCGCTAATGCTGATTTGAATAATGGGGCATCATGATCATTATGTATTTGTTCATTTTGAGTGGGAATTGGAGAATATGAAGTGGGATTAGTTGCACTGGCCAATTCATCGAACAATTGCAGCACCACTTTACTTACTTTACCATATTCTTGAGTTAAGGATATATTGGTGGCAATACCCTTATCTAAATCAGGTAAACGAATGTCAGCAATAATTTCGGCTTTACCATTGGCTATCCAATTAAATTTCAGCAGTGAGTTAACTTGAGTAATGGATCCCAAATTGATTCCATCTAATTTAAAAGTCACCATACGACCATTATCATTACTAGCAGTAGTATAATTTTGTCTTTTATGAATGGTGAACATAGAATCATTGATGAGACCGGTGACGTTATTAGCATTAAAAAAATCAATTAATAATTTATCACCACGTAATTTGGGTAAATCACAGTTAAATATGGTAACGTTAAAAGGCTTACTTGATCTTGAATCATGAATTTCAAGGTGAGTGTCATGAATTTTAATATGCGATAATTCATAATTTGAATCAATAAAAGTTGGTTGAGGTTTTTGTTTAATCGATTGAAGTTCTTTACTGTAATGATCATTCAAATCATTTTGATAATGATGATCATTGTATCTGCTGAATGAAAGGGCCATTGAGTTAAGAGTAGTCTTGGGATCAACAGTGGTAGGATCAATTTCGTTTAGATTGATTCTTGAAGAATCAATATTTTTCAAGACTTTGGCATTCATACCATAAAATTCCAATTCATTCACGAGGCCATTACCCTCATACCACTTATTGAATGATAAAGAAACGTTCATGGCTTGAACGTGAGCAGCAAATTCCAATGGAGTAGAACTTGGCTCGTCATCCGTTGGGTTATTATCCAATGAATAAATATTGAAATTGGTAAATCGTAACATACCATCTTTCCATTCGGGTAAAACACTTCCTTTGGTAAATTCAAATCTTACACCCAAGCCATGCGCCAATATAGAACCAGTGAGATAACCCAAGATACCCGTATCATTTTTTTTCTGTTTTAATTCATCGTCATCATTGCTAGGATCCTCATCATGGTGTGATATTGCAATTGAATTCCAAATATTATCAAAAGTATGTACTGAATACATGATGAATAATCCAAACGTGGTAGTCCCTAATACAATCCAAAGGACATTACCCATTACTAACCATGATATGAATGCTGAAAAGTCATCCACAGAAAAGGGTCTATTATTACGAATTAGCGGCCATTTGATATGAACCAACATACGAGACACTGGATTTGAAGCTTGAGCTAGTAGTTGTGCTTTGGTAAGTTTAGAAGGAGTCACTTTATGTGAGTTTGATGGCAGAGAAGGTTTTTGCCATAGTTGTGAATAAGTATGAAATTTTTTGGTGAAATGAATGTGGGGACGCGATGTAATTTGTTGGTTTCGTAGCCAGGCACGAGATGTGGGTACAAGAATACTGGATGGTGTGCAAGCTTTAGAAACGGAAGCTGAAAGAATCGACTTCTTCCATACTGGACTCGTTGGAATTATTCGCCGGGACATGATTTATGCTGTGTGTGTACTTTTTTTTTTTTCATGCATGCATTTATATGATCACAAGATCAACTTGAAAGGAAGTATAAAATATGATATGTGAGTGGTGTCCCTGTTGAAGAGAGTATTTATGCAAATGCAATAAATATATATATATATATATATATAAATTTTCTAAGTATGTCGATTTTAAGTGTTGTTGCCGTCGAGTGATCATAAAATTCATTCAAAGTCCGGCTCCTTCCCATATTTTTTTAGCTTTTTTCTTCTTTTTGCTCTTCCAAACTCGTTTTTCGCTTTTTTCTTTTTTTGGTCGTTTTTTTTTTTTCGCCTGGGGAAATTTAAAGGTACTTTTTTTTTTTCAGCCACTAAGCGCCATGTCTTTTTTTCTTTTGCTTCTTTTTGTATTCTAGTTTTGCTTTCTATTTGTGTACAACGCTATTCACTCGCAACATATAAGTGTTACATAGCATCTGTAAGATTTTGTATAAGTATCAATTGGTATAGAAAGCGATCATCTAGTCTATTGGACATTCAAATCTAGCATGCCAGTGTTTCTATAATGCTTGACCATCTTCGAGGTGACATAAACACAAGAACCAATTTCTAACACCAGTAGACGACATCAATACACAACACCAATAAAGTCCAAACATTAAACCATGTCAGTCATTTATATAACTGATTTAAATGCACACGATCTCTATTTATGGGCTGCAACGAGAGTGTGCATTTGAGAAAAACCAGGATGCACGGGTGTCGAAGCACGTGACTCGTTTTGTGCTAGTTTTTTTTAAAGACGTGAGAGATGCGATGAGAATTTTTTTTCTTTTTTTTCTCTCGCTTTTTTTTTTTTTTTTTTTTTTTTTTTAATGGTTGTAACCATTAGATAAGATCAAAACCATTATATTAGTAGTTTTGGTAATTTTTCCCAGAAGTCACCGTACCCATATTCTTACTCCCTTAAAATTAAAAGTGTTTCATATTTCACTTTCACTTGTACCCATTATCCTCAGAAACAATAATAACACATAGTTGATAATGGCTGCCCCAACTGCCGTTAAAACCCCCATTAGCTCATCGAAGCCTATACCCACCGAAGAAGAACACGAAGAAATGTTGATAGATACCACCAATGTTCCAACACAACAATCTAAAGCTTCAGAGCCAGAGCTCGAGGGTAAACCATCTACACAACAAGAACAAGATCAAAATATAGAATCTCCAGCCATGGTGTTAGATGAAAATGGGAAACCTAAATTTGCTGCTGCTTCTCAAAGTGGTATGAAGGTTAAACTAGAAAGTAGAAAAGTTGCTGTTCCTCCTCACAGAATGACCCCCTTGAAAAATACCTGGACCAAAATTTATCCTCCATTGGTTGATCATTTAAAATTACAAGTTAGAATGAACTTAAAGACTAAAACTGTTGAAATGAGAACTAATAAAAGTACTACTGATCAAGGTGCATTACAAAAGGGGGCCGATTTCATGAAGGCTTTTACATTAGGATTTGATGTTGATGACGCCATTGCTTTATTAAGATTGGATGACTTGTATATCGAAACTTTTGAAATTAAGGATGTTAAAACTTTAAATGGTGATCATTTGGCTCGTGCCATTGGTAGAATTGCTGGTAAAGATGGTAAGACTAAATTTGCCATTGAAAATGCCACCAGAACCAGAATTGTATTGGCGGATTCTAAAATTCATATCTTGGGTGGGTTCACTCATATTAGAATGGCTAGAGAAGCCGTGGTTTCATTAATTTTGGGTTCTCCACCAGGTAAAGTTTATGGTAATTTACGTACCGTTGCATCAAGAATGAAGGAACGTTATTGATTCAATAGCCCGTCTCATTTAATCTGCTATTTTATTATTTCAATTCCTTAAAACTTCATTTGTCATCATGTTACCCTTCTTGTCATTATTTTTTTTACCCTTTTTTTTTTTTTTTTTTGCGCTTTTCGTTCTTTTCTTCGTTGCTGGTTTGGTTTGCTACTATATCGCTTCTCTGTACATTAATTCTTTTTCATTGTCGATACATAGTATCTATACTTCATATTTTCAATACCGTTATACTGTAAGTTTTTTCGGTTTTAATATCCTGGAATGATGCGTAGAAACAACAAGAAAAGAAAAAAAAAAAAAAAGACATCAATTTTTCTATAAATCCTCTAATAAATCACTAGTTAAATCGTCAACTTCGAGTGACTTTTGTGCTTTGTAAGGTATCAACTCATCCAATTCCAATACTTTCTTCATAGCATAAGCATCCTCTTTATCTTGATAATACAGTTTTTCAATTGAAGTAACTTCAAAACTTAATGAATCTCTGTATAAATGCAATGCAGCACGATTAGATAATCTAACGTGTAATGATACATATTGAGCCCCGAATGACTCACACATGGCATATAATGATTGACGCATTAATTTTTCGGCTAATCCCAATCTTCGATAAGTTCTCATGACTGATAATGATGTAACATGACCATGGGGGGTTTTATCTTCGGCTTCAGGGTCATCTTCCATCTTACCCAATACATATGCCACTATTTTCTCTCCCTTATTTATATATGCGGTATCACCCTTTGGATCAACATTGATTGGAGTAAAATCGGTACTAACATTAGTATTAGTTGGTTCAATCTGTTGCTCAAATTCATCATCTTCATCAATCACGTCATATGTGGTGGCAACAAAACTAGCTTGAGGCCAGGATAAAATATGATACATATAGTATTTCAATTGATAATTTTCTGGTAAATTATGCAAGTTAGCATTTTGCATTGCTTGTATGTCATTTATGGTGGCTTGTCTGATTGTTATCCCCATGTTTGATCTTAAATATGTATAGATGAAGAGTAGGGTTTGAAGATGACTATGGTCGGTTGAAGGATGTCCCCGTTGTTTTTCTTGTTGTTGTTCTTTTGTCTTCAAAGAACGACTTAGGAATGACGAATCTGGTTGGAAGTTTGAAAGCTGTAAGTTTTCACTTTAAATGGGGTATATTCAGTTGGAATATGCTACTTCTGGAATTGTCGACTCGAAAATTTTCGAAATTTGCAGTGCGCTTTGGAGTTTTGACTTTTCTTTTCTTTTTTTTTCTCTTTTTTTTTGTTTTTCTTTGGAAGTCGTTTTTTTTCTTTTTTACTTTTGTTAGTCCCGATTTGTCTTTGGTTTTTCAAATCCTCCTCTAAGTACAAACCCATTTGAGCACTCAACTACGAACTACACCGGCTTCGTGTATGCTGTGTATCGTGAATTAGTATATAAATCTAGTCTAGTTAAACCGTAATGCTTCCCTTACTAACAATTGCTCATCAAACTTGATCAAAAACACCGTTCTCAATGGTTGTCCATCTAATGGTACCAGATGGGCAGTAACGGTGGCATGAAACCCCGACAGATCTAGTGCTCCTTCAATTATACCTGCGATATACGCCGCACAATTCAAATTACCATAATCTTTGGGTATACTTATAAATTTCAGAACCAATGGTACATCATCGGTAAGCATATATTCATCACTTAAATCCTGTGATTTTTCTAATTCATTGGCCGTCTTACCAAATATCGCTCTCCAAAAAGTTCCGTGAATAAATTGTAATATTTCAATAATTTTCACCTCTCGTTTACTATACTTTAAACCTTCTCGTAATTTGATCAATTCCAAAAATCGTTGACCTACTTGATAACCTAATCCATTCAATCGTTGTTCCAAATCTTGTATGCCTTTGGAATTTTTATGTGACCAGTTGACAATCTCACAAAATAAAAACAGGAGTGAAGATAAATTGATTTCAGGTACCTTCTTGTTGTTGATGTTACGATCATATATTGAATTGGTAGACACCGCCGTTAAACTGACAGTTTTTTTATTTAGTAATATATTCAGACTCTCAGGTGTAATTGCATTGGAATTAGGTCCTATCGATGGGTTATAACCAAAGCCCGATTTGGAGTTATCTGATATTGTTAGTGTCGACAATGACGACACCGAGGGTGATATGACTTTATCGTTAGACATGATGGTTTTGAGTAATGCAAGTTTAAATAAATTGTTGTCTTAGTTGAGGTCACTGCAATGTGCTATATTGACAATGAAAATAGTATCTTTGCTAGTTTCTCCAAAAGTTCATGTTCTTTAATTTCTTTTGGTTTCGTTAGGCTAGAACTGTCTTTTTTTTTTGGCTCACACTTTTTCTTCGTGTGAGATCAGGTACAAAATCACTTTGAGAAGATGTATGGGTTTTATGCCGTCACATATCATCTTTCATATATCATAGATCATATTCGAAACAAACTGGTGGAAAGAACTAGCCTCAAAGCGTATATATGATAGGTTCTACAAGTACTCTCACCATCCTTCTACTCAATCTGTAAAAGAACTATCTTTAGGCAAGAAAAAAAGTAGAATTTCGAAATTGAAAAAAAACCTTTGGCGGCAAGAGTCTACTCAGCACACTTTGCTCGTTGGAAATAGCCACAAATTACTAAGATGGCCAAATCGGGTATGTTAGATATACTAGAGAAATTAGTATCATGATCTTGAATTGCAAATAATACAATTGAAAACCTTTCACTGATTGAGTGGCTGGTATTTTTGGCGTTTGCAGCATAATTGTGACACATACTGACGAATTCAAATAGGCTCCAAAGTATCATCGAAAGCGCTCAGATCAAAGTCAAACATTAGCCAGGACTCTACTTCAGCTAATGAAAAAGCAGCTAAACCACCGGGGATTCAACTGACTTCAACAAAAGTTGCAAAATCAATGACAGCAAAGTCATTTCCCGTTAATTCCCACAAAACGAAAAACGCAAAAAACAAACGGAAATCTGAAATACTTGTTGAGACTCAAATAATTGATCCCAATGACTTCAAAGATTTTTCTACTCCGCTTAACTCGAGTTTCGATCAAAAAAATGATCGAGAACTCAAGCAAAAAGCAAGTCACAAAGGTAAATCAAGAAATGATCACAAAATCAACCATAGACCTGTTCAGAGCGAGGAAAAAAAAGTACCTAAACAAATTGCAAAATTTCCCGCTCCCAAACTACAAGGTCGAAAGCCATCGCAAGCACTTGATTCGGTCAGTTCAAACTCGAAGAGTCAAACAAAGTTGAATGGCTCCTCTAAACAAAGAGAACCCCCCGCGAGAGATGACATTGATGATGACGTTATCCTTGGTCCCCGTCCTGACTACTCGGAGGTTTTACAAGAAGATTTGCTACAACCATATGTATTCAGCCAAGATTTGAAAGAGGCTCCTACTTCAGAGAAACAACTCCTGACCAAGTCCTCTGGGACTAAAGCAACAAATAAACGGGTTACTTCAAACAATGGAAAGAGAACAAGCGGCTCAAACTTTGACACTTCAAAGCCTTCTAAGCGTCGCGCATTGCATGAAGTGACAAATCTGAAAACACCAAGCGCAGTACAAAAGTCTGATGATAGCTTGATACCATCGGATGAACTCAACATTATCAATCATACTGCTCAGAAGAAGGCCGAAAAAGCTGCTGTATGGCGCCGAAGAATGAAGCAAGTTGAAAGGTTCTTGAGGGAAAAGAAAAGGCGTCAATTGCAACAAGCTGGTGCTCAGGTGTCAAATTGAATATCGAATTTAAGGTCAATAAACGGAAGTTGAAAGAAAAAAAAAAAATGATGAAAAAAAAAATAAAAATTTGGAGAACAACAAAGAAAAAAACCTTCCGTTGCCAACAGTGAGATAAAAGATCGAAAAAAAAAAAAGTAAAAGTAAAACACAAACAAAAAAAAAAAAAAAAGTGAACGAATACCGCTTTTCTTATCCGCTTCTTCAACATATCCCAACTGTGCTACACCAGTCATATCATAAATAAAAACCAGGCTTCAGGCGAAGTTACAATTTCTAGCTAATTAAATTGGCACTTGAAGGCATAAGAAAAGAGCCATAAAAACTCATTCTTCAGTAATACAACGAGACAATGAGTACAACGCCGGAATCTCTTGCCACTGAGGCCATTGGACCAACTCTGTTATCACAACCAAACTATTCAAATACCGCCCCCGACACACTGACACTATCATCTAAATCAGCATCACCTTCAGCGGTACTGGCATCGGCATCATCATCATTATCCCCCAATTCACAATTACAAGAGCCAGCACATGTTAGTTCAGAAAGTAACACTAGTAGTGCACCAGTGAATGATGACAAACAAGGAAATGCATCTATCAATAAAGAAGAACTACGTCAAAAATTACAAAAAATACCCATTGAAACATTAAAAGAGATTTTAATGAATCAAGTGGACTTGGAAATACGATTGAAACACAAGGAGTTGAAATTAACGGAAGAAGAAATTGGTAAGTGTGAATCACAAATGATTATACTACGTAAATTTTTTGAGATACCTAATGAAATTAAGATCAATGATGAACCTAATGATTTCACCGTGAAATACTTTAATTTATTGAATCAGAGCCTATCGGTAAATTATACCAAATTACAAAAACAACAATATCAACAACTGCCTCATTACCTAGGGCAGCAACAACCACAACAATCGCAATATCCATATAATCATCAACATTCTCATCTGTTGCCTGATTATGTTTCACCTGGTAGTGAAGACATGATTGAAGATCCTAACAATTATCAATTTCAACCAGTTCATTCATATCGTACACGATCAACCACTTCATCACTTCGACCTTCCCATGCAGCAATGGCGGCAGCTGGAATGTCTGTAAGTTCATATGTACCAGGTGGTGAAAATCCGAACAACAAATCAACTCGAACCATTGGATGTCTTTATAGAAGAACTGATGGGGTTATTGTTAAACTTACTTGTCCTGATTGTCAACGAAGTAATTTTTCATCGGCTCAAGGGTTTTTAAATCATAGTCGTATAGCTCATGCCAAAGAGTATACATCCCAGGATGCCGCCGCATTGAAATGTGGTGAGATTTTACCTGATCATGAACAAGATGAAGAAGGTTTAGCCAGTATCAAGAGTTTAAAGGAAAAGAACATTGATGTTAACCGTAATCTAAATGTGAATGAAATTTATTTTAATGGGTTAAGTAATTCATTAAATACCGTTCATCGAACTAGTGTGAGTAAAGGAAGTGATGATAAATCTGATGGGATAAATGATGGGACGGGTAATGTGCCCAATATTACCAATACAGAATCCGTAATAACACCATTGGCATCACTGACATCAAAGGTATCCCAATCATCAGATAAATTTGGTAGTAGTGAATTAATGAAGAAATTAATCAAGAATGGAATCACATCCAATCAACAAGAGTACGAAAGTTTTATCCAGGATGTGAGAGATGAACTGAAGTATTCCTATATATTTGAGGATGATGATGATGATGATGAAACACCAATATCAAATCCTCCACCTACAACAACCAGTACCAATAAGAATTCTACTGAGGGAGTTGGGCGTTTAAAACGTCGAAAATCAAGGGGAGTCATGGGAATCAGTCGTACTAATAATAATCTAAATAATGTTGCTGATAAACGTGTAAGCAGCAAATCTACCAATAATGCGACCCCCGAACAAGTTCCACAATCAAGAAGTGTCAGTAAAGAATCTGAGGGAGTTGCTGATACAAATATTATAGCTCATAGCGGTGGGCCTACCAGTGGTACTCGTAGTAAGAGTGGTTCTAAAATACACACTTTGGATGAGGATTCGATAATTGTTGTTGAGGATGGTGATAGTGAAGAAGGCAGATCTGAGACCAAGAAACGTCGTTCGAATCGATGATTTTAGATGATGATATTTACATTTTTACTATATGGTTATGAATGTTGTTATTTTTAGATGTAAATCCGGAAAAGATAAACAAAGTTGTTGGGCAAAAAGCTATCAATAGACATTGGTCATTGACACTGACATCGGAGTGTTACATGACGAAAAAAAAAAGTCACTTATTGTCAGTGTTCCTATGTTTAGTGTTTATTATGGAAGGTGGCGTAAAGTCATAGCCTGTTTACTTTTATTTTTAGTTTCTTTTTTCTTTTTGTAAAATTTTTTTTTTTTGTTTTTTTTTTGTTTTGCCTCTCAATAAACGAAGCTTTGAGGAAAACCCGGCGGAGTGAGTTTTGTTAGTGTGACATCGGAGTAATCGGATTGTTAGGGTGGCAATTGGGAAAAAGAAATGAGAGAATAAATGCAATCCCTCAATATAGGCTCATGTTACGTTGTATAGGAAAAATAACACTCGTTGATCATTTTGCAACAACATAAAGCGACGAGTGTGTGGTGGCAAAAAAAAAAAAAAAAAAAAGAAAAAGAAAAAAAGAGACAAGGGTACATGTATCCGTACCTCCTATTTTTCTGTCGTATATTTACATTACGTAATCGAGTGTCGTTTAGAGTGATTCTCGCTTGTAAAAACAAACCCAAGGCAGAACAAAACTAGGTTTATCAATTATTGGGGCTGCACGTCAGTTATTTGTGAGAAGAAAAAACAATGCAGCTTTACGCGCACCTGCATAAAAGCCAAATCCGAAGCAAGAAAATAAACACATTTTGCCATGAGGCCAGAAAGGTCTAGATCTTTCCTGCCTTCCCGCTTTGTTCTTTTGGCTAACCCCGGGAGCACTACCAAAACAGAAAAAAAAAAGAGAAAAAAATGGAAGAAAAAACGATAATGCGACGGCGGGTGGGGAGTGATTTTTTTTTTTTTTTATTTTTGATGGTGTCTTTCTTTCTTTCTTTTTTTTTTTTTTGGTTTTGATTGTTGATGACATCATTGAAATATTAGAGGTGAATATACGGCTCAAATATGGAAATCCACCCACAACCTTGCCAATTTATACATCCTCATTGGCAGATGGCATCAACTACTCAGATGGCATCCAACGGGCTAATTTATCCAATCATGCTCATTAAGTAATTTATTTTATGACTTTTAGTGTATCTATTTTATCAGTTGATGAGTTTTGTTCTTTTTGTATTTTTACCCGCCAAACGTGTTGATCATCGATTGTACATAATCACTAGACTTTAAATTTCCTACTTTCTGGCTATTGCTACTCATCATCACCCCCCTACTCTATATATATCACTACAACTCCTCTTGTCTTCATCGGTCACTTCCACTACTGCCATCACCATCTCTAGTAACTGTTACTATAAATAAGCGTAGCTAAACATTGTTTCTTTTGTTGAATTATTGCTGTTGTTCGTTTGTGAAACTTTTCAGGTGTCTTTGTTTGGAACTATTCCCTTTTCTTTTCTTTTTTTTTTTTTTTTTTGTTTCTTGTGTTTCTTTTCTTATATTTTTTTAGCTTTTTCTTCCTCTGGATTTTTTTCACTCAAACTTCTATTCAAACCACATTTTTTTCACTTACTTATCAACTTTGCTCCTATAGAACGGTCCGATTTTTATCAATTACTGCGGTCATTAAAACAGATTATTGAAAGTCAAAACAAAAGCAAACAAAAACAAAACGCACGGATTTCCACTAACTTTCCCTGACTATCATCTGTTGTTTCTTTTTCCTTTTCCCTTTTCCCTTTTTTTTTTTCTGTTTGGTTTTTTGTTTTTTTGTTTTTTTTTTCTCATCCATCTTCAATTGACGACATCAGAGTTTTTTTTTTCCTATTCTCTATTTTTAAGTTCATCTTTGTGTTCTGATTGATCCTGCTCGTGATTACTTGTTCACCTTTAGATTTCAATAAATTATTCCATTAACACTGATCTTGTTGAGCTTATACTTCTTCCTACGTCGTCGCACATTATACCCAACTCCAAAAAAATTAGAAAAAGAACGAACATACCCTCAGAGCAAACAGTTAAAACTCAAGGTAATATTGAAACAAAGGTAGAGTTCAAATTGGTCATACAATCAGATTAACTCAAAGGCAAAAATATTTCAAATACATCAACCAAAGCAAAAAACAAATCCTTAGTCAAGCCATACAATCGAACGTATCTGTTATTTGTTCAGAGTTTATTATATAGCATAAAGTATGAGTTCATCATCACCCCCAACCATCTGTGCTTCTCCCAACTTTACATTCCCCCCTACCTCGACCAATACCAACTCCTCATCATCCGCAAACTCAACATCGGCACCAAAATCTTCATCCTCAAATGATTATTTCAGTCTAATGACCACTCCTTCTCAGTCTGGTCTGATTGACCCTTCCTCACATCCTTCGTCACATTCCTCATCCAACAACACAAGTGCCAATAACAATAATTCATCTAATGAGTACTTCACCTCCAATTTCTCCAAACCTAAACTTGTATCTAGTTCAACAGATCTGTCACTTTCCTCCAATTCATCCACTAACTCTAATCATCATCAATCTCAATCTACCATTCAACCTCCCAATGTTCATAAGTCCTCCTGCAATGACTCGATAAGCTCCATCAATTCCGATTCCACCGTATACGACCAGCATCATTCATCTTCTTCAATTTCATCAATTCCCAAGACCGGCATGACTCGCTTCAAACGTCAAGATCATGCTCTGGTATCAACTGATACCTTGGTTGATGATTTGTCATCTTCATCTTTGATGAATAACGATAAACTTGCATTTTCTCAACCTCCTCAATCACTACAGCAACAACAGCAACCACAACCACATACTCCACATCAGCAGCAACCAAAAAATCACCTTAACTTGAAACTTACCGTACCCAAACATCGATATAATCACTCATTACTGGCATCCTTCCCCCTCAATCATGAATCATTCCCGGTGGATGAAGATGTTGAACGTGAAGAAGAATTTGCCAATAATGGTGATGTGGCATCCACTGGTTCACCAGCATCTTATACTAAGGCATCATCAGCTGTAGAGGCTCGATTTCCTCATCATCGACCTAATCAACCGAGTACCAATGATGATTTTTTCTCAGCATCCACAACAAATTCATCAACATTTACATCCAATCAACAAGGAGGAAATGAAGGTTATTTTTCAAATTCCAGTCAAAAACCACCCGTATTATCTCAACAATTATCACTTCCTCCCATGACACTTAATCTTGCACCGCCTCCATCATTAAAGAAACAAAATACTTTACCCACAATCCAATTCAATCATGATTTAACCGTGGCTTCAATTAAACGAGAACAAGTTAAAAGATTAAATCAATCTCGTCAACAACCTAGCTTTAAATCTGAATTAGAACAATTGGCCCCTCATGTCATTAAAATTATCAATATAGATCAATACTTGGAATTATTTAATCTGATTGAAATTGATCCCGTGACTCACTTACCCAATCTTTTGATGATTGATATTCGTCCATTTGCTGATTATATTGAAAATCATCTTGTTGATGCCATCAATGTATGTTTACCTCTGACTTTACTTAAAAGAAGTAATTTTAGTTTGAAACGATGTATTAATTCATTACCACCATATGATAAATTGATATTTATGAATTATTTGGCTAATAATTCAGATGATGGATTGAATGTTAATGTTAATTCTTCATTAATTGGAGGTAAAAATGGACTTCCAGCAATGCTCTTATATGATAATTATAATTATTCGGGTAATTTATTACACATGTGTAAAAAATTTATTGATTTATCATGTTGGCATGAAGAAAGTCAACCACCAATTTATTTACTTGATTTTAATTTTGATAAATTAATTGAGTTAAATCATGAACAACCCATTTTGGAACCTGGTAAACAAGAAAAATTTAATGTTATGCAACCATCATCATGTAATTCATCACCCATTCAACATAATTCAACCGCTCGTCCAAGTATTGATTCAGTTACTTCCAGTAATAAATTTAGATCTTGCTCACTAAGTGAAATCCCCACACTTTCAAACAAACCAATCAATAATACCAAAAATGTGTTGAGAAATTTACAAATGCCTGATTGTAGTACCCCAATTCTTCCTAATTTCAAACTCCCCACTAATTTAACCAGTCAATTTAAAATTAGACATAATGAAGAAGTAATTGATGATTCAGTGCAAAAGTTAAGTAAGGATGCTACTTTTAAATTAAATTATTATGATAAATCCATGGTTTTACCCCTGTGGATTAAACAAGCAATTGAAACCAATTCCGATATTATTGAAGAATTTACCAAATTGGAAAAATTTGAAAAAAAGAGATTAAATGTGGCACTTGGTAATTCAGTTACTTCAGCTCCTAATACTACGGTAAATCCATTTTTCCCCAATGTTGATGATGGAACCAACAATCAACAATTACAGTTACAACCAGGTCTGTTATTAAGTCCTGGAGGTACTACAGTTGAAATTACACCATCAATTAGTTTTGGATTGGATTATGGTCATAAGAATCGATATAAGGATATTTTTTTATATGATCATTCAAGAGTTAAATTAAATGATAATGGTAAAGTACAACAATGTGATTATATCAATGCATCATATTTGAATCCAATTGATAGTTTACCTAATTTACTCATTGATAATGCAAATGTTCATCAACAACAACAACTTAGTAAGAAATTACATTATATTGCTACTCAGGGTCCATTAGAAAGAACAATTGGGGATTTTTGGAAAATGATTATCAATCATCGTGTTTCATTAATTATTTCATTAACTGATGAATTTGAAGATGGAATTTTAAAATGTGCTCCATTTTGGCATGCCGGGGTTTATAAATCAAATGAAAATAGTATTAAGGTTGAAGTTATTGAAACTGAAACGTTAAAGACTAATGATTCAGATCAAATTTATTTAATACTTCGTATGTTTAGAATTACTATGGATGATGTGATTATTCATGAAGTTTTACAAGTTCATCTCATTACATGGCCCGACATGGCTAGTTTGTTAACTCCTCGTGATTTATTATCAATTATAATTTTAAAGAATTATTTGATGAATCAATTGAATCTTGGTGTGTCAGAATATCCTACTTTACTTCATTGCAGTGCTGGTTGTGGAAGAACGGGGACTTTATGTACCATTGATTCAATTATCAACGTGATTAAATTTAATAATAACATTGATGACGTACACGACGATGGACACGAAGAAAGAAATGTTGATTTGAAATTCAATCCGATTTATTCAATGGTGAATAATTTTAGAAAACAAAGAATATCAATGGTTCAAACTTTAAGACAGTATTATTTAATTTATGATACCTTGTTGATATATTTGGCAGGTAACAAACATGATTGGGATGATTTATTACATTTGAAAATTGTTGAAAATTTCATTGGGAGACAAAAGATATCCTCCTCTTAGATATTTTATATATTCATATATTACGAAGTAAACGAACGCTTTTTATCTACATCTCTGTAAAAATCTCACAGTTGGTACATCAAGCTGCAGTGAAATTGGCTACCAAATTGGCTGCAATCGATAAACTACATTTATTTAAATTTCATAATAATTGAATTTTGTATTAAGTATTCTTTTGAAAATAGAAAAAAAGATAAGAAAGAAAAAAAAATTTATGACAGTATACTTGGGCCGTAAAGCACCAAGGCTTATCAATATGCGTTAATCATATAAAAGAATCAGGTTTCGGAGAAACCCAAATAGAAGAAGGTTTTTGAAGTAATTTTTGTTTAGAAAAAAAAAAAGTCAAATTTAAGCGTTAGCAGCCAAAGTTTGCTTCAAGGCACTTGGGTTAGCACCAATAACCTTGGAGATAACTTTACCTTCCTTGAAGAAAAGAACGGTTGGCATGGAAGAGACTTCATATTCTTGGGCAATTTCACCAAATTCATCAACATCAACCTTGATAAATTTAGCACTGGAGTATTCATTGGAGAATTTGTCCAATAATGGAGCAATCATTTTACAAGGACCGCACCAGGTAGCGAAAAAGTCAACAACGACCAAACCGTCGTGAGCTAAAGCGGAAGTGAATTCGTCTTTGGAAGTGATAGTGGCAACCATTGTGTGTAATTGATTATGAGATATAGTTTATGGGAAAACAAAAGGAAAGAAAAAAAGGTCAAGTAGAAAATAAGAAAGGGATTGTTCTCAATATATACTTTATCATCAATTTCTGCTACGGCTCCCGAAAATTCAGTGTCAACGAGGGTTTGTAATCATCGCAAATAGGCCTTTGAAGTGCGCAAACCAATTACGTAACGCCAATAGTGTGGCTAGAACCTTTTTTTTTTTTTTTTTTTGTTTTGTTTGGTGCTTTTTTTTCTTCTCTGCCGAGTAGAAGATTTTGGAACGGAAAAGAATACGGTGCACGGGTGAAATACATTAATCATCCCGATTTTGCAGCAGTGGCTGAATAATACATACATGACTAAATACATCAGGCATGCTGATTAACAAGGATTGAAAGAACATGACGCTTAGTTTCGTAGTAATCCTTGATGGGTGCTGAGTCAGTGCTAGGTTGGGATTCGATGTCTTGAAGTTGATGCTTGGCCATGGCAACCACAAGTAACTTTGTTTGTTCAGATAAGTCAGCCCACGCTTCAGCAGAGTCATTACCTGTTTGCTCCAAAATGGCATCTCGATCAATGTACTGGTCTCCTTTATTGTAAGTTACACCCAAGCACCCAACTCCAGCAATGATTTCTTCATCTGGTTGTTGTTCTTGATGTTTGATGAGAGACACAATCTGATTGATGTCTTCATATTTGTAGGCTGAATCAATCGCGTTTTTAACATCTTCGTGTTCATCCGACCATTTGGCAAAGTATTGTAATCCGTTGATAAATAAGAGCGGTAAGGTGTTGTTGGTCAAATTGATTTCAACCTTACCAACATCACGCATTAATACCAATTCAACTTGTAATGGGATATGAAGCCATTTACTAATGAGGTCATAGCGTTCATTGGTGGATTTAAATTCATTAATCAACTTGTTAGTCAAATCTGCTGGTAACCTCAACGGTAATATTTGTTGATTACCTCGAGGTATGAACCCATATGAATTAACAAATAATGGTATCAAATTGGTAGGATGATAACTAATAGTTATTTCGAATGATGATTTGTCAACAATTGCCAGTTTATTCATTTCCAACACGATAGAACCAGTCTCACGATCAACATCAAAATGAGCATTGGGGGTTTCAGCATGATTCGCAAAATCCAAAAATGGAACCAAGGTTGAATTGGTGACAAAATCATCACCTTCATCTTCATGAGGAATTTCCAATACTCTAGACCTTATTGCTTGAATGTATTGATAAAATAAATCAAAGGATAATTTCAGTTCTAAATTTTCAATAACCAGACTCAAAGCTTGGTATCGCAGTTGCGCTTTCAACTTGACACTTTTTAATAAAGTAATGGTGAAATCATTGTTCGGTTCATCATTACCTAAACGTAACGTTTCGGTATGTGCCAACACATTAAGGTATGGTAACATCTTGTCAAGTTTAGATAAAACACTCGATTTTGGATATGCCTTTTGAATAATATGAAATGATACCCAGTAACAAATCAATAAGTCGGTCTCGGTTTCGACCTCAAAGTTGCTTAGAACACTGGTGATGACATTAGCGGCGTCCGAGTCTGATTCCTTGATAACACTAAGGTATTTCAAGAGGTTGTCATAGTCATAGTAGTTGGACTCTTCAATGGTGGCAATGCGAATTGTATCTTTGTCACTTGCCAAGTCTGGTGATAATGAAGGATCAAAGAATAAACCGTTCCCACCAAGGGCACTGGGACGAACACTAACTGCTGGGTGGAAAGTACCCAAACTGTGGAGCCAGGTTGTTAATTCAGCCTGATTTTGAAATCCAGGTATCTTCACTTGTGAAAGCGTCATTGTTTAGAGGTGCAGTTCTGTATTAACAAGGCTATTATTGCAACTTCTCTGCTTGAATTATTTTTGATGCTCGATGCATCCGAAATCTGGGGTGTACGGGTTCGATCCTGAAGGTATCTTTTCTTTTTTTGCAATTCAAATATTCTCTACACCAGGCTGTTGACCAAGCTGTTGACCAAGCCTGGTAAGCCTGAAAGGAATTTTGGTTGAAGCTTAGACTTGGCTGTCGTTCGGAAACTATTGAAAAGAGATTTTGTCTTGTCAGCAGTTTTCAAGTCATGCCTAAGTTACAGAATTTCATGTTGTTTATGCTTCAGCAAAACCTTGCACACATCTGAACGCAATCTGTCTTACCATCCAGTAAGCTAGCTATCTTGTTGAATGGACACTCATAGTTCCCAGTTCATCAGAATGGTAATCGTCTCAACTAATAGCATACAAGGGTGTACCCCGATTGTCGCACAAGACTACGCCAAAAGCGACAAAACTACAAAGAAAAAGCAAAGTATATCTATGTAAAAAAAAAAAAAGAAAAAAAAATAATAATACAAAAAAACGGTGAGAGCAGAAAAAAAAAAAAAAAAAAAAAAATTCCTTCTCCGAATCTGAAGTGTGTGTCAGGAAAATTTTTAAATCTTTTGATATCTTCAATATTTTATTAGATCTGTATACTGCAACCAAACTACGCTCAAAACGAACATCATGTCTTGGGACGACGAAGACTTTGACATTCCAACCAATACCAAATCTGTAGCCGCCGCTGCCCTGTGGGAAGATGAAGGTGACAACGACGACCCCTTGTTAGAATCATGGGATGTTGATGAAGAAGAAGAAGCCAAGAAGAAGAAATTACAAGAAGATAAGAAAAGAGCTGAAGCTGCCTCTAAAAAAAAGCCAGCTACCGCTAAGAAAGGTGGTAAGCAATCCCAGGTAAAAGCTTTATTGGATATTGATACAGTTGATGAAAAAACCAGAAGAGAATTATTAACAAAGGCTGAATTAGAAGCTGATTTAAATAATGCTGCTGATTTGTTTGGTGGATTAGGTGTTGCTGGTGATGATGTTAATGAAGAATTTGATGTAACTGCTCATCCAAGAGAACTAGCTGCTAAAAATGCTGCTAAAGTTCAAAAACCAGTTTTAACTAAGGATACTCCCATTGAATCTCATCCATTATTTGAACCAACCAACAAACAAGAATTTGAAAAATTGAGAAAAGCATTGTCCCCAGCTATAACTAATTTAGCCAAGGGCTCACAATTAATGTACTCTTCCAACTTGGCCATTGATTTAATTAGAGATGTCAGTCAGCCATTAAATGTTGAACAAGTTAGAAAAGTCATTTCAACCCTTAACATTACTTTGAGAGAAAAAGAAAAGGCTGAAAGACAGGCTAGATTAGCCAAGGCTGGTGGTACCTCTACTGGGGGCGCTGGTAAGAAAAAGGCTAAGCCTGCCGCCAATACCAATGTCAACACATCTTTCAAAAAAGATGTTTATGATGATATGGAATACGATGAATTCGCTGATGATGACTTTATGTAAATTAAGCTAAACCCCTACACTTTGATAAACCTTTTTTTTTTTTCTTTTTTTTTAGCTTTTGTTTCTTACCTCCATTTTTGTTTGTGTATATTTAGCTCTGGAATAGAGATGTATCATATTAATATACTTACAATGCATTAATGAAAAATACGTGTAATGAATACAAAATATACAAAATCAAAAGCATAATATTAATGAGCTGCTTCATCATGCTCACATTCACGCAAATCTGACCAAGGACGATCCAAAGTTGGAGTTTTGTAATGACCTGGTTTGGTTGCTTCTATAATCACTGGAATCATTTGGCCTGTTTTCAATGCCCACTTTCTATGACCAATGACTTTCAAAATTGAACTGATTAACCCAGAATGAGACGTGATTGAAATCACAGGATTATCATCATTGGTAAAAATATCCGTCAATAATAAATGAGCACGATAATTACGATGTTGATGACTTTCATGTTTAGCTGGTGACCATAAATCATCACCAAACGTAAACCCATTTTCAAAAGTAACAAAGGGGAAATTCAAATCTATATAGGTTGTATTATGACGTTTACTTTCAGTCCCAATACCATAAGTTTCGCGCGCCAATTCAACCACCCGTGGTCTTGAAATGAAAACATTAATTAATTTTGACCACGTTATTTCAAAAGTTTGTAATGTTCTTGTCAAGGGTGAAATATAGTACGATTGTGGGATGGGTACATTATGACGATGAATTTGTTGATCCCACGTCTTGGATAATGCATCGATTTGATTTTTTCCTTGAGGAGTTAATTTAGCATCGAACCATTCAACGGTACCATTACCATCTTTCATTTGCCAATCACAGTTCCATTCACGAGTCAGATAAAACTCTTCTGCTACGTTATGCCATGCTTCACCATGTCTGGCCAAGAAGAAAAGCTTGTACTGTTTCTTATGGCCATGCTTCTTGTTAAGTTTATGTAAATCTTCAATCACGTCATTCCATGTCAAATGACTTTCCAACCCGAAATCATCAATGATGCTGAATTTTTCATCGTCCGTTTTATCATCCAGTTGCTTAAAGTATCCCTCTATACTCTGATATTGAGTGAACACCTTGTTCTTGTGGTGTTTTGATGTTTCCACATCCTCATTCGGAGGCAACGCAAACACTGACTGTAAGTGTTGCGGTGGGATCGATAATGTCAGAACCACACAACATATGGCTAATAACTTTAATAATGCTGAAAATGTCATATTATTGTCAATGAGATAAGGTTCACAAATGTCGGAAACACGATGAGGAGATTCCATCCCTTTTATCTTGTTTCCATCTTGATACAGTCATCAAATCGCACCCTGTTACTCTCAATAGTCGTGTGACCTTGGTGGTTTTGTTATTATGAAATTGTTGCAATTATGCCCCACGTGTAGACAGACAAAAATTGGCACACAAAACAAAGCAGCAGACAGACAAAAAAAAAAAAAAAAGAAAGAAATTGACAATAATAAAGAAAACTCGGAAAATATCAACAATATCAGATCAAGGTTGAAAAATGTAACTTGATTTTGGACAAACCATGTCTAAGTTATACACCAATTCCGTGGTTGTATGTTCATGCTCGAATCATTCCGTTGATGATCTTACAAAACTGAACACCAAGGATATTTTCAACAATTGTCATCAACTTGCTGATCTTCTATTTTGCGCCAGCTGTCAGTCGCAAAAGTGTAAACAGCGATGTTGCTCCTTTGATATTGAATGTAAATACTGTCCCAATTGTTTATTCGACTATACAGATTCCAATGATATAGTGTGTTCTAAAAATTGTTTCAGTTGTCCTTTATGTGACTCGACTCTTTCGATATCGGTTAATGATGATGTCTCACCCGAGGGGAAACTGGGGAAAGTATTCAAATTTAAATGTTTACACTGTCGATACTCTTATAAGACTAGCGTAATTACCAAACCGAAATCATTGATAAATATCATCAAACTGGAACGTAAAAAACGTGATACTACAAATTTTCAACCATTATACCTCAAATTTCAAGATGGTTATAATGATATGGTAATGTTACATCATCTAAACAATCAACTGGCGAAAAAACTATCACAACGAACCAAAGCCACCAAACATCAACGTGATAAATCTCTATCGGAAAATAATATATTGACTCGAATGAAAACTATGGAATTAACTAACATTCAAAAGGATGCGTTTAAAGAAATAGATTTATTAAAACAAAAAATTAGTAAAAGCGCGTCAGTTGAGTTGGACGAAGAAGAAGATACTGGTAATATCACCCTAACAGCATCCATGGACAAAAGTAATGAACTTATAAACTTAGATCGTCAATCAAAATTAAATCTCAGCCCTTTACATAATATCAATTCTCTCACCAGTCAGGGTAAACATCGTGGTTTATTCCCCATCCCAAAACAACTTCGAGCCAAAAAACTGTACCGATGCGATAGTTGTAGCACACCTATGGTTATCCCTACACCTGATCCACTTCTGATAAAATTCGTTACCAAGTGGAATGCCGTGGATTACTTACCCACATTGACAATATCGGGTTTGGCTAATAAACCTTATCCTACATCATTACGATTGAATCGCCTGGAACCATTTATAATCAACTTAATGAATCCGTTGGATTATGAACTAAACGTATCTATATTCATTCTTTCTGAGCTTTCGCATGATTTCGTTCGACTGGGAAATTCAACGGAGGAATTTGTGGCCCAAGTCACATTACCCTTGACTAATTTGATGGTACCAGCACTTCAACTGAAGTCACAGAATGATGATCTCAAACATTTGATAAAGCAGATTCCAACACCATTATTGTCACATAAAACAAAATTATCAAGGGCAGAATTGATGATGAGGATGGGGAGACAAAATGCCACGAATCGCTCAGTCTCTCCCGATGATTCAATTGATATTGAAAGTAGTATGATTGAAAAAGGTGTCAACTGGGTGCTGATCCCATTCTCGGTTGTTGTCAATTCCAAAATTGCCACATCTCAAAGAGCTGATTCGATAAGTATCAAAATACCATTTTATATCACGGTAGAAGCGAAACTCCCCGAAGAAATGAAACAAGGAGGTTCCTCGAAACGAGGTCTCAAGTATGGGTTTTGGAATATAGCTGATTTGGGTTCGCTCAGCATTGATTCCGCACTATAAATAATTTATAATAAAACAACTTTATTGAAACTTAGATAGCATGATAAATTCTCTTAGTAATCAAAAATCAAGAACTAACACCCCGGATACCTTGGCAAGGTGCCTAGTATCTATCATGTTGTTTCTTATACCTGCCCCACCACCAGTATTTACTGCACGTTCCTGAGTATTGGGTTCAGGTACTCCATCAATATCATCATCAAAGTCATCGAAATCATCATCATCATCAATATTATTACTTCCCTCGTGATTGGCAGGGTTGCTTGCTTGAACATTGTCAATTCCATCAACTTGATCTACCAAATCCGTCTCCTTTAATCTTTCTTCATTTGAACGAACAATAGCTTCATTGATAAAGAGCCTTATGTATTCTGATGATAACTTTAAAGTATTTGCAGTTATGCGAGTCTCTGGTCTTTTGAAGGATACCTCCTCGAACACTCTGGCAAGTGTCACTATAGGTATACTAGCAGGTATATTTGTCGATTCTTCCGTCATGGCTGGTTTCCATTAATATTTTACCATTAGTAGCCTGAGAGTGAAAGATGGAGTTAAGTTCAAAAAGCAGACGCGTTTTGCGAAAAAAATTAAAAAAGAAAAAAAAATTAAAAAATACTTGAGATTTTATTACGTAATCGGCTGCTAAATCATGGCCAAATGTTTTATCAAAGTAAAAAAAAAAAGACTATGAAAACCTATCTAAAATGCAATTTTTTCGTCCCATGAGTATATCTTTACTTTTGTTTCACAGATAAATCATGAGGATGAATATCACCATGATAAACTGGCTCCTTATGAGGATCAATTTTGAAAATCTTATCCGGGTTCAAAATTCTGTGAGGATCCAATGCCAATTTAATCTTTCTCATCACACCAATAGGTAAGGGACCCAATTCTTCCTCAAGGTAATCAATCTTACCATATCCAACACCATGTTCACCAGTACAAGTCCCCTCGAGTTCAATTGCTCTTTTCACCATCTTATCCACAATGTGTTCCACTTTCGCCCGTTCTTTAGGGTTATACAATATGAAGCTATGGGCGTTACCGTCACCAATATGAGCCACCAACGTGTTTTTGAAGCCGGCATCATCAATATCGCGTTTAGTCTCTTCTAAAAATTTTGGAAGATGTGACATAGGTACAGCAGTATCGGTTGTCCATAATTGACAGTCTGGATCACCCTCTTTGCCCTGATTGATGGTTGACCAAAGGGCAACTTTACGTGCTGACCATAACTCGGTGGTTTCTTCTTCACTTTTAGCAAATTGAAAATCAGTAGCATTATGATCCTGGCTAATTCTCTTAGTTTCTTCAATGAGTGATCTTACGATATCTTCATTCGAGCCACCAAGCTTCAAAAAAAGTGTTGGTGATTCAGTCCATTTACGAGACGTTTCTCCTGACTTGTTAATATATTCCATCATTTTACCATCAAGTAATTCGATGGCATTCAAAGTCACGCCTGCCAACATTAAAGAGTTAACCGAATCGGCGGCGTCTTTAATACTTTTGAAAGGAACGACAGCCGCTCTTTCCACTTTAGGTTTAATGTGCAACTGAACCGTTACCTCAGTAATTATCCCCAAAGTCCCTTCAGATCCGGTGAATAAACAATTCAAATTATAACCCGCGCTTGATTTTTTAGGACGCTTCTTTAATTTAACGATTTCACCATCAGCTAGAACTACGGTAAGCGAGATGACATTTTTGTAAGCAGCCCCGTAACGTGTTGCATTCGTACCAGAGCTATTGTTACTAAAGCAAGCTCCCACGGTTGCACCAGGGCCAGGATCTACTGGAAAAAGTAATCTGTATTCATCCAAGTAATCATTCAAAGTTTCCCATCCAAGTCCCGCCTGTACGGTAACATCCAAATCTTTTTGATCAAGTCGAATTACAGCATCCATATTGGTGAGATCTAAAGAGATTCCACCCCTAGTAGGAATAAAATGACCTTCCAAGGAGGAACGACCACCAGTGGCCACAACGGGGATTTTATAATCATGACATATCTTAACAATGGCTGATACTTCTTGAGTCAGACGAGGGTATACAACGTAACGGGATCTTTCTGATGCAGCTGCATGATGGGTATTGAAATAAGTATCAGCATGATCATCCAAGTCAGATTTCTTATTGCTGACAAGTAACAGTTCATCATATGTCTGATCTTTGGGTGTCGATTGCTTGAGCACGTCCTTAATTTTGACAATTGCCTCATCAATCTCTTCATCGGTAGCGTATTGTGGCAGGTCTAACTCTTCCAATGCAAGAGTTGACTTGGTCGAAGCGACGGCTGAATTCTCCTTCTTCAATTCATTCTGATAAAGCCAGCCACCGAAAACTGATCCACCCACGAAGATAGCTGTTTTTCCTAATACACCATTGGCAAATAAGTTGCTAGGAGTAAATGGATTGGAAGAGTTGGTTTTGGAAGATTGAAAGCGAGCAAATCTTTTCAATTGGCAGCCTTTAAGCCTTGTGGTTTTAAGGCTTCGATTGAACATTGTCGGCCTTGAATTATAATGGGTGACAGGAAAGCCATCAAATGTTAGCTACAAGGGAATCAAGCAGAGTATTTAAGTCAACTTCAACGCGGAAGTTTTCACGTCCCTGGTCCGAGAACGCAAAAAAAAATGTAAAAAAAAAAAAAAGCAAAAAGAAACGAGTGAGGAGGAAAATCATACGGTGTGACCGCTTAAGGTTAACCCCCGGAGTATACACAAATAAACTTCTTGCCATCCCTACAAAATTGCCCAAGGCCGAGGTATGCTGATTGTTTTCTAGTGATCACCCTACTGAAATAAGGGAGCATTTTTTGGTTGATTTGATAAAATGTTAATAATTGGTTAACTTTTAAGTTGCAACTCTGTACAAACGTTTTCTTCGCTTATTTCATTCTTTTCATTCTTCTTCTCCTTATCTAGTTTGTATAATTCCCTTTAAACTTTCACCCCTCGAAATATTGAGTTTTGAGGATTTGCTGATGTCGGTCTTCGTTCGTTTTGACATAAGTGTATTGATTTTGGTCTTTCTGATTTTTAAATCTTCGTTCAAACATTGAGAAATCCACTGAATGACCCCCTGTTGTACTTGCTGATTCAATGAATACTCTTATAATTAAGTCAATGAAATAGAAGACTGTAAGTAAGTGTGTGTGTTTTTTTTCAGCATTTATTAAGGAGCGGAATTTTTGATCCGGCTAATTTCCCTTTTTTTTTTTTTTTTTTTTTTTTTTTTGTTGCGCTCAATATCTGTGGGTGAAAAAAAAAAAACGAGAGAAATTTATCTAAACCAAGATTATTGTGGCTAGTATGATCAACATCGGGTGTAATTATAATGGTTAGATCAGTATGCAAAGAAAAGGAATTACAAGCAGTACATGATTAAGAGGGTGAAAACATGGCAACCGGTTTTTTGGAAAATTCATCGACTGATTTTAACCTTTTTTCAACTCTAACATAAATTTAACAGGAGGAGAATTACAAGTAATAAGAAGCATTATTTGCAACTAGATAATTGGATATGCGGGCTTCTTTACACTAGTGGTGTGCTAATGTTATATATTTTTAAACCAAGAAGTTTGGTTGCGGAGATCATTTGAATGGGGCCGAACACTTCATTTGTCTTTACTGTATGGCGGAGGTTTTTCGAAACGTCGTTCCACGATTTAAGTTCAAGGTCTTGCTTGAAGACATACCTACTCAATGCTTGACGTTGGTTTTTTGAGCGAGTAAGTAGTCTTACCATAAACCAATTCAATGTAAAGATGTTTTGTCTTTGATCACTTCAAATGTGACAATAGTAAATCAAGAGAACAGAATAATAAGAAGAGGCGATTGAAATTACATGTAACCTTGATCGGGTGACTTTCGATTTATTTCTCAACATGCTTATTAAGTCACATACCTGTGATGTCACTTATATGCATACAATCAAAAGACCAAGACTAAAAGACTAGCTGTTCCAAGACTTAAAGGTCGGAAAAGCCAGGGGAGTCTAAAAGATAAAAAAAAAAAAGCAGAAAGAGAGAATTCAAATGAATATTTCATGACTCAAATTGCGATACAAGTATAACTGACTAATTCGCGATCTTGACAAGTCCCTGTACCAACCCTTGCCCCAGTGCCAAGTCCCAAAAGTGGGCGCCAACTTAAGGTGCGTGTTCAGGGAATCATATTTTGTACCAAGTCCCAAAAGTGGGCGCCAACTTAATGTGCGTGTTCAGGGAATCTTAAAAACAAGATTGATGTACAATTTTGTATCAAGTCCCAAAAGTGGGCGCCAACTTAATGTGCGTCTCCAAGACACCAAAGTGAAATCAAAGAATTGGCAAAAATAAACACAGATAAATGAAGAATTCGCAAAAAAAACTACATTAATGTAAAATTTTGAATCAAGTCCCAAAAGTGGGCGCCAACTTAATGTGCGTGTTCAGGGAATCTTAAAAACAAAATTGGTGTTCAATTAGCAGTCAAGTCCCAAAAGTGGGCGCCAACTTAATGTGCGTCTCCAAGACACCAAAGTGAAATCAAAGAATTGGCAAAAATAAACACAGATAAATGAAGAATTCGCAAAAAAAACTACATTAATGTAAAATTTTGTATCAATTCCCAAAAGTGGGCGCCAACTTAATGTGCGTGTTCAAGAAATCATATTTTGTACCAAGTCCCAAAAGTGGGCGCCAACTTAATGTGCGTGTTCAGGGAATCCTAAAAACTAAATTGATGTAAAATTTTGTATCAATTCCCAAAAGTGGGCGCCAACTTAATGTGCGTCTGCAAGACACCAAAGTGAAATCAAAGAATTGGCAAAAATAAACACAGATAAATGAAGAATTCGCAAAAAAAACTACATTAATGTAAAATTTTGAATCAATTCCCAAAAGTGGGCGCCAACTTAATGTGCGTGTTCAGGGAATCTTAAAAACAAAATTGGTGTTCAATTAGCAGTCAAGTCCCAAAAGTGGGCGCCAACTTAATGTGCGTGTTCAAGAAATCATATTTTGTACCAAGTCCCAAAAGTGGGCGCCAACTTAATGTGCGTGTTCAGGGAATCTTAAAAACAAAATTGATGTTCAATTAGCAGTCAAGTCCCAAAAGTGGGCGCCAACTTAATGTGCGTGTTCAAGAAATCTCAAAAACAAAATTGGTGTTCAATTTGCAGTCAAGTCCCAAAAGTGGGCGCCAACTTAATGTGCGTGTTCAAGAAAGCATATTTTGTATCAAGTCCCAAAAGTGAGCGCCAACTTAAGGTGCGTGTTCAGGGAATCGTAAAAACTAAATTGATGTAAAATTTTGTATCAAGTCCCAAAAGTGGGCGCCAACTTAATGTGCGTGTTCAGGGAATCTTAAAAACTACATTAATGTAAAATTTTGAATCAAGTCCCAAAAGTGGGCGCCAACTTAATGTGCGTGTTCAGGGAATCCTAAAAACTAAATTGATGTAAAATTTTTTATCAATTCACAAAAGTGGGCGCCAACTTAATGTGCGTGTTCAGGGAATCTTAAAAACAAAATTGGTGTTCAATTAGCAGTCAAGTCCCAAAAGTGGGCGCCAACTTAATGTGCGTGTTCAAGAAATCATATTTTGTACCAAGTCCCAAAAGTGGGCGCCAACTTAATGTGCGTCTCCAAGACACCAAAGTGAAATCAAAGAATTGGCAAAAATAAACACAGATAAATGAAGAATTCGCAAAAAAAACTACATTAATGTAAAATTTTGAATCAAGTCCCAAAAGTGGGCGCCAACTTAATGTGCGTGTTCAGGGAATCTTAAAAACAAAATTGGTGTTCAATTAGCAGTCAAGTCCCAAAAGTGGGCGCCAACTTAATGTGCGTGTTCAGGGAATCTTAAAAACAAAATTGGTGTTCAATTAGCAGTCAAGTCCCAAAAGTGGGCGCCAACTTAATGTGCGTGTTCAGGGAATCTTAAAAACAAAATTGGTGTTCAATTAGCAGTCAAGTCCCAAAAGTGGGCGCCAACTTAATGTGCGTGTTCAAGAAATCATATTTTGTACCAAGTCCCAAAAGTGGGCGCCAACTTAATGTGCGTGTTCAAGAAATCATATTTTGTACCAAGTCCCAAAAGTGGGCGCCAACTTAATGTGCGTGTTCAGGAAATCCTAAAAACTAAATAGATGTACAATTTTGTATCAAGTCCCAAAAGTGGGCGCCAACTTAATGTGCGTGTTCAGGGAATCTTAAAAACAAAATTGGTGTTCAATTAGCAGTCAAGTCCCAAAAGTGGGCGCCAACTTAATGTGCGTGTTCAAGAAATCATATTTTGTACCAAGTCCCAAAAGTGGGCGCCAACTTAATGTGCGTGTTCAGGGAATCTTAAAAACAAAATTGGTGTTCAATTAGCAGTCAAGTCCCAAAAGTGGGCGCCAACTTAATGTGCGTGTTCAAGAAATCTCAAAAACAAAATTGGTGTTCAATTTGCAGTCAAGTCCCAAAAGTGGGCGCCAACTTAATGTGCGTGTTCAAGAAAGCATATTTTGTATCAAGTCCCAAAAGTGAGCGCCAACTTAAGGTGCGTGTTCAGGGAATCGTAAAAACTAAATTGATGTAAAATTTTGTATCAAGTCCCAAAAGTGGGCGCCAACTTAATGTGCGTGTTCAGGGAATCTTAAAAACTACACTAATGTAAAATTTTGAATCAAGTCCCAAAAGTGGGCGCCAACTTAATGTGCGTGTTCAGGGAATCATATTTTGTACCAAGTCCCAAAAGTGGGCGCCAACTTAATGTGCGTGTTCAGGGAATCTTAAAAACAAAATTGGTGTTCAATTAGCAGTCAAGTCCCAAAAGTGGGCGCCAACTTAATGTGCGTGTTCAGGGAATCTTAAAAACAAAATTGGTGTTCAATTTGCAGTCAAGTCCCAAAAGTGGGCGCCAACTTAATGTGCGTGTTCAGGGAATCTTAAAAACTACATTGATGTAAAATTTTGTATCAAGTCCCAAAAGTGGGCGCCAACTTAATGTGCGTGTTCAGGGAATCTTAAAAACAAAATTGGTGTTCAATTAGCAGTCAAGTCCCAAAAGTGGGCGCCAACTTAATGTGCGTGTTCAGGGAATCCTAAAAACTAAATTGATGTAAAATTTTGTATCAATTCCCAAAAGTGGGCGCCGACTTAAGGTTCGTCTGCAAGACACCAAAGTGAAATCAAAGAATTGGCAAAAATAAACACAGATAAATGAAGAATTCGCAAAAAAAACTACATTAATGTAAAATTTTGAATCAAGTCCCAAAAGTGGGCGCCAACTTAATGTGCGTGTTCAGGGAATCTTAAAAACAAAATTGGTGTTCAATTAGCAGTCAAGTCCCAAAAGTGGGCGCCAACTTAATGTGCGTGTTCAGGGAATCTTAAAAACAAAATTGGTGTTCAATTTGCAGTCAAGTCCCAAAAGTGGGCGCCAACTTAATGTGCGTGTTCAGGGAATCCTAAAAACTAAATTGATGTAAAATTTTGTATCAAGTCCCAAAAGTGGGCGCCAACTTAATGTGCGTGTTCAGGGAATCTTAAAAACAAAATTGGTGTTCAATTTGCAGTCAAGTCCCAAAAGTGGGCGCCAACTTAATGTGCGTGTTCAGGGAATCATATTTTGTACCAAGTCCCAAAAGTGGGCGCCAACTTAATGTGCGTGTTCAGGAAATCCTAAAAACTAAATAGATGTACAATTTTGTATCAAGTCCCAAAAGTGGGCGCCAACTTAATGTGCGTCTCCAAGACACCAAAGTGAAATCAAAGAATTGGCAAAAATAAACACAGATAAATGAAGAATTCGCAAAAAAAACTACATTAATGTAAAATTTTGAATCAAGTCCCAAAAGTGGGCGCCAACTTAATGTGCGTGTTCAGGGAATCTTAAAAACTACATTGATGTAAAATTTTGTATCAAGTCCCAAAAGTGGGCGCCAACTTAATGTGCGTGTTCAGGGAATCTTAAAAACTACATTAATGTAAAATTTTGAATCAAGTCCCAAAAGTGGGCGCCAACTTAATGTGCGTGTTCAGGGAATCTTAAAAACAAAATTGGTGTTCAATTAGCAGTCAAGTCCCAAAAGTGGGCGCCAACTTAATGTGCGTGTTCAGGGAATCTTAAAAACAAAATTGGTGTTCAATTAGCAGTCAAGTCCCAAAAGTGGGCGCCAACTTAATGTGCGTGTTCAGGGAATCTTAAAAACAAAATTGGTGTTCAATTAGCAGTCAAGTCCCAAAAGTGGGCGCCAACTTAATGTGCGTGTTCAAGAAATCATATTTTGTACCAAGTCCCAAAAGTGGGCGCCAACTTAATGTGCGTGTTCAAGAAATCATATTTTGTACCAAGTCCCAAAAGTGGGCGCCAACTTAATGTGCGTGTTCAGGAAATCCTAAAAACTAAATAGATGTACAATTTTGTATCAAGTCCCAAAAGTGGGCGCCAACTTAATGTGCGTGTTCAGGGAATCTTAAAAACAAAATTGGTGTTCAATTAGCAGTCAAGTCCCAAAAGTGGGCGCCAACTTAATGTGCGTGTTCAAGAAATCATATTTTGTACCAAGTCCCAAAAGTGGGCGCCAACTTAATGTGCGTGTTCAGGGAATCTTAAAAACAAAATTGGTGTTCAATTAGCAGTCAAGTCCCAAAAGTGGGCGCCAACTTAATGTGCGTGTTCAAGAAATCTCAAAAACAAAATTGGTGTTCAATTTGCAGTCAAGTCCCAAAAGTGGGCGCCAACTTAATGTGCGTGTTCAAGAAAGCATATTTTGTATCAAGTCCCAAAAGTGAGCGCCAACTTAAGGTGCGTGTTCAGGGAATCGTAAAAACTAAATTGATGTAAAATTTTGTATCAAGTCCCAAAAGTGGGCGCCAACTTAATGTGCGTGTTCAGGGAATCTTAAAAACAAAATTTTTGTTCAATTTGCAGTCAAGTCCCAAAAGTGGGCGCCAACTTAATGTGCGTGTTCAAGAAAGCATATTTTGTATCAAGTCCCAAAAGTGGGCGCCAACTTAATGTGCGTGTTCAGGGAATCTTAAAAACTACATTGATGTAAACTTTTGTATCAAGTCCCAAAAGTGGGCGCCAACTTAATGTGCGTGTTCAGGAAATCCTAAAAACTAAATAGATGTACAATTTTGTATCAAGTCCCAAAAGTGGGCGCCAACTTAATGTGCGTCTCCAAGACACCAAAGTGATATCAAAGTATTGGCAAAAATGAACACAAATAAATAAAAAATTCGCAAAAAAAACAACATTGGTGACAATCAAGTCCCAAAAGTGGAGTGTGACTAGAGCTGCGTCTTCAGGACAACAGAGACGTAAAAAACTGGAATTATAAATAGAATAGGTCGCAAGATATCAAGGTTGATATCCAATTTGTAGTGAAGGCCCAAAAGTGGGAACCCACTAAATTTGCGTTTGATTCACTTAAACCGATTACCACCCAGCTCTGAAAGGAACTGGACAAAACTCTACAACTTTTATCACATACCTGCAGTGCGAGAAACTAAGTAAAGCTCTACAACTAGTGGGAACGAGGCAGCTTAGGTGTCAAAGTTTGGTAAGCTCTATTAAAACGTGGTCAATTGAAGAGCCTGGAGGTTTTCATTGCTTCCATTGCATATTTATGATTTTCGTAAGATAGTTATGTCCTCGGGATCATGCCGATCTACTTTTTCGTCATTGTTTGTAACGTTAACGAAATTGATGAGTCATTTTTGTTGACTTGAAAGATAACGCAACCGATAGATTAACCAATCAAAGCAATATCTAACGACATGTGATTCTTGAAACCCTGTTTCTCTCTAGACTCCGAGAAAATCACTTCTTTGAATAAAAACATTTTTTTTGTTTTATTTTTTTCTGTTTTTTTATGTTTTTTTCTCAAAAATCAAAATAAAGTTCACTTTTGAAGCCAGTTTTCTTTTTGAGAGGCTAGTTGGTAGCAAAAAAGTGAATTCTTTCTCCTTTTTTGAATATTTTAATTGGTAAGGTATCTACCGAATTAGGTAACTATAATAATTTAAAAAAAGGTCGATGTACAATTTGCGTCAACTCACGAAACCATAGTACTCCATGAAATGCGTGAACAAGGAATATCTAAAAGCAGTCGCAAAAAAGAGGTCGATGTACAATTTGCGTCAACTCACGAAACCATAGTACTCCATGAAATGCGTGAACACAGAACTATATGGAAAATGCGAAAAAATACTAGATTCTCAATGAAAAGCAGTCGCAAAAAAAAGGTCGATGTTCAATTTGCGTCAACTCACGAAACCATAGTACGCTATGAAATGCGTGAACAAGGAATTCGTAAAAGCAGTCGCAAAAAAAAGGTCGATGTACAATTTGCGTCAACACACGAAACCATAGTACGCTATGAAATGCGTGAACAAGGAATTCGTAAAAGCAGTCGCAAAAAAAAGGTCGATGTACAATTTGCGTCAACTCACGAAACCATAGTACTCCATGAGATGCGTGAACAAGGAATATCTAAAAGCAGTCGCAAAAAAGAGGTCGATGTACAATTTGCGTCAACTCACGAAACCATAGTACTCCATGAAATGCGTGAACAAGGAATATCTAAAAGCAGTCGCAAAAAAAAGGTCGATGTACAATTTGCGTCAACTCACGAAACCATAGTACTCCATGAGATGCGTGAACACAGAACTATATGGAAAATGGGAAAAAATACTAGATTCTCAATGAAAAGCAGTCGCAAAAAAAAGGTGGATGTACAATTTGCGTCAACTCACGAAACCATAGTACTCCATGAGATGCGTGAACAAGGAATATCTAAAAGCAGTCGCAAAAAAGAGGTCGATGTACAATTTGCGTCAACTCACGAAACCATAGTACTCCATGAGATGCGTGAACACAGAACTATATGGAAAATGGGAAAAAATACTAGATTCTCAATGAAAAGCAGTTGCAAAAAAAAGGTCGATGTACAATTTGCGTCAACTCACGAAACCATAGTACTCCATGAGATGCGTGAACAAGGAATATCTAAAAGCAGTCGCAAAAAAGAGGTCGATGTACAATTTGCGTCAACTCACGACACCATAGTACGCTATGAAATGCGTGAACAAGGAATTCGTAAAAGCAGTCGCAAAAAAAAGGTCGATGTACAATTTGCGTCAACTCACGAAACCATAGTACTGCATGAAATGCGTGAACAAGGAATATCTAAAAGCAGTCGCAAGAGAAAGGTCGATGTACAATTTGCGTCAACTCACGAAACCATAGTACTCCATGAAATGCGTGAACAAGGAATATCTAAAAGCAGTCGCAAAAAAGAGGTCGATGTACAATTTGCGTCAACTCACGAAACCATAGTACTCCATGAAATGCGGGAACAGGAAATGTGTACAATTTGCGTCAAGTCACTAAACGACGGTACTCCCTGAGATGCGTGAACAGGAAATGTCTAAAAGCAGTCGCAACAAAAAGGTCGATGTACAATTTGCGTCAACTCACGAAACCATAGTACTCCATGAGATGCGTGAACACAGAACTATATGGAAAATGCGAAAAAATACTAGATTCTCAATGAAAAGCAGTCGCAAAAAAAAGGTCGATGTACAATTTGCGTCAACTCACGAAACCATAGTACTCCATGAAATGCGTGAACAAGGAATATCTAAAAGCAGTCGCAAAAAAGAGGTCGATGTACAATTTGCGTCAACTCACGAAACCATAGTACTCCATGAGATGCGTGAACAAGGAATATCTAAAAGCAGTCGCAAAAAAGAGGTCGATGTACAATTTGCGTCAACTCACGAAACCATAGTACTCCATGAAATGCGTGAACACAGAACTATATGGAAAATGGGAAAAAATACTAGATTCTCAATGAAAAGCAGTTGCCAGAAAAAGGTCGATGTACAATTTGCGTCAACACACGAAACCATAGTACGCTATGAAATGCGTGAACAAGGAATTCGTAAAAGCAGTCGCAAAAAAAAGGTCGATGTACAATTTGCGTCAACTCACGAAACCATAGTACTCCATGAGATGCGTGAACAAGGAATATCTAAAAGCAGTCGCAAAAAAAAGGTCGATGTACAATTTGCGTCAACTCACGAAACCATAGTACTCCATGAGATGCGTGAACAAGGAATATCTAAAAGCAGTCGCAAAAAAAAGGTCGATGTACAATTTGCGTCAACTCACGAAACCATAGTACTCCATGAGATGCGTGAACACAGAACTATATGGAAAATGGGAAAAAATACTAGATTCTCAATGAAAAGCAGTTGCCAGAAAAAGGTGGATGTACAATTTGCGTCAACTCACGAAACCATAGTACTCCATGAGATGCGTGAACAAGGAATATCTAAAAGCAGTCGCAAAAAAGAGGTCGATGTACAATTTGCGTCAACTCACGAAACCATAGTACTCCATGAGATGCGTGAACACAGAACTATATGGAAAATGGGAAAAAATACTAGATTCTCAATGAAAAGCAGTTGCAAAAAAAAGGTCGATGTACAATTTGCGTCAACTCACGAAACCATAGTACTCCATGAGATGCGTGAACAAGGAATATCTAAAAGCAGTCGCAAAAAAGAGGTCGATGTACAATTTGCGTCAACTCACGACACCATAGTACGCTATGAAATGCGTGAACAAGGAATTCGTAAAAGCAGTCGCAAAAAAAAGGTCGATGTACAATTTGCGTCAACTCACGAAACCATAGTACTCCATGAGATGCGTGAACACAGAACTATATGGAAAATGGGAAAAAATACTAGATTCTCAATGAAAAGCAGTTGCCAGAAAAAGGTGGATGTACAATTTGCGTCAACTCACGAAACCATAGTACTCCATGAGATGCGTGAACAAGGAATATCTAAAAGCAGTCGCAAAAAAGAGGTCGATGTACAATTTGCGTCAACTCACGAAACCATAGTACGCTATGAAATGCGTGAACAAGGAATTCGTAAAAGCAGTCGCAAAAAAAAGGTCGATGTACAATTTGCGTCAACTCACGAAACCATAGTACTCCATGAAATGCGGGAACAGGAAATGTGTACAATTTGCGTCAAGTCACTAAACGACGGTACTCCCTGAGATGCGTGAACAGGAAATGTCTAAAAGCAGTCGCAACAAAAAGGTCGATGTACAATTTGCGTCAACTCACGAAAAATTGATGTCGAATTTTGAATCAAGTCCCAAAAGTGGGCGCCGACTTAATGTGCCTGTTCAAGACACCAAAGACATAACACTAATTTACTAATCTGTTGCTATTATGTTTAGATTAAAAGCTGATCAGCCGAAACCTCCTTTTTTTTTTTTTTGCGCCTCTCACTAACTAAATTTATGTGTTCCTCTTGCGTTTAATTAGGAGTATTCAATTATTCGTTCTTACTTTCTTAAAATTGCTGGATCCAAACTTAATGTTTTTTTTGTAGTTTTTGCCATTTTTCGACAAAAGCTTCTTAAAACACAGAGCGTTTTTTTTTTGTCACACTAAGAATGTGACCTGAGTTTAGATATGGGGTATTCATTCAACTTGACATTTGAAATTCAGTTAGTTTATCCTGAAGAACCCAAACTTCCATTTTAAGGAAAAGCAATTGGACTAAACATTATTATAATAAGTGTCCAAAAAAGAATTTGAGAACTCATACAAATGAACCAATTTGTTTCTTCTTTTATTTCACTAAGGTTTCTCTTTTAAGGGTCTAAGAATCTAAAGCTTGGCTGAAAGCCGCCAATTTGTTTTTTTCAAGAAACGGAAATTCTTCAATCTCTCAATAAAAAAAAAAAAAAAAAAAAAAAAAAAAAAAAAAACTCTTTGAAAAAAAAATAGAAAAAAAAAAGTTTCTACGAGCCAAACAAAGCGCCACTAACCAAAGAGTCTAACAAAGATAAACTAATAAAATCATGTACCAGTATTTTCCAGGTAACACTCTGGAATTGAGGTGTGATAATGGATTTACAATTCATTTGAATTTATGCAGTACATCGAAAAATTTCGTTCGTTTTTGGAAAAAAAAAAAAAAAAAAAAATCTTCTGCTCTTCTTGGGTTATTTTCATGCTTTTTATGAGCTCATCATTATACTTAATATAATTTAGTTGGCGTACTGACAAGATACGTGAAAATGTATATTCTGTTTCTAACATATGAAGGCATAATTCTGATCAACTATGAACATTTCAGTGCACTTTTGTAAGGGGAGAACAAAAAGGTAGTAAATAAAAATATAAATTGAAGGGGCACACATTACTGAGTGTTACTATCTGAAGTTTGACCAGGGACCCCTTCATTTGGGATCCTGGAATGTAAGCTATTGTCCATTCTTAGTATCAAAGGGGATATTTTCATTACACAACAATTTGGTCTAATAAAATGTTTCAACAAATCCTGACAAATCAAAATACGCATTTCATGTAAGTGTAGGGACAACAATAAGATGAAGTTATCTCCGGAAATCATCTGATGAGGTCGAAAAACTCAAAGTATAGCTGAAAAATCTGTTGAATTAAGATCATCGCCCCCCTAAATAACCTAAAATTTTTAAGAAAATTGGAGGGTTGGCCGAGCGGTCTAAGGCGGCAGACTCAAGTTCTGTTATCGTAAGATGCGCGAGTTCGAATCTCGCATCCTTCATTATTTTTTTTTGAATTTTTTTCCGTTTGCCTGCAAATATTCCAGCAAGATATACCTAGAGCAATATTGAAGGCATTAAAAGTTCATATTCACTCGTTAGTGAGACCTTACCACAACTATCGGCATAATTCAAAACTTTTAGAAGCACAGAGAACTTGCGATATTACCAAAAATACCCGTGTGAGGATTCAGAAAGTCAATATTTAGCAATTGCTTTTCTGTTTTTTCTCGGGTTTTGGTGAAAGGAAACCTAATGAGACATATCACTTAAATCTAACCATGACTCGAGGGTTGTTTTCGAATACAATGTTACAATGCTACCTCAACCCTAGCCAATAGCAACTATCTCGATTGTGCTTAAACATTTGTGATGGGTGAAAAGTGTGGGTGATAATTTCCTGCATACAACCACTTTAACATGCAAATGGGGGAACAGTTGCGAATTTTACATGTGCGAGGAAGCAACCATAGCAATATCGCCTGACTGGGTTTACCTTCATATATATATATAAATATCGCAGTCTACAATCTCATTTCTTTCTTTTTTTGTTTTACTTATCAATAATAATTACCAACAATGTTTAGAAGAACTAATAATATTCTCAAATTAAAACCCACCAAACAATTAAACTTTCGCCGTAATGTGGCCAGTCCCGGTATTAAAAAGCCCGAAGTTAAAAAGACTACCTTAACATCTCATGAAAAACCATCTGGTAGTTCAAGTTCAAGTATTAAAAATGGTAATGTTGATCAACCATTATTTCCAAAAGGTAGTGTTTGGACAAGTTATAAAAAGGCCATCCCCGGTTTAATTGGTGGGATAGCTTCTGCATTATTAGTGATGGTTATTTGGCCATTGGGTACAGTTGGTGCTAGTGATGCACTTGATTCCGTACCAAATCGCGGTGATACTGCAGCTGTTACTTTAAAGAAATTTAATGGTGAACCAGTTGTTGATATTCCACAAACATATGCTCATTTGGATAAGCCAAGTGAAGATGACGATGAGTAATTGATTTAATATTCCGCATTTATTTTTAATTCAGTTCTCTTATCTAGACTTCCATTTTTTGATGAATATATGACAAAGATATATTATGATTGTAGATCAACGTAAAGAATTTACATTTATGCCTAGTTAAATAAAACAAAGATAGTGCTAAGAGTTTCTTCAACTAGTGAGATCTCTATCGAATCCTGACAATTCATGCCCCTCCCCCCCAAGATGGCTAAGTGAGTGCCGGGGATTAATTTTTTGCGGCTATTGATGAACATTATACATTATGAATTAAAAAATTAAGGTAAAGGGAGAAAAAGAAAACCCAGAAAAGAACTAAAACATTAATTTAAAAAACACCTTTGAGAAACAGTCAAACAGAAAAATTGTAGATGCTTTACTTAGCAAATTGTTTTGAATCATTAGTAAGAACTTGTTGACCTTGTTCAATACTTGAATCATCAACCAAATCATCATCAAGACAATGTTCTTTTTCAACATCAACATCTTCATTAGTACCAAAAGTACCATTCCAACCTTTATCCAACAAATAATTTTTGAATCTAATATCTTCCTCCATTAAATCCTCATCTCTTAATTGAGGAATGAAAAACCAACCAACGGCAACCCCCAATAATCCACAAATAGCAGCAATAATAAAAGTCCAACCAGGACCTAATTTATTATGAATTGGAGTAAAACATTTTGTACCAACAACGGCCCCAACTTTACCAATGGCAGCACTAATACCATAAGCAGTACCTCTTAAAGGCAGAGCAAATGATTCACTACTGGTTAAACCCATCATACAACCAGGACCCAAATTACCCATAGACATGAAAATACCATAAAACACAATGAATAAAGCGGTAATGTTACTAATTTTTTTAAAAGCAATACCAATGATTAAACCAAATACAATATAACCAACAAATCCAACACAAAGAGTATTACGACGACCAATACGATCACATAAGTAGGCACCCACAAATACCCCTGGTAAAGCAATAACACCCAATAATAAATTCCATTCGGCAACTCTTTCTAAATTTGATTTATCAGCACCATGTAAGACAGAACTAATAATGGTACCACTAAAAATCCCATTGGGGAAAGTAACAAAATCATATAAAAACCAACAAGCACAAGTACCAAAAAGACGAGGCCAATAATATTTTAAAGCAAGCCAATAAGGAACATTATGACGAATGGCAGATTTTTTATACAAAACAGAGGTAGCCATTTTATAACGGAAATAAAACACCGATAATGGCCAGAATGCACCAATGGCATACATGGTACGCCATAACCCATTAGCAACATGAGTAATTTGATAAACAATGAGGAAAATAATAAGAGCAAAGGGACCACCAAATGAAAGGGGTAAATTAGTTACAAGGACAAAGATACCACCTCTTCTCTTTGTTGATTCATTTGCAGCTTCATTAGCCAGGACTGACAGTGATGGATATTCTGCACCAATACCGAAACCAGTAACACCTCTCAGAATAATTAACATCCAAAACATTCCATTTACTGATTTACCATGAGATGCTGCACACATAATGGTACCAACAATAAGAAACACGGTTGCGATAATAATGGCGGTTTTACGATTGATTAAATCACTTGCAAATCCAATGATAACTTGACCAAATATAGTCCCCACAAGAGAAGCATTGGAAACACTGGTTTGCATATCTGCATCATAAACCTTGGGGTATAATTTAGTAAAGAGAGGATTCAACATGGTCATGACATTATTTTGATAACCATCAGAAATAAGTGCAAAACCAGAACAAGCAATGGTAAGAATATCGGTAAGCCGAGCCTTTTTAGATAATCTTGCCTTTCTTAATTCAGCATCATATACGAAATGTTTATGATTTATGGCATGAGCGCTAGAGGACGAGGCAGAAGACGATGAATCTTCTGTGGTTGCAGCCACTTGCACGGGTTGTTGTTTAACTTCGGAGGTCATTGATGATTTACAGAAAAATTCGCTTTTTGTTTTTTTTTTCATCTTTACAAGATTTACGACGATATATATATATATATATATTTATGAATGATGACCTGATAACAATGGATTACCCCTCTATGAGCCCAAAAAAAAAGAAAGACAGGTTCAACCAAATAAGCAAGAATAAGCAAATAAAATAAATAATAATGAGATTGAAAAGAATGTGACACTTTCTTTTTTTGGTGTTGATTAATCAACGAGGCAATAATGAACCATGTGTTTCCCTGTATAGTGTTTAATTAAGTACACGTGGGGAAGCAGGAACTCCAGGGAAACACCAGACAAACTCAAGGCAAACTCAAGGCAAGACCCTGAAAGATTCACCCAATCTTATCATCTTATCAATCTACAATACTTTATATTATACAATGTGCTTTACATTATACTATGATATTCCATTATATTATAATATTTCTATTATTTGACACACGTCAGGTTTTTCTTGGAATTGATATTTTTATGGTTGTATTTTTTTTGTTGACGCGGTTTTATCAACGTGGGGAGAGCGGCTATTAATTACTGTTTATGGATATTTAGCACGTTCACACTATGAATTTCATATACTCCTGAAACAGCCAAATTAGTAGATACATGATCTCCCATTATATAATTTACATATGGATCTGTTCATATATATATATGTATGTAATTGTGTTTACATATTTATATTTAATGATAATATATGGTGTATGGGTGCACTCCCACCCACTTTCCCCTCAAGTCATCCACGAAAGAAGGTTGTGGGCAGGATTACGTAAGCTAGTTAAATCTACTATTTCAATAAGCGGTCATAGACATAGTAAGTCTTTCATTGCATGTCCCACTTGTGTAACATTCATAGCCTTCACTCGTGCTTACGTGAAAGTAGTAGGTCCTGTAACCTGTCAAAGTGTAAAGAAGTAAGTACTGTGAGTCACTTGATGCTGCAAAAACACTAATGGAAACATTAGAAGATTCCCGCTTACGTAATTCTTCTGCTCATTCCGATGAAGACTCGCATTCCGGTCCTATTTTTATTAGTGTCGCAGTTCCACCACTCCTGACGGCTACATTAAAGCTGTAGAAGAAGTAATAACTACCATTATCTATCAAGCTTGCGACATGTTATAACCACAAGGCTGAGACTTACTTTACAGCGACAGTCCCAAAAAAGTTTGTAGAAAATGTTTCAACTATAGTATTGCTAGCAGCAAACCCCGAAAAAAATTGTCTTTCTTCATTTTTCTAACATAACCAAAATGACTGGCATAACACAATCTTATACCAGCTCACTACATAGCGGCTAGTTTGATGACAAGCTGAATATAACTTATGATCAACTTTATCTAATCAGATAAACTTAATGCAGCCGTCAAATTTACTATCGTCCGCATCATTGGTGTAAGAAAGCAGGTCGGAAGTCATAATATCACCGGAACGCAATGTATTAAATTGTACCACAATTTTAGTTTTCTTCGTTCTTTTTCTTCATTTTTTCATTTTTTCATTTTTTCATTTTTTCATTTTTTTTTTTTTTTTTTTTTCTTTTCGTGGGGTTAAAGATTAGTCATACTATTTGTGCGGGGCGGAATCAAAATTTTTCACCTTTACTTATATATCTTCTTCATTCCTGGTATTTTGAAATCACATTATTATTCACTCATCATCATATAAGCCAAAATGCCAATGTTAAAGGACCCTTCAACTAAGTATAAACCATTCCCAGCCATCAATTTTCCCAATCGTCAATGGCCTTCTAAAATTTTAGATCGAGCTCCAAGATGGTTATCAACCGATCTTCGTGATGGTAATCAATCGTTACCTGATCCCATGTCAATCGACGAGAAAAAACAATATTTTCACAAATTGATTGATATTGGATTTAAAGAAATTGAAGTTTCATTTCCTTCAGCGCTGCAGATTGATTTTGATTTTACTCAATATGCTATTCAACAAGCTCCTTCAGATGTTTCAATTCAAGTCTTAAGTCCATGTCGTGAAGATTTGATCAAACGTACCGTTGATTCAGTCAAAGGTGCTCATAAAGCAACCATTCATATTTATTTAGCAACTTCAGATTGTTTCCGTAATGTTGTTTTCAATATGACTAAACAACAATCATTGGAATTGGCAGTTAAATGTACTAAATTAGTTAGATCATTAACTAAAGATCTGAATGATAAAGATGCATTGAAAACAACTTGGGATTTCGAATTTAGTCCTGAAACTTTTTCTGATACTGATTTATCATTTGCAGTTGAAATTTGTGAAGCAGTTAAACAAGCTTGGAATCCTTCCACTGAAAATCCAATAATTTTTAATTTACCAGCAACGGTTGAAATGTCAACTCCAAATGTTTATGCTGATCAAATTGAATATTTTGCCACCAATATTTCCAATCGTGATCAAGTTTGTATTTCTTTACATCCTCATAATGATCGTGGTTGTGCCGTGGCAGCAGCTGAATTAGGTCAATTGGCAGGAGCAGATAGAATTGAAGGTTGTCTTTTCGGTAATGGTGAAAGAACTGGTAATGTTGATCTTGTTACTTTGGCATTAAATTTATATACTCAAGGTTATACCCCTAAATTGGATTTTTCAGATATTAATCTGATTATTGATGTGGTTGAAAAATGTAATAAAATTCCCATTCATGCAAGAACTCCATACGGTGGATCACTTGTGGTTTGTGCATTTTCTGGTTCTCATCAAGATGCAATTAAGAAAGGTTTCAATTTACGTGAACAAAATAATGAACAATATTGGAAATTACCTTATTTACCTTTGGACCCTGCCGATATTGGTCGTACTTATGAAGCAATCATTAGAGTTAATTCTCAATCAGGTAAAGGTGGTTCAGCTTGGGTTATTTTAAGAAATTTAGAATTAGATTTACCTCGTGGTTTACAAGTTGAATTTTCCAAAATTGTTCAAAAACAAGCTGAATTAAAGGGTCAAGAATTACTGAATCAAGAATTATGTGATTTATTTAAACTGGAATATGTCATTGAAACTCCTTCAAAACAATATTATAAATTAGTTGATTATTCAATTACCAATTCTGCTCAAGGTGAAAGAAGCGTTGTGGTTGATTTAAAATTTGGTGATGATGATAAAATTATTAAAGTTGAAGGTAAAGGTAATGGTCCTATTTCGGCATTCACTCATGGTATTTTGAATACTTTAAATGTTGATCTTGACGTTAGACATTATCATGAACACTCTTTAGGTAAAGATTCAGATGCTAAAGCCGTCACCTACATCGACGCTGAATTCAACAAAGAAAAAGTTAGATGGGGTGTCGGTATTCATGAGGATGTTACCCAAGCCTCATTCCTTTCAATCGTTAGTATTTTAAATGGTTTAAAATACGACGCTTGATCTTGTTTTTTCTTTTTTGTGGGGAGAGAGAACAACTTGCTATATGCAGGTTCATATCTTTCTAATTAATATATCAACAAACGAAAAAAAAAAAAGAAAAGAAAAACAATCATCAACACATTTATACACATATACATAGTCTTTAATATAACATACCAAATAAATAATGACACAGGAAGATTCCATCGGTGAAACGTATAAGCAAATCACCGAAGCTGAAAAACAAGCTGCTGCATTAGAAAAAATGCTCGATCAATTAGATTCTAAAATGGATTCAATTTTAAAAGAGGCTGAAAGTATTGGTCAAGTTGATAATTTAGAAGGAGATCAATCAAATCATGAAAGCCAACTGAAGTAGTGAAATCAAAATTAATGTGGTTGCTCTAACATAACTTCCAGATTGTTTACTCTTGCCCCCCCACCGGTCAGAGAATGTGATCTTCAGAGTTGAAAAGAATTCGTACCTAAGCACTCTCGCTTTACACATCAAAAGGATGTTTTAGAAATCAGTGACAATAACAGTAACTACATGCGGAAAAATTATGCTGATGATTTGGTCTATAGTCTATATATGTTATTTGGAGAACAAAAGCAAAAAAAAAAAAAGTAAAAAAAGAAAATAAAAAAAAAAGTAAAAAAAAAAAAAGATGCAAACATCTAATCCTGCAATAGACTCATCAATTGACCTCTCGTTATAAATTCGGGCTCATCAGTTAATTCAAAAGGATTGATGGGCAACCGAGGATTAATAATACGTTCATTCTCACCTTCTTCATTATTCGCTAACTGATTTACTTGTATCTTAGCTGGCTTACCACCTTTTAACCACCATTTATCAACTTCTGAACTAGGTGCCGGTAACACTTGCTCATCAATTTCATTTACCAAAAAACTAACATCACTGTTGGTAATAAGTAAATCATTAATATCACCACCAATACTCTTACGATAATTGTCGTAGATATCAAATGATACCTCCTTCTTTATTGTTTCATTAACAATATTAACGGAAAGTTGGAAAACGGCAATCACGGGTCGATGATCACTAAACACAATTTCTTCACAACAATCATATAATTCCTGCTTGATAAGTTTTTTACGTGACATGTTCAAAATACGATCAGTCCAAGCCGGGATACGTTGTTTTTCAGAAGTATCATAAGTTTTGGTACCGTTATCAAATTTATAAGTGGGAGGATATTTGATTTCCATCTCATCAAAAAAGGGAAACGTTTCACCATTGGCCATTTGCTTATTCAATTGATCGTATTCAAATAACTTGCTAAAATTACCCATTTCAATTAATGGCTTAACTTGCTCATTAGGTAATCCAATACGGAAATTAAAGTCTCCAAGCCAGATAACAACGTCATGATCTTTGATTCGTCGATTTTTCAGAAATTTAATACCTTTGATCAATGTCTTATAATTTTGATGACGTTCCTCAATGTTGCTTAAACCAGCTGCAAGATGAGATGATACCAAACATATCTCGGTGTTTGAATAACTGAAACTAACGGCAACCCCACCTTTGTTGGCACTATAACCACCAAGACCAGTCTTTTTAAATGATCCTTCCACATTTGATATATTCGAAATTTCCGTTTCTTTTATAAACAACAACAAAGCAATCCCACCGAGTTGCCCTGTCCACAACGAAACGTACTTAAATCTTTCGGGATTATATTGATCCAAACATTGTTTGATCTTTTGTTCCCAAAAAAGTCTATTAACAGAATCAGTGTTTACCATTTTTCCCGCTGTCAATTCCACAATTTCTTGAAATCCAACAAATACGACATCATGACTTTGAGTGATGTTATGCTTTGAAGGAAATAACCATTCTTTAATATCTTCTTCATGACAGGTACCGTTTATATTGAAAGTACTGGCAAATAGCTTGATATTTTTGAATGAGCTATACTCCTTAGATCGTTTGGTCAACTCTTTCGCTACATAGTCATGCATTGGGTTGTGTAATGTTACACTTACTTGATCTTGTAAGCGTCCCAATAATTTTAACATTGCCATCTCGTTTGGTTTTGGATCAACCACGGCGCTTAAATATTTTTTAGTGAAATGAGACTTGACTGAATTTTTGGTTGCAGCGGCACTTGAAGCTTGTAGTTTGGATGAATAAGTTAAATAATTTAAAGTAATTTTGTTTAAATGATCTTCATTACCCTGCCACAATTTGGCATGCTTTATAAAAAGATCATGGTCGACTTGAATGCCAATATCTCTAAACGCTAATTCAATGACTTCCTGACTAATAATCTTGGAAATGAAATTGGCTTTGTTCAATCCATCGAAAGAATTTACTCGGAAAACCCCAAGTTGCTTCCCGGTATAATTTTGTTTATGAATATCATAAAAGAGGGCACCATAGTTGATGATGGGGTCAACAAGAACAGGAACAATTTCATACGGGTTTGAAGAAGTATATCCTATCCTCTTCATTGAAGATGTCAGCACGGGTAAATTGGTTGAGGCGATTTTAAAATTCAAACCTGGTAGATTATTTTCCTTACTTTCATTAAAAAGTTTAATATGTTGTTTATACTCATCATTTAGCTGACCTTTGTAACTCTTAGAGTCCTCCAGTAATGCATTGATAACATTAACTTCTCCAAACTGATTCACTAATCGATCGAAATGTCGACTAAAAGCATGATGAGAGGCTTCAAATGATCTCGGAAACACAATTTTCTTACCCTTAGCTACTATGAAATGCTTTTGAGAACTTTCAAGTTCCCAGTATAAAGGTACGTTACCTCTAACAATTACATATGCAAATACGAAATCAGTGGTATAGATAATGACCTCGGTCTCAACGTAGTTTGAAACGGCACCATTGTCATCACATCCCCAATCCCCAAAAAGGGGACCATTTTTGATACAAGATTGTTTGGAGATCAAAGTTAACAATGCATCATCATTATCGCGAAGCTTCGTATTGACAGTTTGGGCGTATCCTCGAGTAATGATAGAAAGGAATCCCGTATTATCAAACATATTTTGTTCATAAGGAGTAAGACGATTTCTAAATTCAATTAATTCGGCCACCATGAATGAATTCCAAGTAAACCTGGTAAAATATGGCGAGTCAGCCATTAATTTAAAATTGGGTGACTTATGAAGAAATCCTCGTTCTTGAATATTGGAGGTAACATCAAAATCAGTGGAATAATAGAAACAACCCAGTGCAAGTAATTTCCTTACTGAAGCAGCAGGGTACTCGGAAGAGATTCTTTCCTCTCCCAAGGCTTGTTGTGGTTGTGACTGCTGCTGCAGTTGCAGTTGTTGTTTTACCTGTAATTGATTATCATTGATCAAATAATCAAACTCATCATTATTCAAACAGTAGAAATCAGACCCTGTAATTTGATGAATATTTTCACCAAGTGTTGGTGATGCTGCAGTAACACTTTTCGTGATGAAACCCAAGTAAATGTTACTCTTCATGTTCAAAAACCCAAGAAATCCAAGTAATTGCTTATTTGATCTGCTTTTACTAGGGGTTATATCTTTATAAGTTGAAAGGTTCACCATATCCAGACGAACAAACTCGACAATGACCTTATTGGAGAAAGACGAGCCGGAACTACCTTGTGCAGAATCCTTTTTACCGGTAGCTCCATTATGATGGTGATGATGAAGATGATAATGATGATGCGAGCTGTTTTTATACGTAGGAAACGGATGTCTAATAATCAAGGCCCAGTTGGTACTGACTAAAACAAAAGTTCTCGGCGACTCATTGAGGTATAATCTCATATTTGATACTAATGCAAAGTAATGCAACAAGTGGAAGCAGTAGGACCACTCAATTGCGTGAAGGTTGACGGATTTCAAAGATCGAGGCTAAGTTTATTTATAGATCCTCTTTGGGTATACACGTGCGGGAACTATGAAATGCAACGATTTAAATCGTAAGAGGAGTGATAGCTTGTGAAATACAAGATGTTAAAGGAGTGGAAAGGTCGAAACAAATTTGTCAGCTATCAATAAAGAGACAAGATGGTTCGTAATACTATCAAAGGTTGTTCCTGACGATATACCTCTCTAGCCGCTGGATTCGCAAACCTCTCTCGCAGACGGGGCGCCGCGCACATAAAATCGAACAAAGAAAACCAAAAAAAAAAAATAAAAATAAAAATAAAATAAGAGAGAAAAGACCGAAAGAAGGCTGATGTTTTTAAGCAGAAAGGGAAATACTAGTGGTGTACGGGTGGTGTTAACTTGAAAATTACATTAATGGATTAAAAGGCTATATAAAGAAGACAATAGTTATTCAGTAAGCCTTTCTTGTTTTCTTTCTTTGTTGCAAATGGGTGGGTGGGAGCCATTCGTTGTTGACATTCTTGACGGAGCCACTGGAAACGGCTACTGGTCTTGAAATTTGTTTAGATCTGATTGGAGCAGTACCTTGGAAGTAACTCTTACCCCAAATTTGGTAAGCAGCATATAAAACACCACCAACGGTGGCAGCAAAGATTAATTCCAAGAATAATAGCTGAGGATTAAAGAATGAGATTGGAACATCAGTAACGGTTGCCAATTGACCTCTGGCCTGAATCAACTTCAATTCATCATGGAAAGCCACAAAAAGCTGTGGTGTCAACAAATAGTTTTGAGCTAACAATTCCAAGTTGATCTTTTGATCGAACTTGGCCAGTTGACCCGGAGTAATGACAACGGGACCAAGAGTGGCTGCAGTCAAATTGGTTCTGATCTGGTTGTTAACAGGGTCACGGAAAGTACCACCAACACCAACAACCGTGATATCCTCATCTTCATTGTTGATCACATTATATTCAAGGGTGATTAAGTCACCATTAGTGAATTCGGCAACATCAGTGTTGGCCACATCGGGGTATTCTTTTATGGAGTAGTCAACAACAAATTGAATTGAAGTTGGTGCCTCCGGTTCTTGTTTGGCGGCCGCCGAGGCAGCAGCTTGTTGATCTTTGTCAATCTCAGCCAACGCACCGGTGGCAGCGAAGATAAAAACAGTTGCAATTGAAGCAAGGGACTGGAACTTCATTATGTGGATATTCAATGAAAGATAACCTAAAGTAATGACGTTTAACTTTTAACGCCCAACTTTATTTTATTTTCTTTTCTTTTCTTTTTTTTTGTTTTGGTGTTTGGTTTTTGGTGGAATATTCCACCAGACACTTCATACAATTTGGAAAACAACAAAAATGCGGCCATATGTGGTGTCTGGGTGCACCTATTTTTACCGATCTATAATTTTCGCTGCATTGTCTGGTTGTATTTTTTTTTTTTTTTTTTTTTTTTTTTTTTTTTTTCAGTCTTTGTGATTGCATCAAGATTTATACTGTTACTCTAATTTTTCAACAATTCTTTAGTTCCCATGCTACAACTACAACGCTCAATACCGAGAATTCATTACTGAATACTTCTTTCTGGTTATGCTACTAGCCGGTAAAAATTTTAGATGGTATAATCTACGACTATCAACGATATCTACAAACCATACCTTGTACATAAAATCACCCCATTCTTCATCAAATTCCAATCATTTCATACATACACATCCACATACACAATTCTATGATACGACAGATACGATAAAATCAAATTATAATGCAAATACTTCAACAGCTAGTGGAAAAGTCGACGCAACAAGCCACTCTGAGTACATAGAAGACGATGCCAAACTACGAGCCCAGAATCGAAAAATTATTCATACAAAGAATCGAATTATATTAGCTCAACACTATAAGAAGCAACGGAGTAAAATTGTTGAAAATTTTTCCAAGTCAGAAAACATTGATCTTTTGTTTGCTGATAACCCAACACCTCATTGGTCTTGTCAAGAAAATGATGATATTCTAACTTCATTACATTCGTACTACAATAACCAACTTAGTTACACCGATGTGGATATGAGAAATTCCATACTACTTTTGGCTCGTTCATTGCTCAATTCATTATTAGTCGAAGCTAACTTAAGATGGGCATTAACCGACTCCCAATTTCATTCAGGTAATAATTTTCTTTGTCGAGAAAATCTCATCTCCAGCATTCCCGATGAAAATGAAAAGTATACAATTATGCAAATGTTGAAAACATTTTATGTTGATATAGATAATCAACCAAATACCATGCAAGAATTTATCGAGGGACTTGATCGTGATCTGATTAACCAATTACTTGAAGTGGAGTTGAAATCAAATAACAATTTTCAATCTTTGGAACAATATAGAGAGGACTTTATGTATTATAAATCTTCCAGAGCGTTGAATTATCCTCATTCGGACGTTTCTAGAAATGTTCAGGGTAATGTATCCTTGGCCTTTCATTCAACGGATCAAAATAATATTGAATACTACGATAAATTCGATCAAATATTCAAACAATATGAATCTGATGCATCAAATAAATTTAGACACTTGAATTTAATTATACAGTTAACGAAAGTGTTATTAAACACCAACAAATTTACTCCTACGGTATCTATTTTCCGATATTTACTTGATAAATTTGATCATTATTCCCTCATTAATTTCCAAACCCTAGTTTATGATTCCTTACCATCTTATAAATATACTCGAGTTGTTCTTTCACTGCCACATGACAAATCAATGATCAAAGCCCCCAAAACTTGTGCATCACTTCAAGAATTAATTGAACAAGATTCAAAATTTCTCCCTACTTTACTCAAATATCTGATTACTCATAATGACTCACTTGCATTTACCCAATTACTACTGTTTTTCCGTCTTGATGAAATTTATCATCAGCGTAAGTTTTCCTCGGCTGCTCCATTTCTTTCAAGATCTCGATTTACTCATAAATTTCTTGATGCATGGGAAAGTTGGGGTTTACAAAAAATATCATTTAATTCCAAAACTCCCCTTATAATTCCCATTGAAGCAATTTTCATTGCTATTGAAGGATGTATTAAATTCGGTACGTTTCAATTTATTGATCAACTTTTCAATAAAATGATTTTCCATTTGATTGATCCCAAGTGTGAAATTGATCAAGTGGCTTTATGGTTGGGAAGTGATGTAAAAGCAGCCCAAAAAAATTTACTTATCGCACAAGAAATGACAATTACAGATTTTAAAACGATAATTTTTGATAAGCGAATACTTAGCTTGTTATTAAAAGCAAGTGAACCATCGAATGATTTAGGTAGAATTATGTGGTTAAGACCTCACTTGGATTTTTTCTTAATAACATACATGAATCAAGATGAATGTAAACAACACGTTGAAGATATAAAGACATGCGTGTCAAATGGTACTTGGGATAAAGATCCTGAGTTCATCAAACGGGATAGAACTGCTCCCATCGACAGGACTTTCATTGCCACGATATATCACACGTTGAAAAATCTGACTACTGAAGGAATGATGTTGGCGTATGATGGATTATTTGATTTTGAAAAATCGGTGGTAGATTTTGATCAACCCGTGAAACGTTAAGCAAAACATTATCTGTCAATATTACATATGTTCAGGTTACCCCTCTTATAAATAGATCTAGAGTATTACTTGTATTATATCCACCATTAAATAAATTTTCGAATATTGGCTGTAAAATTTCCGAGAAAGTCACGTGCAAGCCATCTCCATTTTTCTTTTTCCTTTCTTTTTTTTTTTTTTTTTTTTTTTTTTTTTTCAGATTTTTTGATTTCTTTTATCTTACATTACATCTTGTTCAAAAGTTACACACTTGGGTACTCATTATCGAGCTATAATATTTGATAAAGAACAGAAAATGAAGTTTTTGACCACCAACTTTGTGAAGTGCGCTGTGAAAAGTTGTAACTCATCATTAGAGTCATTCCCATTACAATACAGTGAATTTGAATTAGCACAAGAAGAACAAGAATACAATCCAGAATTCATCTGTCATATGTTGGAAAGATTGGATTGGGATGCCGTGGTGAAAGTTGCCAAGGATTTGGGTAATGAACAATTACCTGCTACCAAACCTACTGAATTAGATCCAATAATGGAAGATGATCAAGCGGTATTGAAAGATTTGCATACTTTACTAGTGGAAACACAGATTTTGGAAGGTAAGATGACCTGTAAGAACTGTGGACACATTTACTATATCAAAAATTCGGTTCCTAACTTCCTTTTACCTCCTCACTTGTGCTAGATGTACAAGGAGCACCCCTCCCTTGCCCTCTTTGTTTACAGAAAGCCACACAGTATAATCATTCGGGGACCACGTTCTAGTCGACTCTTCGCTATAATCTGTTTATCATTTGATTGATAAAATTTTCGTAATTGATGAGAATAATGCAGCACTTTTTTGCGACTAACATACCGATGACCTTTTACAAGATCATTGCGCATTCAAGCTTTCTTCAGCAGGGCTAAAATCACTTCTCTTCGAGGTAGTGTAGACGGCTGGCAAATTGCTTGACTTTATCTGAGTTCTCGTTTGCAATATTCCTATTCCACTTGTACCATAGCTTTGTATTCTTTTCTCTTTCCATATCTCTCTGCTTTCACTGGCATCATATAATAGACATTTACCCTCACCCGTACACCCATACTTTCCAGCTCAGCCATAAAAAATTAACGTGTTGCTTTTCTCTTTTTTATTTTTGTTTTCTGTGTGATTTTTTTTTTTTTTTTTTTTTTTTCCAATTTGTTAGTGATTCTAGAAAAACTCCTATTTTTCTGCTTGTTTGCTTGATTTCTCCAGTATAGATTCTTTGTTAAATCTCCAACAACGAAGAAAAAAAATATATAACAAAACCCCTAATAAAACAAAAAAAAAATAAAGCAAATACAACAAAAAAAAAAAAAAAGAAAGAAATAGACATGAAATAATAAGGACCACAAATTAAGCATCACCAGTTTTCAATCAAGCATCCCCAGTTTTCACTCAGTTTCGTTCTCTCTTGTACAAAGACTCTTGTTGTCAAAAGAGCTCTTGCATGCATATATCCTATTTTCATAATCGCCTATTGTGACGCAATAAAAGTTTACCTTTAAATCCAAAAAAGAAAAGTCAATTCTCCATACCAAAAATCAAAAGTCCACTACTCAGTATTCTAGTGTGATCATATTTGTATCAAATATCTGTTTGCAATCAATAGTTGGTCCTTCGTCTGTTTATAATAAAAAAGAGGTTTTTTCTTGTTTTACTTCAAAAGTTACAATTTGCTTATTCCTTTCAAAACCTTCATGCAAATAACTCCAATTTGCACCTTTTTAGTTAAATTCCTTACCTGATCCGAAAATAAACCCAGAGAAAGAACGGAAAATTTTGTTTTTGAATCAAAAGTTCATGCCTCACATATTAAAACACTTTCCTATCCTTTAGCCTTACGTAAATCAGAATATCAAAAAAAAATTAAAAAAAAAAAAGAATAAATTCAGAAATGGTCAGCATTCATCCTCCTCAATCCCCGGACCCCAGTGATCGACCCAAGGCACACTCAAACACTTCCCCCAGTAATGTGATCCATACTGAGCCAAGACAACCTCCAGATCATAATATCGGTCACATAAATAACAATTCCAATGAATATGGCTTGAGAGCACCGCCTATCATCAAAGCAAACTACTATGAATCTCTACATTCTAACAATAATACCCCTAATCATCATGACAATGACGATAATGTCACTGGTGGTGACAAAAATTTAAGTAGATCCAGATCCATTTCACTAACACGTTTTCTTTTCAATAATAATCATAACAATACCAATGATGATTCACAAGCTCTAGAATCAAATCAACAAAATAAAAATGACTCACTCGATAAAGACGTGGATTCACTGGATGATAAAAAACAACCCAATTTCACCAAGATTAAGAATTTTTTCAGAATTTCGTCGTCTCCAACCCCAAGTGCTCATGGTCATGAATCGAGTAATACGAGTCATGATACTAACAATGATCATAATGATAGTGGTGCCTCTTCTAAGACTGCTAGTACACCGGTGCGCAGTGCTAATTTCCCACCTGATACTTTCGCAACGACCACCTCATCTGATGATAAATCAACCAACCCCAACAAACAAGAGGCCAGCCCTAATATGATGAGAAGGTTTATGCTTGGTCGGAAAAGATCAGTATCTACCCCTAATCATAGTCGTAATAATAGTAATAACTTAGACGATAAACACTTCAATCTTAGTGTTAACACCAATACCAATGTGGGTAATATTCAAATTCCTGAAATTAAGGAAACAGCGGCACCATCAGCCCCATCAGTTGAACATGAAAGTCCCGTGGTAACTACCAACCCATATTTTGCCCATCAAGGGCTACCCCCTCATTTGCAATCAGGTAATAATTTACATGTTAACAATCACATTAATGCTTCCGCATTAGATAAAGATGATATGGCAATTTCTCTCAGGCATAATGATTCGGTATTTTCACTAAATGGATCTCTGAAAGTAGCTACCACAGAGACAAAATCTCCTCAGTTTAATTCCGACACTTTATCACCTGAAACATTGGCTACTCCAGGAATCTTGAGACCTCCAAAAATCCATGAACCGACTTCATCCATGAATTCATCAAGTGATGAATCATTCATTGATCATCATAATAATGATGTATTACTTCAAGCTCATCATAGTCATCATCAACATCATTCCTCATTTAATTCCAATCCATCAGCCCCAGATGTACTTGGCACTACCACTTCACCTGATAATCAAAAATTATCACCATCCCTTCAACCACCACAGATAGCTACAACACCCGAACAATATAATCATGCACATGATAATAATCATACCAACCTTGAAAGTTTATCATCTCCAACAACTCCATTTCAAAGAACCTTGAGACGAGTTGCTTCAGCACCTTTGGTACATCGACTTTTGAATGATAACTCATCAGCATCTACATCAGTACAACAAAAAATTCCGGCGCTGGAATCATCATCGGGTGCCAATAATCATATTGCCAATGATGAAGACTTTGACATCAATAAACATATTGGTGAATTAAAAATTCCTCAAGGTAGACCTCGAACGTATACTCAAGGTAGAATGTATTCAAATTCAGCCACCAGAATTCTGGAAGCTCAGGTTGATCAAAATTGTTTTGAAAAAATCAAACTTTTAGGTAAAGGCGATGTGGGTAAAGTTTATTTGGTACGTGAAAAAGTATCTTATAAATTATATGCCATGAAAGTTTTAAATAAAAAAGAAATGATTGAACGAAATAAAATTAAACGTGCATTAGCAGAACAAGAAATTTTGGCCACCTCAAATCATCCATTTATCGTTACTTTATATCATTCATTCCAATCTCGTGATCATTTGTATTTATGTATGGAATATTGTATGGGAGGTGAATTTTTCCGAGCTTTACAAACAAGAGAAACAAAATCAATTAGTGAAAATGATGCTAAATTTTATGCTGCTGAAGTTACAGCAGCTTTGGAATATTTACATTTAATGGGTTTTATTTATCGAGATTTAAAACCAGAAAATATTTTATTACATCAATCAGGTCATATTATGTTAAGTGATTTTGATTTATCAAAACAATCTGAAAGTACAAAGAATCCCGAAATTTTCTTCAGTAAAAATCTGCACGGTTTATCTAATGGTACAAATGGTCCAACTCTTGATACCAAGGCATGTATTGATGGTTTTAGAACTAATTCATTTGTTGGAACTGAGGAATATATTGCACCTGAAGTTATAAGGGGTAAAGGACATACCAGTGCAGTTGATTGGTGGACTTTGGGGATTTTTATTTATGAAATGTTATACGGTACCACTCCTTTCAAGGGTAAAGATCGTAAGAAAACATTTGCCAGTATTTTGAAAAAAGATGTTAAATTTTTAGATACTCAGTCTACATCATCCAATTGTCGTAATTTAATTAAAAAACTTTTAATTAAGGATGAAGTTAAGAGATTGGGTTCTAAAACGGGTGCTTCTGATATCAAAAATCATATTTTTTTCAAAAATACTCAATGGGCATTATTAAGAAATCAAAAACCTCCCATGATTCCAGTATTAACAAAGGCCAAGAAACAAGAACAACCATCACCTTCTGGTAAATTTGAAAGTGAGGATAAGAAAACTCAATCACCAAGTGATAATGATAAATCACCAAATGTTGATGCCAAAGATGAAGTTGATGATTTAAGTGAACCAGTAAAGAAGAATTCTCATGATCCATTTGCTAATTTTAGTTCAGTAACTCTTAATTACAATGAGGGTGGTCCTGATGATCAAGCAATTTTACATGATGATGATAAAGTGTTTTATACCAGTGTATCTTACACGATGACGAATAACAATGGGGTTAGCCCAAGAAGGCAGAAGGGATTTCTTCAGCGTTAGCTAATAATGTTGTTCTTTTAGCATAAGTCTTTTTGATCTTGACTTTTAATAAATCTTGATTATTTCATTATTTGTACTTTTTTTCTCTTTTTATTTTTTTTTTTTTCTTCCTCTTTTTTGCTTTTTTTTTTTTCAAGAAATAAATAATTTTTTATATCTGTCAATCTCTGATATACGGTAATGACAGTCACAATGTAAAAAAAAGACTACGATTAAAGAATTATTAACTAAATTTTTTATTTTAAGGATGTAATAGATAAATAAAATGAGAGAACTGAAAAAGAAATTAGAAAACCGAAAAAATAAATTGATGGAGTAGTCTATCAAGATGCGAAAGAAGAATGGAAGGTTATACTGTACAAGACCATAGTTTTGAATGGGAGATCGTGAAAATCATATGACGAATTTTGATGTTTTTTTTTGTTTTGTTGATGTTTTTTTCAAGTAGAGTTATTGACTTAACAACTGACTAAGTCAATAATACTCAAGTGAACAGCAGAACATTGGTCAGCAACATTTTCATCGTATAAGTTGTAGAAGTCACCAGACAAACATTGGTAGAAAAGAGTCTTGTCACCTAAGGCTAAGAGACCATCGGTGGTAACGGACCAACCAGCAGCGTAGATAGAACCAGCTTGAGGTGGAGGACCATCGAATTGAAATTGTCTATTGGCAACAATAGCACCAATTCTACCCTTAGAATCAGTTAAGACGGAACCATTCAATTGCATGGTCAAAGAGTTATCGGTAAGACAAGCTTGAGGGACGTCAGAGCTGTCATCATCATCAGAAGAAGAAGAAGCAGTTTCGGTTGATTGTTGGATTTGACCATCACCAATTTGAGAGGCAACGTTGGCAGTAGAGGTTTGGTGTTGAATTTGACCATCACCAATTTGGTTAACTACTGAAGCAGTGGTTTGAGAAGTGGTTTGAGCAGTTTGGTGTTGAATTTGACCATCACCAATTTGGTTGACAACAGAAGCAGTAGTTTTGGCAGTGGTTTGAGCAGTTTGATGTTGGATTTGACCATCACCAATTTGGTTGATAACAGAAGCGGTTTTGGTTGGCTTAGTGTAAGATTCAGAAGTTTGCTTTTGAATTTGACCATCACCGATTTGATTAACAACATCTCTCTTGGCAGCACCAGTTGATGAAGCAGAAGCAACAGCAGAAGCAGCGGAAACGGTTTTGATTTCAATACCGAACTTGTGAGTGTGATCAGTGGAAGCACCAGTTGGAGCAGAGGCGGTTGGGGTTAAAGTGGTCCATGGTTCAGAAGGAACGTAAGCAGCAAGAGTGGTGGCAGCTAAAGCGGCAGAAGTAAAGATGGTAGAGTATTTCATATTTGTTATATTGTTTTGAGATTATTCGAAGAGATTGATTGAATGAAGATGTTGATAATGGAAAAAGAAAAGAAAATTTGAAAGCAAAATGGGGGGTGATGATGGTGTTTATATAGATTTTAGGAACCTTGATCCTGGTTAGTGGATTTGATGAGCCAGGGCTAAGTATTTTTTTTCGACCTTCACAATAACTGTTACAAACACTGACCACTGCCCCTACATTGAAGTAGACTCAGCGTCGTAATGGCTGGATCAAATCACAAAAGTGAAAGTTTGCATCATTTAAAGTATAAACATTGTACTTGCTAAAAGTAGATCAATCGTTTACCCCTTGATCCCACTAATCAGATGACTTAACCGTAGTGATGTATGCTGGTCAACCAGCTTAAATCAGGTGGTGGTGTATTGCCAAGTGCTGCGGTTAAACAACGAACCATGACATGATGCATGGCTGGCGTAAAACGAAAACAAGAAAAAGCGTAATTTATTTATAGCACTGGTGCTGTTTGCAGCGGGTGCGAAAATTTTGCTGCTCCCATCCGGTTGGCTTAAAATTGTTCATTTTATTTCTTTTTCCGCAAAAACCCACTCGTAAAGATGGCTGGCATCCTTTGTTGCGCTGTGCGTGGTCGTGCGCGCGCAAGAAACCCCCCGCAATTGCAGCTTCAAACATCACAAAATCAAAAGAAAAAGAAAAAGTAAACAAAAACCTGGTACTAAGATTGAAATTTTGAAAGCCAGCACAATGACAACAAGGTCATGGTGTTTGATCCATTATCAAACATTCTCTTTATCGCTAATACGCTTCTCTTCATATTCTGTTATCAATCTCGAGGGACAGATTGATATATGACCTCATAAAGAAAAAAAAAATAAAAAAAAAAAGTAAAAATAAAAGAAGAAAAAAATCGTCGTGCGAAACCCATTGAGTTGATAAAAAATAAATGGTGTGTACGGGTGTGCACTTTGACGTGATAACTGGTATGCAAATTCAAATATTCACATGAATTGATACTGATTACCACCCAGAGCTGAAACGAAGTGAGCAAAATTTTCTAGCACGTACTTGCCTGCTGGTAAACCACCTCACAGGTTCCACCACTACGAAATAAATTCATCCGCCAAGTAGTAACTTCAACTGCGAAACAGTAAATTCATCTGCGAAATTGTGAATTCAACGCGAAAAAGTAAATTCAACGGTTACCCCCCACTCACAGCGCTCCCTTGAGACTAGTTGTTCATGCAAAAGTCATTACTGGAGTTATAATCTAAGCCTTAATCTCTGGCAACTTGGCTCCATTATATTGAAATGTGCAAGAAGAATTTTGCAGAAATCGTACTTGGTGAGAACTTTAATACATGCTTACGTAAATTTGTATACAAGCGACTGTTGAGAAATTCGAAATCTCACAGTGCTTCCAGAAATTTGCATCCAAGCCACTTCTAGAAATCTCAAAAATGGCGGGAAAAAAAAAAGAATAGACGGAAATCGCTCTCACAAGCGCTTACGTAAATTTGTATACAAACGACTTTTGAAAACTCGAAATCTCACAGTGCTTCCAGAAATTTGCATCCAAGCCACTTCTAGAAATCTCAAAAATGGCGGGAAAAAAAAAGAATAGACGGAAATCGCTCTCACGGGTGCTTACGTAAATTTGTATACAAGCGCACTCGCAGCGCTCTCTCGAGACTAGTTGTTCACACAAAAGTCATTTCTGGCGTTATAACCTAAGCTTTGATACTACTCTCCGGCTACTTGGCTTCATTATATTAAAATGTAATTGCATGAAACAAAAGCCTACGAAGTTTGTATGCAAGCGAGTTTTGAAAAATCAAACTTTCTCAAAGGGGATTAAAAGTTTGGGTGTTTTTACTTTTTTGTTTTTATTTTTTTCTTGTTTGGTAAAAATGTAGCAGCTTCGACTAAATGGGAGTACCATACCAGGAGGGCAAAATAAGACCTGTACTGTGTAAGTGAGCAAGACATATTCATGCTTGCGTATACATAATCTAACAGTACTATGCGCTACCCACATCCGAACGACTGACATCAATTTGGCAAAACAAATTTTACATAGCACGGATGTGCCTAATTTTGATACTGGCTCACAAATTTTCAAAATGGAGAAGTCGTGATTAACAGCTATCGATACTGAGAGCACTCTCTCTATTCTATATCTAACTGGTCAAACTAGTCATTGGTGTTCCGCCTCCATCCCTCCTTTTCAAAATTTCAATCACACGCTGATTGTTGGGTGCCAAAGATCCCGATCACAGGTGCGCACCCAAAAACTTGGTGCAAAAAGCAGCACTTTTCCTCGACGATCTACAAAAGAAAAATCAGGAGAAAAAAAAATTTCAACTGGACATCACGAAACAGGAAAAAAAAACAAAGAAAAGTCTAGACCAAGTCAAAAATTTTAGGCTCCAAACTATGAACAGAGCGTTTATCAGATCGAAAGTGATTGTGTCAATACTTGCTCGTATTATCGAATTATTTTTAATATTTTAGCAAGAAAACTGATGGAGATTTGAATATGCCAAACAAAGAACAACTCAAAAACTTGCTTGAATGGGCCACGCACAACAACGCACAGATTAGCCCCAATATTGACTTTGAAATTACACCTTCAAATGGGACAAGAGCAATATACAACAACACTTCCACTACTAATTACCTCCCCACAGGCAATGACCCAAAGCTACTCAGCATTCCGCAAAGTATCCTAATCACTTCCAACTTGGCTAAATCAGTGCTCTCCTCTATTACCGGAGAAACAAGCAGATTAAATCCAGAACACCTACTCAAATTATTCATTTCCAAGTTGAAATTTGATCCAAGTGAAACCGTTGATGATAAGCATAACTACACCAATTTTTACTACCCCTATATTGACTACTTACCATCAAGCCATGAACTAAACATACCTTTTTTTTGGACTGAAACAGAAGCACAACTTCTACAAAATACTGACGCCGAGCATTATCTCCAAAATAGATTAAGACTTCTTCACGAAGAATGGGCTTATCTCATTCAGTCAATACCTTCATTATCAAATTTGGAAATTGCTTCCGCCTCCTCGTTCTCCCTCAAAGCTTGGTACGCTCAGATCAATCAGGATAAAACTTGGTCTTGGTTCAGCTTCCCCGCTTATGTGTGGGCACATTGTATTTTAACCTCAAGAGGATTCCCATTAGCTATAATCGATGAAAGTGCCCCCAATTTGAACACCCCCATGTTAGTACCCATTTTGGATTTGTTAAATCATAACAATGATACTCAAGTTGAATGGCGCAATGCAGAAAAAGAAGGCATAACTTATGTCACTTTCAATAATGCCAACCCATTGGCCCCAGGTAAGCATGAATTATTCAATAATTATGGTAACAAACCTAACATTGAATTGTTATTTGGATATGGATTCGCTATTGACCGTAATGTTTATGACACCACTACCATTACTCTTGAAATGCCATCAAAACATATTGATGAGGCTATTGGTTTAGGTATGGATCTGCCCGAAATCAAATCTCAAACGTTTGAAATTAATAATGATAAGCTTGTTAATGAAAATTTGGTTAAACTAGTGCAAATTATCATGAAAGTGGATTATGAACCTCCCCTCAATGTCAAAACTAAATTGGAAGCATTGGATGAATTAGTGCCTATGCTTGAAGTCAAGATAAATCAACTCAAAATTGCAAAGGAAACTTTTGCAAACATGTCAAATCAAAACGTTATTCAAACCGTAAAGACTTATAGAAACACCCAGCGTTTATTGGTTCAAAAATCATTGGATGAACTCCAAAAATTGAATAAGCAAATATTCAATAAGCTTAAACCACCCATGTTCAAAAAATCCTTATACAAATCTGATCCAAAGTTTCAAAAAATGGTTGAAGAGCATTATGATTTACCTAATATTGAAGACGCAGCAAAACGTGACTTATTGGACTACATTGTCATCTTATACATAGTCAAGTGCGCCAATAAAGACAAATTTCCCGTTTGTTCAACCAATCCCGACTGGATTGAACCGATTTTCAACAAAGTCAAAAGTCAAATAAGAGACAAGCCTATAATTGACCAAGATATGAGACTGATCTATCATGATAAAATGCAAATTCCTCAATTGGTTGCTAGAAACAATATATCGGGTGATTTTTCAATTGAGGCATGGTACGTGGCAGATAAAGTATATGATTCAATTATTTACAGAAAGGGTTCTAATCAGGAATCATATATGGTGAACAGTTTCGACTCGAAAGTATAAATGAACAAGTATCCAATCAAAATATAAGTACAAGAAATATGAAGTTGAATAAAGGCAGATTGTTATATATAACTACAAGATTCGGCGTCAATTGTTTTAAATAAATGTAACATAAATAAATAAGGATAATAAATAATTAGAATAAACTAAAACCATAATTCTCGATGAAACGGGGATTGAATTTACAACTCATCTCTAATTTTGGCCTTTTCCGCAACCAATTTTTCCACAGTTTCACTGTCGATACCATTACTGATATCAGTTTTCCACGTTCTTAAAGGCTTGAATGCATTAGTGGCACTCTGATATTCTTGAAAACCTTGTACAATACGTTGTTGATTATTAGCCACAAAAGGACCATGTTGAATAATTTTTTGATTCAACTTTGTACCACCAACGAATATGAAATTGGTTGGTTTACCATCTTCTGGAACTTCAGCAGAAACTGCATCACCATCTTGATTGAAAAAAACCGAGTTGAATTCTTCGACATCACTACCATTAATTCTTAAACCACCTCCCAAAATATAGAGGAAACAGTTGAAAGTAGGATCAACCGGTTGAGTAAATTTTCCACCTGGTTGTACAAAATAGTGGTAGTAGAACATAGGGGTATAAGCCAAGTCAGCAACAGATTTGACACCAGCAACTTCACCACTAATAACCTTCACCGTGACTTTATCACTAACTTTAGCCACAGGGATATCTTTCTTTCTTAAATCACGATATCTTGGCTCCGATTCTTTTAAATTTGCTGGTAAATCAACCCATAATTGCATACCAACAACGTTGGAGTTGTCAGGTTGACGTACTGGCATTTCACTATGAACAATACCACGACCAGCAGTCATGAATTGAAGGTCACCTTCATTTAACACGGATAAGTGATTATTGAAATCTTCATGAGCCATTTGCCCATGAGTTACATAAGTAACTGTTTCTTGACCCAAGTGAGGATGTTCGGGAAAACCTGCATCAGGGCTTACATTGAAATGATCCAACATTAAAAAGGGATCAAAATTTCTCATTTTCATGGTACCAATGGATCGACGAACCTTAGCGCCAACACCTTCAGCTTGTTCAAAAGCTAATATGGTACGATATATTGAGCGAAGAGAAACCATTGTGTTTGTATTTATTGTTTTTGCTTGTTGTAAAATAGTCGTTAGGGATTAAGTTAAGATAATTGATATTGATTATTCAAATTTTTAAGTTTCTCAAAAAGTTGAGAATGAAAGATTCCTTTTATACCCCTGTATATTTCTATTCAAGTAGTTTCTTTTTTTTTTTCTTTTGTTAACAATATCAAACTAAATCGGGTGTCAGCCTCATTGACGCACCGATAAGTAAGATATTAGTCAAGATTCCGAGATGAGGGTGTGTCGTTCGTGGGGAAACAATGTCGCACTCGGGCAATTAGTAACAATAAACGCCGAGAAAATGTCGCATTACTCAGAGTTTACAAACTAGAAAAGGCAATTGGTGAAGACACGTCCAAATATTACTAAAAGCCGCCTTGACATTTCTAAATCATGACAAGCTGCAAAAAAAGAAAAAAAAAAATGTACACGAAGAAGAAATGTTGCAACAAAAGTAACTCATATTTGTGAGCGTAACTTAATCAATTGAACCTCAAAGGTTTGTCACGAGAAGTTTCTGGAGCTTTCGAGAAAATAAAAACTTTGCATTAGGTTCTGAGATTTGTTGAATATTGATCAAAGCTTGGTAAAAAATGACCAAGTTTGAAAAGCAACTTTGTTTTCTTCCTTGATTTTGTACGTTTTTTTATATCTTATCCCCATAACAAGAAACATTAAAAATTAGACCGTTGATTAGAATACAAAAGTTTCATGGCGTCCTTTCATTCGACTCTACAAGCCCAAAAAGCAGATCATAAATAATTAGCAAACGTTGGCATTCACATAAGAGTCCCCTCGAGGCAATCATAGATTTCAAGGCCAGTTGATCACATATTTGTACTTAACCTACTGTTTGTCTAGTCATAACTCTTAGAAAGCTTTTTAATGACCTTTGTTTGATCTCCATTTGTATCACAATAACTAAGCATCGACAAAAATAGTCAGCCGAAGCGAGAGAAAAAAAATATCAAACATAACAAACTAAGATGGTTGGTTTCGAACCAAATACGGGCAAGCCGCCCTTGCCTCGATTTTGTAACTGGATTCGGACAAGGTATTTCAATCAAATAAGTTGGGCAAATGATTGTTATAAATTATGGTCCCAACAACGGAGATAAAAAGAGGGAAAAGGGGTAAGAATGAAAAGCAACTTTGTGTGACAAACGGATACAGCTTCGTCTGTAGGGAGTTTCCAAAAAGAGGAAAATCATCATAAACACTCTCTCACTATCAATTGACGACAACCCCTGATATACGCTAATCCCAGAATTTGTGTTTTGATCCTGAGAATAGTTCTACATCCGGAGACTTTGTTGTGGACGAGCCCAAAAGAGAAGATGCAAAATGAGATCAAATAATGTTTTGACAATTAGTGTCAAAAACTCCCAGGTTCCTGGCCCCTGTCAAAGACCAACAATTGTAATGGCATTTCTCACAAATCTAAACATTTTTAAATTGGTGAGAAGCGAGCTGAGTGGGTCATCATGAACAGCGATATTAAAGCAGTCCTGCTAATCATTGTGTGTAAAGTCATGCAGCTAGATATAAAAAGAAGTGACTAAGTATTCAAATGCTCTAATTGTTGTGACAATAACAATATTCTGCACAAGATGTCACCCCTTGCTTCACACCGAGAAGACAATCTTGTAAGGTAGAAGGGTTAGTTTGGTCCTTGTTTTGTTTTATTTATCTTTTCATTGTACATCGGCATCAGACGAGAGTTGAATAAAACTTGGGGTAGAAAAGACGACAATGAAGACGAAAGAAGACGAAACCTATCCAAAAACAAATACAAAAAAACGAAGAGAAACAAATAGAATTACGGAAAACGAAGATTGTTGAGGTTATTAAGCCAGCCAGCAAGTCGCTTAGCATCAGTTGAGAGTGCAACCGACTTTCGCATTGACAAGCGCCCTACAACTTGTAATTTTCCGAAACTCACAAACAAACTACCCAACGATTTTTCAAAGGGTTGTCTTACTCAAACACGATTTTAATTGCGAAACCCGAATAATCAGCCAAATTAAGAGGATTTTAGTCTTGAATTCTCCGGCACCTTTATCTCGGTTTTTTCTGTAGTCTATGTACAAATCCAGTGCAAAAATCAGCGCATACACATACAAAAAATCATAGAGCACTTTCGCTGTTACATCATGTCGGGAAGAGTTGCTGGAACCGCCTTTAGAGTAACTTACAACTTTTTCATGGAACAATGTTTCTTAGGCTATGCATATGCTTTGTCCCCTTTTTTTCACCTCTTTTTTTTTGATTTATTTGAAGCGTTACCAAAACTTCACCAATTCGCACTTTTCGACGCTCGGATAAGTCCGAAAGAAAGAACGAAGGCATACGCACAGCGCTAGACTTTTAGTTCGATCCGAGCTCGTGTAGTATAGCAGGCGATCTTTGTTGATAAGAGGGATAGCTGACTCAGTTTTGTGCCAACACCTCAAGTATTCTATTCATTTTGACTTTTGAATCCTCTTTCGTTCTTTGTTTCGAGGTGGGATAATGAAATTTATAGACTAGATTCCTTCTTTTGAACTTTTTCTCTTTCTTTTTTTTTTCTTTTTCCTTTTGCCTTTCTATGTCTTTCTATGTCTTTCATTCAATGAGTTTGTGATCAGTGCTACTTTAAGCACCATTGCCTCTACAGTCTTTCTTTGTTTTCTGCTTTTCTTTTTTTTTTTTTTCTTGAATTTTTTTTTTTCTTTTTTTTTTTTTTTTTCTTTTTCCTTTTGTTTTAGCTTGTTTGTTCATAAGCGGCACCCGTTGCATACGTTTATTTGTGTAGCTCCAATTTAGGCTATCAAACAATAGCCAAACAGGGGTTTGGGCCTTGCAGTAGTAATTTAATGCGACAACACGCTGACAGGTGACAGGTGACAGGAGTATGAGTGAGAGTTGGTGTTGACAGGTTTTTTTTTATCAAATAAATTTAAGGTTTCTACTTGCGCGTACTGCATCATCTGCCTGTACCAGCATATACTTTATAAACAAAGCATACGTTGCTACTAAAAAGTGTGTACAAGCGACCCTTGAGATTTACACACGCAACCAAGATGAGAATCAATACACACAACATATGTCATCACAATACTGAAGAATAGTAGTATTTTTGTTAATTTTCCTGATTTCCACAAAATGATCTTTATTCTTAGTACGATTTGATAGCCATATACAATTCAGCAGGACACTTCTGAAAATAAATACAAAAACAAACCAAAGCCAAACCCATAAGTGTTTACTGGTTGTGGAAACAGGCTTGTATACACTCTACCATCGGAGCCAACATAAACCGGGATAAACTAACGTTTTGCATTAACGCACAGGACTCATGCAAGATGAAACGCATGTAGGCGCATGCTTGTAACCTTGTTACACCGTGTTAGATCGACATATTTGTATACAATCCGATTGTATCACCGCGCAGCAAAAAAGCAGAAGAAAAAAGAAAGAAAAAAGAAAGGCAAAAAACTCAAGCAAAAAAAGGAAACATGAGAAAGTTTGGGGGGAAATTTGAAGAGCCAAAAATTGAAGCAAAAAGAAAAAAAAATACACCCAAACTTCTGATACTTTCTCCGTTTGCTGCAGAAGTGCCATCTTTTCCATTGCCCCATTCAACCGCCCCTTTACCAAGAGATGAATTAATAAGGATGCAATGCTGTTTTTTCGTGAGTGAATTGTTGCTCTTAACTAGTAGATCAATCCCCCTTCCGAAAATAAAAAACAGAAGATTTAGACTTTCTATGAACAAACTTAATATTGAATTTAACTCGAACAAAAGGATAAGGGTGTAGATCTATCAAACAAAGAAAAAAGGAAGACTTAGACCTTAACTAATTCGCGGGATCACAGGAGTTTACAATGTCAACTTTTGGCGTGCTTTGAAAGTCATGTGAGTATTTTAATACATTTCGAAAGTGTTTTCCTGTTACGTTCAAATAAAAAGCTGGACTTGGACGGGCATGAAAAGTCAAGACAGCGTTAATCCTTGCTCAGCAATGGTTACAGTTCGTCAACAAAAAATAAAGTGTATTTTGTTGTATGAGGTTCAATAGTACCCTTGAATACCATTTTCATCTAAAATATATTATTTTTATTACTTGTAAACGCTACACCCAATTGGACAGCTTTTCAGCGGGAGTTGTTAGATTGAAAAGATGATGACAACTGAAAAGGTTCTGACAAGAAAAACCCGACGGCGGTCGTCCCCAGCAACGTAAAAAAAATAGTGGGCATGTTGTAAAATAAATTAAAAAAAAAAAAAAGATAAAAATCAATATTTGCTCCATGTTTGGCACTTTAGTCACTGAAATATAACCAGAATCAGACTCTTGAGTACTTTTCCCCCCACTTTTTTTAGCCAATTTTTCTGGGAACAATTTTTGCATATGGTGAAACAAGTCACCTGACCCACCACATATTTAGCTTTATACTTTCGAGATGGAGGCATTCCAGAGATAGGGATAAGCAAATGAAGCAACGGGCGTAGCGAATTTGTTACTCCCTAATAAAAAGTCTTTTATTTTTGCTCTCACCACTATTTTTTTATTTTAAATATTTTTTGGTCTCTTTCCTAGAGACCCCCCAAATTTTGAAATCCTCAATCCTTTGAAATATATTTTTTGGCATCCATTTTTTTTTTTTTTGTTGTTGTTTTACTCTGATAAAAAATATTTAACATCTATGCAGCACGCTTGAACCTTCCCTTGTCATTTGGGGGATTTCCCCCCGGGTATTCAGGAATCGAGGGGTGGTTGTTGGATTTGTAAAAGTATTTCCGAGATACCAACATAAATACTAGGCTGGCACAACAAATTGAAAATATTGGATTGACACTATGACCTAGTTGTATGTACAGACAATGTCAGGGTTTTTTCTGCTGTGGTTTTTCTTTTTCTTCTTCATTTCTTTCTTTCTTTGTTTTGTGCCACCTTCCAAGTTCTTTGTTCTGTGTGGTTCTCGCTTCCAATTAGTGTGAGCTTCGAGAAGAGAATACCCGCTCAAAAAAATATGTTTATTATCAAGAAAGGCCGACATGCATAATGTATGCATGTAATTCATGCACAAGGATGCACAGAAATGCACGTCAAGCGTGGTAAAATGCGAACGCGCGCTCAACGGGTTTGTATCCCCTGCCCCCAGTGTGGGTAATAATTATGAGGTCAGTATCGGCGCAAAATTATAATCAAGAAAAAGAAAGCTCTTGATAATATTATAGGGAATATTATATACTCAACTCTCCTACTGGCAATATCTAATTTTGGTAAATAATATTTGTTTTGGTGAAAAATTTGCCTCCTCTTCTTCAATCTGGTTCTTTTTCCTACGTTTATTTTTCTGTTTTTTTTTGTTCTTTTGGATCGAATTTGTAATGGGGCGACTGCCTGCATTGATGCATCGAGAGAAGATATACTCATTTGGTGAGTTATGCACTTCTTTAAGCAGATGTATATGTAGGTATAGATGGTTTCCACGCTTTTGTCAGCGTTTCTACCAATGTACTAATCACTGATGTTCGATCGTTTCATTCCGAGGACTATCGTATTACAGTACAATAAACTCTAATGCAGTGATTCTCCCCCAGCCATACTCTCAACGGTGCATCTAAACAGTGCACACATTTCGCTTCTGTTTCTTCATAAGGATTTTTGTGACGTGGTTTGGGCATTAAATACTGTTCTTTTTTCCCCCTTTCTCTTTATCTTATTTCCGTCTTGTTTTTGCTTGAAATTTTTTTTTCTTTCTTTTTCTTCTTGAATTCGGGCAACAAAAAAAAAAAAAAAAGTCGAGCTCGCCGTTAGAATACACCCAAGATCAAATCACGAATTGTTCATTTGTTTCAAAGGCTGTTTGGTTGTCCATTCATACCACTTTATTTAATTCTATTTTGTGTATATATAATTATTATTAGATTAAAAATATTCTGAGCCTTCTGGTTTTTTCACTTTTTTTTGTAATAAATATTTTTACAGTTAAAACAGAGAAATAAATAATAAGTGGTGTTTCTTATTAGTTCAACATATCAGGTATCCCTTGGAATTTTTGTTGATGGTTCCGCAAACTTGTTAAGAGCAGCCTCAGACGCCATAAAGAACCACAACAATATATCTGGAGTCGACATCAAGTACATAAATTTACGACATACAGCTCATAATAGAGCCGACTTCAAGCCGAAAACAAAATAAAATAAAAAATAGCAGAAAATGATGCTGAAGCAAGAGAAAAATAAATAAAAAATAAAATAAAACAAAAGGAAAAGAATAAACAATACGCTAAAAAAATAACAAAAAATAAATTTGGACAAAAAAAAAAAAAAAGATGTAATAGGAAAAAGAAAAAAGAAAAAAAAAATAATATGATAATAATAAGCAAAGGACAAAGAGGACCTGAAAGCTTGAAATAAACAAAAGAAATCAAAGAAACGAAGAAAAATAAAACAAGATATGAAAGAATGGAAAAATGGTATTAATAACGTTCGAAATCCTTTGTCTGTTATCGAATAACTATCTTTCTTCTCATATTCCCTTACTTTCGCTTTATTTGGTGGCACTATTTTGTTTCTCCGTCTTCACACTCTTTTCATTTGTTTCATTCCCTTGAGTCACCTTCGTTTTATCTTGCTGACTCTTTGAACCCAAGTACTCATTCTAACCAAAGGAAATTCAGTCGACGGAAAAAGAAGACTCGTATCTTTGGCTCATACTTCTGTTACACGTTTTGGATCGTAGACCACAGTGATCCTTGATATTTGATTTTTTTTTCGAAAAAAAGGAAAGCAAAAATAAATTGTTAGCACATATTTCTTGAATTTTATTCTCCTCAAGCTTAGGGAGAACGATTCCTCACTTTCTTCTACTCACATTATGTTTCAGTGACGAGATCAGATCTTTCATGCACATACTCGCCCTTGGCTCTACTATTATCAAACTTTTCATTTTTTAGGTCTTTCAAGGATATAATCTAGCTTTTCCGATACTGTTCATCTACCTCATTCTTCCTTTTTTCCCAATCAAAACTTTTGTTCCGTTCAATTCAAAGCAATGTCGGTTCCAAGTAACGATCTAAGCGTTTCATCTGCATTGCCCTTACATACCCCTGTAGAGGATTCATCAGTTAACATACCGTCACAGCAACATCAGCAGCACCAACCTTTTAACAATCTTTATGCTGCAAATATGAATACAGACACTGTGTTGTCACCAACAGCAATACCGTCATCGTCTTTTCAACCACAGTCTGGTTTTCCACCAGTTCCTTATAATATACCGTCTCAGCATTTCAATCAGCAATCAGCACCAGGTCCACCATCTCAACTACAATTAAGTCAAACCACCACCCTCGATGCTGGTCAACCATCTTTCCCTCAGCAACAACAAGCTTTATTTGGTCAACAACAAATTCCTACTCCTATCATGTCTCAGGGAAATAAAATATCTGTGGTACCATCTGAGTCTGTTTCGGCTTTTCCTCCTAATATTCCTTCTCCATTTCAACCCATGCAACAGCAATCACAGTCACAATCACAAATACAGCCACAGCCCCAGTCGTACCACTCCTATATTCCCCAGCCTGGACCATATCCACTCGCTACAATGGTGGATTCAAACGGTAAAAGATTACCAAGTTATTATCAACCCTCACCCCTAGCATCTTTTGAACATGCACCACACCCTACGTCAACAACAGAGTTACGTGGTTTGACTCCAGCGCCATTGAACAATGATTTAGCGTTATACAATTACTCTGGGGGCAACACCATCAATAACAAGAATTCGCAACAATTCACCGCTGCAAGTCAAAACGTAAATCGCGGTGGTACTCCAACTTCAATGACAATCCCATCTAATTTAGATGTCAATAACGGGCTAGGCACTATAGGTGATCAGTCAAATTCATCGTCAGTATTAGCATCGAATTCAACATCTGCATTAGCTCTAGCATCAGCTTCAACATCTATTCCAGCATCTACTTCGGGTGGCCCATCCAGGATGACGGGCCAATATTCAGCAACAGACTATAACAAATTAGTCAATAATAGTAATAGTAACATGAACTTAGATTCTCTCAATTATTCGGAACCATCCAGTAACCCTCCACAACCGGCAATTACCAATAACAATCAACCAATGTTCAATACACCCATATTCAACCAAGATAAGTTGTCACATACTCAGCAATTTTCGTCATTGCAACCACTTATGAATCAAGAAATTACAGGGTCAGCACCAGTCCAACGTACATCATCATCAATACAGGCAGGTCCTATTCCAGCGCATACCCTACAACAATATACACATGTAGAATTACAAGACCCTCATAATAGTATAAGCAGTGTCGGTGGCAACGAAAGCCTTAGTGGAAGTGGCAGTGGTAGTAGTGGTGATAGTGGCCATAATAGTCTCAGTGGAGCCAGCGGCTTATCTACAATCCCTAACATTCCGTCAGGTACTGGGTTGGTTAGGGGTAATCCTGTATCATTAAGTTCCAATTTGACCCCAACACATGAGTTATCTATCAATAGTGCTTCATATCCTCCTGCTTCCAACATGATGTATAACAATGTCAACTACGGTGGATTGAATCTGGCGCCAATGTCAGCAACGTCACGACCAGGTAACTATCCTTTAAATTATAATGAAACAACGGTGATGCCTCAATTAAGTTCTGATCATCATCTTCATCATTTACACCAGCAACAACAAGAACAAGAACTTTATGAGGCACAGAAAAAAAAACGAAGACATACTGCCACTACGTACGACATGACTCCAGAAACGGCTGCACGTAATCGATGCTCAACCTGTGGCAAACAATTCAAAAGACCATCCTCATTACAAACTCACTTATATTCTCATACTGGTGAAAAATTATTTAAATGTCCATGGCCAAATTGTGGTCGTCATTTTCTGGTCAAATCAAATATGACACGACATACTCGTTTACACGAAAGGGATTCAATGAAAGATAGTCAAGATCCTCATCAACTGGAGTAACAAACCCAAATGAACAAAAAAAACCATGAACAATCGAAGTAAGGAACAAAAGCAAACAAATAAAAATTCAAAACAATACAGGAAAGCCAAATTAACATGAAAATATCAAACAATCAATTTGTAAAAAGAATCTGATCGTCATTGAACGGACAGACAACAGGTTAATTTTTTTCGTGATCATTATAATTGAGCAACCATTTACCTCGCATGCATGAATCGGACATGGTGAGACAAATGCAATAACCCCGTTGGATTAAGCACGGACAACCAAACATTTGGTTGACTTTGTTCTGTTATCTAATTGGAAGTTTGATGAATACGTTTTGTTACCCGACTTGATATAATTGTTCAAAACTCACTTTTGTCCTCCAGCCACTGATTTAAAATTGACGTACTCCTTTTATTTTTTGCTTCACGTTTGGATTATTTTTTTTGTCTCATTAAGTTTTTTTTTTTCTGGTTTTTGCGTAAAGGTTTATTTTTGTTTAGTAGGCGATTTTGTCCCTTTTCAAAGTGGCTCTTATTGTTTTTCCTGATGATCGTCTTTGTTAACCAACAACGCCAATCGCCACCATGGGCTTGAAGTATCAACAAGAATAGACCAGCAGGTGGTCAAGTCACATTAATCACTCGATCAACAGATGGCAGCCCCATCAACGAGCCAAATTCCTAGATGTTGTGTACATTGTCGACGATATTCTTGTCAGTTTTTTCTTTTTTCTTTTTTTTTTCTTTAAAGAATTTCAAGTTAAAATTTATCGTCAAGTTATAATTATGAAGCTTTACGAAATTGTGACAAAGCTTGAATTTATTCGAAACAAAATTTTACCCTCATTTTTTTGTCACGAATTCTTTGCCCCTTTTTCTTTTTCATCTTATCTTCACTCTATTTGTTTGCATATTTCCTTTGCAGTCAAAGCTTCAAACTTTTTCTTTTATTTCTCACTCACTTCTCTCGATTCTTCAGCATCATTTTCTTCTGTGTATTAATACTATTTTGCTTCAATTCCAATTACCCTCGACAATGTAGTTTCTCACCAAATTAATAAGGACATACGAGTGAAACTGCGGACCAATTCTTATCATAAAATTAACTTTTACCTTACATTTGAATTGGTAGAGCAATTTAGTGGAGTCGACAACTTAAGCAGACACTTTAAGACCTTGCGCCTCTAGCTTGGACACAATCTCATAATGAAAAAGTACCAGTACACACCGCAAAGCGTGGCAGATGAATACAATCAGGCCTCCAGAGCCGTAAAAAAAGAAAAAAAAATGGAAGAATAAAAGTAGAAAATAGAAAAACAAAACAAAAAAAAAAAAAAAAAAAAAAAGAAAAAAAACAATCACAATACTGTAGCGTTGATCTCACGCTGGTGAGAACAATTCCACATCCTCTTTATTCAACTCACGTCGATCCTTTGTGGTTATGACCATAGTCATTCTTCAATGGTCCATGCTTTTTTGGTTCTTTTGTATTCTGTCTATTCTATTTTGGTTCTTCTTTTTTATTGTAAATTGTTTTCCTTTTTTTTTTTTTCCTTTTTTTTTTTTTCTTTTCCACACCTATGATCTCTCTTAGTAACCATGGTTACCAGCAAACTGTCCCCTGTCTTAATGATGGAACCGAAAAGAAGTCCTTATACGGAATGACATACCATCAACAGTGGAAGAACCACGATGGCCGCGACTTATAGCTTGGGGCCTAATTTGGCTTTACTTTAATCGCAATGTCCTCCAATAACTTCAAAGAAAACAATCGAGCAACATTGATCCCAAGAGATTATGTGCAATGCATCTTGGTCTTGGACATAGTGAGAATCTTATCTGCAATGTTTTAGGATGTGAAGCGATGAAATATGGAACACCAGCAGACGAATTTAGTATAAAAACCAAAAAAAAAAAAAAAAAAAAAAAATAAATAAATAAATAAATAAAAAACAAACAATTATTTAAAAATAAAATAACTCAGGCCAAGTTTGAGAAGAAAAAGAGTGTAGAAAAACCAAACAAAAATTTGGAGAAAAAAATATTCTGCACAATGCGATGGAAACAAAAGAGATTGTCGGTGTTATTTTTCTTTCTATTTTTCCGTGTTGGTGGCATTTCCGAGCAACCGGGAATTTGTGTGATAATACCGGATGTTGGGGTTACAAAAAGGTACGACATCCGACCTACTCCCCGAGCACAGTCAGTTGAATAGTATTTGAATTACGAAAATACTGCAATACTTGCTTTTTCAGTTTGCTTGAAGTACATTAGTGCCAGGTTCTATTTGGTACCGTCTAAGTTTTTGATTTCGAGAGGTTTTTGCTATTCTTCAAAACAATAGGGAGGCAAATAAAATCTAAAAAGATTATTTGAATAGGCATCTTTGTGGGGCGCACAACGGGAAAGATCGGCGAAGATTGTTTCACAAATAAATTTTTTGTCAAATTATCGATATCGGACAAAACAGAGCTTGAACTAATGGGCCTGAAGTATTCCAGCTGGGTTAGTTCAGTGAATACTACCGGTATTTGAGGCAAAAAAAAAAAAATAAAGAAAAAAAAAGAAGCCCCCTTACATCGTTGAACTAGTAAGCGCAAAGTTTGAGGAAAAAAAACGCAGCATACAGAGTCTTATTACTACTATCATCTTTTTTCTTTTTCTTTTTTTTTTTTTAATTGGTCAATTACCTATTTAAGGACTACCTAGCTTAGTATATGTACAAAGGCTACAGTATATGTAGGGTTCTAAATTCTGTTGAAGCAGCTGCATTCGAACCTTGTTCCTTGATTGTTCTTCATCCCAAATTCTCACCGAGAAGACTTCAGCCCTAGCATTAAAGCTGACTCCTTCAATAAGCGCGCATATTAAGTTTGTTTTATGTGCAGCGAGTAAATAGGTCTCGCCAATGGCTTCTGTTTTATTTTCTCGTTTGAGATTCTATCTTTGGTTGGCAACTGCCAATGGCCCATGGCTTAAAACTTTCTAAAACATAGTCCATTTTTCTCTGTTGTTGTTCCCTTCATCTATACTTCCTTCCGTGCATCCTGGTCGGGGACACCTTGCCTATTGCTCTAATTCTATTTCACTTTTACTTTCACCTTCACTTGACATTATTCAACGCGAGTCTTAAAAACTAATTTTCCGGTTTTTTTTTTTCCAATCATGAATCACAATTGGTCATACGCATATCAACGTTTGTGAATATTCATGTATCTCTACTTAACGCACCAAACGTTTTGAAACAAGAACAAAAACAATAAAGGGAAAAGAAAGTGTAATTGAGAAACTTATTATATTCCTTTAGGCTAAGTGACCCGGGCCCAAGCCTTCGGCTTGTACAGTAAAAAAATATTCAATCATAGAAAATATGAGTTGGAAGGTCCACAGCTAGTCACAAAGTAAAACAAAATATAACTTTGTCTTTTTGCAGTTTTGCAGTTTTGCAGTTATTACATCTCTTTACAGTTTCGAGATTCTGCAGTTTTATTTATGCAGGTTTGCATACATATCCTTTAGCATGTGTTTAGCCCAGAGGCAAACACCCGTACACCATAATAGAAACATCCGTTCACCAACCCTTCACTCCCAAAAGCTTTGTGTAATAAAAGTATTGAGCCAACCAAAGAGTGCGATTTTAGTATTAGGCAAACGATTTTTTTTTTTTTCTTTTCGTTCCCTTGTTTTCCTCATAAGACATATATAACCTTTATTCGTGGTACATTCCGTCAACTCATCAATACCCACTTCACACAATGGCTGCTCATCACATAGCAAAATATATCCGTCATGCTCCGGTAGCTCACCCTCATGTTGACCCTAAGATCAAGTGGGCCTCAAAGTTTTTAGGTGCCACCATGTGGTTCTACATCTTCTACAGGGTCAAAGAAGATGGTCCAGTCATGTTCGGTCAAAAATTACCATTTGAAAGTCATTAAATTGTAAACCACACTTACGTTCAGCTGCTCTTACCAAGTTCACTTCCAACATATCCTTCTTCTGCTTTTGCCTACCTATTCAATTCAATCTTCTATAAAAGGTTTTAAAATACTTCAATCAAAGTCCTTGAATAGACCGAGAATATCGCTCCACTTTCCTTTCCTTCACTCTGTACCATAGATTTTGCTTCATACAAGTGTTGAGAGTTTTGATATACTACTTTAGAAATCAAGTTCCATTTTCAAAATTATCATCTCTACTCAATAAACTATTTATTTATATTAAATGACTAGTACGTCAAACAAATTGGCGTCTTGATATTCACTGTATTCCAAAATATTAAGCTTGCGGTGTTCCTAACTTATTAATGTTAGGTTTGACCCCTTCCCCTGTATTTACCCCGCAAAACACCTCTTAAGTTACCCCGGCCGCGGCTTCCTCCTCTACCTCTGCCTCTTGCTCGGATACTATTGCCCTTGCGTGAACTGCCTTCACTGGCATTATCAAGTAGTTCTCTGGTTCGTACCAAATCACGACTCATAAATTCGTCACCTGCTGACGTATCTGGGATTCCTTCTGTGTATGGATTTAGTTCGCTATCATGGGAATCATTGTAGAGTTCTTCATAATTGTCATGAATTGGATTTTCAACCTGACTAAAATATGTTGTACTTTCTTCGTCATGCTCATCGCTCGGATCCTGATTGATGACAACTTTTCTTTTGACTCCTGTCCTGGGTGAATATTCTATCGCATTAAACAATTGCTTACCTACTGACTTGGCGTGATTACTGGTAGAACTACTACGAGCACCATTATCCATATTTGTAAGTGAGTCACCGTTATGTTGCATGCCCACCAGTACTTCGTGTGTAGGTTCAATATTCGAAGCGTCTTGTTTCCATTCATTGTTTGAGATGCGATGATCGTGGTTGAACTTTGGTAAAACTTCTCCATTTTCAAGACGATCATTAGGATTTGTATCAAAAATGTGTTGAGAGTACCTGGGCCCAGATTGTTTAAATTTGAAATTGAAACCTTGTCCATTGCAGTAGTCAAGCTTGAAATTCCCCTTCAGCGTGATTTTGAAGAGCATAATGTTGTAATTGTAGTTTGTTTTACTACCTTTTCTCGATGATATTGACCTAGTACTTTCATCATCACTGGAACTTTCATCATCTTCGTAATCGGTTATCAAATGATTACTCAAGTTAAAATGCCATAGGTTGTAGTATGCTGAAAAATAATAATCGTTCAACCTCTTTAATACCCCTTTGGTTATGTCGTCATTACCACTTTCTCCCTGTATGCCGTCATTAATGCTGTCCTCATCGTCAGAGAATAACGTTAGCGGAATGATCTTATCTAGTGATTCATTTATAGATATGGGAATCTTATCAAACAACTTCAATCCCAACTCAATCACCTTAGCCAAATCCTGGTTCTCCTTCAGGTCTATTAATTCAATCAAATGTGGTTTAACAATTACCCATAACTCTCCCAAAATTAATCGTAGTCTTGAAAACTTAGCTCGATAGTTTTCAATGTAGCCCGCCAGCCCACCCATGCTATCCACAAAACTCATACCATTCCCCATAACCGGATACCTGAAGTGTAGACCTTGACTTATGGTATAGTCGGCATTGGTGATAATTGCCAAGTGTTCTAATAAGGGGGTTTTCATGGTAGGCGCATAAGACACGAATACATTGATCGTGGATTGATTGGTTTGCTTATCCTTAAGTTGCTGCTCTTTTATATTTTGGTATAACTGGGATACCTGCGTCAAAGTTATCCATAAATCACCTAACTTGCCTGATATGTTATCAAATCCCAAATTGCCATGATCAAATAAACTATGAATCTTAACATTGGCCCCTAAACCATAAAGTCTTATATTCGGCTGATCTGCAGCCGGAGTCTGAATATCATAATGCTGAGAGTGGTCAATTAAATGAAGGTTGGGAATTTGATACTCACCAGATTGAAACTTGTTTATTATAATTGGGTCATCTAACGGCCCAAAAGTTGTATATACTGGGCAAGGAAATGCTTTTTCTCCAGATAAGTAGGAAGATAACTGTGATAGTGGCTGCGAGGATGATATCAACTTATTTTTGAAGCGACTAAACTCAAGGTTCCGTTGACTAACAGATAAGTTGGTATTATTAACTATCGTGGATAAATCATTAAGTTCGTTTACTAAATTAGGATCCAAAACTTGTGAAAATGCCACAATTTGTTTAAGGTAGTTTATATCCTTATGCGTTTCGATGGTTCCAACATCCCAGAACCCAAAGTTCCCCGTATGAACAACATGGTTGATTTTCTTGTTACCAGTACTATATAAATTCTGGATTGAATCAAAGTTCCCCTGAATGTCAGACACAGCCAACAACCTCATCGATTTTTTCGTTGTCATCTCATGCGTAAGGATTGAATGACGACTAAAAAATGCTTATCTCGAGATACCTGACCACCAAATGGAAATGAGAGCCAATTGAATAACACCAAGCTAGGTCAAATTTAACTATCTAATCTCAATTGATATCGATACTTATTATAAGGCAATCTGGTGAAGTTTATTCTAATTTTAGTTTGCAGTCAAACGAGCAGCTGAAGTAACCACTTTCTTACTTTCTTGGTTATTCGGTTTTCCCGTGGCCCCATTTAGTGTAACTTCTTTTTTTGGCTTTTTTTTTTTTTTTTTCTTCGGTTTTCCTCTTATGTTTTTTTTTTTTTTCTTTTGTATGATAACAGAAACATGAAACACTCACAGCGAATCCAATTTTCAATTGATCATAACCAAGTTGCATTAGTCGAAAGAACCAGACACAACCTAACGGCTCTTTGATACATGTTGCAGTCATTGTCACAATGCTCGATTCATCAGAGAGGCTTCGGAAAGCCGTCATACAGGGTAACTTGCCCATTACTCAACGACTTCTATCTCGATTTCCTGAGTTATGGTTAAATGTTGATCCCAATCATCAAGGGTGGTGCAATCTACATTACGCGTCATTCAATGGAAACTATTTAGTCTGCTTCTACTTGATCTCACTAATAAACAAAAACGTGCATGCATTGAAAACTGAGACATACCATGCTACTCGAGATATGCTTACGTTTGACGATTTAACCGTGTTGCATTTACCCTTGATAAATCATCACTCTCAAACATTGCATTATTTATTACAGGAATTTCCTGGGACTCTATGGCTTAACCATCAAGGGGGTAGTTCTAGACAAACACCTTTGCATTATAGTTGTATCCATGGTTTTGAAGAAGGCATGAAATTACTACTTGAATTTGGGGCAGACTGGAGAATACAAGATGCCAATGGCGACACTTGTCTCCATCTTTGCTTTCAATATGGGAATCTTGATTGCATCAAAATTCTTTTGAGGTTTGCTCTTTCTTATGCTCGTAATGCAGTCAATCTCGAAAACTTGTATCAAGCAGATACTGATATCCCTGTCAATAAAAGTAAAATGATTGCTAATTTTGAAAAGTTCGAAAATATACAAAACAAACGCGGCTGGACTGCGATTGATTATGCTTTCTCCTTCACTTTAGCCGATAAGTACACCCACGCAAAGAAAGATATCATCAACAACATTTCTACAATTCAATCTCACAATGACTTGGCTTCCTTGATGGGAGTTGGTCTTGATGGAGAAACTCCTATAATCAATTCCCTAGAAACTAGCGGTCATTCATCGTCTTCATCTTCTGTGATTAACATTGGACAAAACCCTAATCGTTCTCAAACTTCAATAACTGGGAACAAGGTGCTTTCAAGCCCAATAGTTCCTATGCTTCAATCTTCACAACAAGGGGCGAACTTATCCAAAAGTTTGTCACAAAGTCAACCACCATCTCATGGTCACCGTCTGATTTCAATAAACTCGCCAAGCTCAACAGCAAGTATCAATGGAAACGGACACTCCAGTAAGTCTGGTGTTCACGATGTTGTTATCAATCGCTCAGCCGAATTTCACAACACTGGTAATGGCAGAGCGCACTCTCAATCTTTACCAGCAACAAGCACTATACCCAATGGCTTGTTGACTGACTTGCAAAGTGATACCGATAGTACATCTGTTCAGAGCCATGAGGATAATGACCGTGACAATGATCCTAGTGATGCAAAAATCAACTTACGGAAAAGAGCTAATACTGCCTATAATTATAAACCACCCAATCCTCTCACGATTTTTGGATCTTCCGCAATCACCTCACCAAGAAATAGCCCTCAGACTCCTACAAGTGGCCCAATGTCTACCAAAACGCCCTCATTAAAGTCTGTCACTATTTCCCCTCTGATCAGAAATTACAAGGATATTGACGATGATGACATTGTGAACCGGAACGAGGAAGTTAACCAGTCTCCACAATCCGCCCTCTCCATGAACTCATCCTATATTTCTTCTCCTCCAGGACGGAAGAGAAGTACCTCGTCTCTTTCTCATGTTTTGAGTTTTGGTCCAAAACGATCGCAGTCTCCCGATTCAAATTGGCCATCCTTGAGGGAAGGTGATCAACTACATATGCAACCTGTGCCAGTTGATGACTTTTCTCAAATTACTGCCCCAGCACCCAGAAGACAAATAGCTGCTGGTTCACCAGTCTTGCAACCACCCGCTCGAGCAGTTAAAACTCCAGACTTGCCAGTAAACTCCACCTCCGTGCAAAATCCATCGAATACAAGGAGAGCATCTGTCTCTGCATCATCAGTTGCGGCCAAAATCGCATTTCATAATTTCCGATCCTCACCTCAGGTTATTCCTGAAAAGGAGATCGTGACCCCTCGCCGGCCAACATTATCGAAAATTTCAACAATTCCGAGACGTTTCAGTAATAGCGGTTATAAAAGCCCTGGTAGTGGAGCGATATCTCCTATTTTGCGAAAATCTAAGTCGACAAATGCTGTAGTAAATTCACAGGGTGCCTCTCCAAGTCATTCATCGCGTTCATCCTCATTTAGATCTACGTCGAGCTCATCATCTTCATCTTCATCTTCATCTTCATCTTCTTCTTCTTCTTCGATTTTCCTTGACAATATGAGGTTTAATCGGTCTGATATTAGGCGCTCACTGTTGAATCGGTCGGCATCTTCAGGGTCAGTTGCAAGCTCAAATGGATCCTCTGCTAGTACAATCCAGCACAATGGTGATGATACCTTGACTACAACTCCAATCATTCTGGAACATTCGCATCCATCTTCACCTCAGCTTACTCGGGCTTCACCTTCCCTGCAAATAACTCAACCATCACCTGTATCACAAGTAACGCGACCATCGCCGTCGCCTATCGCCCCAAGTGGAGGGGCTAATAGTATAAGCTTTAATAGAGTTAGATAGAGCTGTTTGTTTTTTTTTTTTTTTTTGTTGCTGTTGCTTTAAACTTTTTTTTTTTTTTGCATTTGTGCGATTTTTTGTTATTTACGCGTACTCTTATTCTTTTTTTTTTTTTTTTTGATTTTGATTTTAATTTTTTTTTTTTTTTTTTTTCAATAAATATTCAGGCACACCTTACTTCCAGTACCTTACATCACGGTCTAATAATAAAGCATTGAGTACTCAATATGAATCGGTCAAAGTCTGGTGCAAGATCACAGCCGAGCATAAGTAAATTTTTCCAGCCATCTAGTACCAAGAAGTCGCAGGTATCGAGCAAGAACAACCCACCTGCTGCAACTTCTTCGTCACCAGAAGTACAGGCAAGGCTATCATCTTTTTCTCATGAACGTACACCTGTCAAGCGGTCAGTCCCTTCAACTCCCTCTCCACTGACTAGATTATCTGACTCGAGTCTAGTCAATAGTAAATCTGATCAAATATCAAAAGAAAGCAGGGCTGATGATGACGATGGCGATAGACCCAACCCACCAGCCAAAAAGGCCAAGTTAACGGAATTTAGCATGCCTAAGGCCACCACAAAGTCAGCAAAAACGAAACTTACTCCTTTAGAAAATCAATTCATAGGATTGAAACTGGAAAACAGAGACAAGCTTCTCGCAGTTCAAGTCGGCTACAAGTTCAAATTTTTTGGGGAAGATGCTGTCGTTGCTTCTAAAATTTTGAATATTATGTTGATCCCAGGTAGTATCACATTCGAAGATTTGAAATTGGGTAAGTTTGGTTATTGTTCAATTCCTGATAATAGATTACATATACATTTACAAAGACTTTTGAATTATGGATATAAAGTAGCCGTTGTCAAACAAACTGAAACCGCAGCTATCAAATCGATGGAGAGCACTAACAAGGGAGGACTTTTCGAGAGGCAAATCACCGGGATTTACACCAAAGCAACATATATGGGAGATGAGATAAACACAGGTGATCCCACTAATCATTATAACCATGCCGGTGATGATGGTCAACTTGGAGATTACATTTTATGTATAGATGAACTGCAAGGACCTCAACTGATAAGCATAGTTGCCGTTCAACCCTTGACTGGTGATATTATACATGATACATTTCAAGACAATTCAACTCGAGATGAGTTAGAAACCAGATTAGTGTATCTACTACCAAGTGAGGTGTTGGTAATAAACAAAGACAGTGTCATTTCCAAAGAAACATTAAAATGCATTAAATCGCTAGATAACTCAACCATCAATATTATGCATGTCAAAGCACAGGCACAAACAAAAATTGAGGATGAGCTAATTCTGTTCTTTGCTAAAATCCTGAAAGAATCTGATGATTACACTTCCTTATTTCAATTTTATCAAGTAAATTTTTCATTAACGGTTCAATCATGTATTAATGAACTAATCAAGTACTTGGAACAATTTAAACTTTCCAATATTTTCACAATCACTTCTAATATCACCAGTTTTGTCCGTGCTGGGAAGTACATGTTATTACCAAGTCATACAATGCAAGCATTAGAACTTTTCCGAAATGAGACTGATCCTAGTTCTGATGTTGGAACTTTAATCTGGCTCTTGGATCATACACGAACCAAAATGGGTCAAAGATTATTGAGGAAATGGATCAGTAAACCACTTATCAATATTGATGATATCAATGCTAGACTTGATGCCATTGATGATATAACCACTAGTTTTAATCATTTGGTTGATTCTTTAAAATCTCAGTTGACAAACATTGGGAAGTCGGGGATAGATTTGGAAAAACTTCTTATAAAAATCCATTATTCTTCAACTTATAATATTGAAAGAATTACGCGTAAGGAAGTTTATCAAATGTTAAAATGTTTTAATGATGTAATTCAACTAATTAAGAATTTTGGTGACAAACCGATTAAAGAATTACAAACTTATCTTAAATCATCTATTTTAAAAGAAGTGTTTGTAAAACTTCTTGAATTTTCAAAAAGTGATCATCTTACCAAATTTTTAAAGATGATTAATCCTGTGGTGGCACTTAGTGATCGAGATTTACATGAGCAAAAAATTGGATTTTTTAATTTGGGTCAAGATCCTTTAACAGAACAAATTGAACAACAACTTCGAGAAATTGATTTGGTTGAAAATGATTTAGATATACAATTAGAGGATATTCGAAAATTTTTAAAGCGTCCAAATTTGAATTTTGTAAGTAATTTAAAGGATACTCATTTAATTGAGGTACGAAATGGTAAACAAGTTGATTCATTACCAAAAGATTGGATTAAAATTAGTGGTACTAAATCAGTATCTAGATTTAGAACCCCTGTTATTACTCAATTACATATGAAATTACAATATCATCATGATTTATTAATTAAAAATTCTGATAATGCATTTAATCAATTTCTTAATAATATTGATTATCATTATCAATTTTTCCACCTGATAGTTACTCAATTATCTATATTTGATTGTTTATTATCATTTGCTGCATCATCATTAATGAATTCCAATTATACTCGACCTTTAATATTACCCAACATTCAAAAAATCAATATTAAAAAAAGTCGTAATCCCATTATTGAAAATTTATCTCATAGTTATTCCAATTATGTTGCCAATAATATTGATATATCATATGATGAAAATCGAGTACTTATTATTACTGGACCTAATATGGGAGGTAAATCATCATATGTAAAACAAGTGGCATTATTAACCATCATGAGTCAAATTGGATGTTTTATACCTTGTGAATTTGCTGAAATTGGTATATTTGATTCAATTTTTATTCGAATGGGAGCTTCAGATAATATTCTTAAATCAAAATCAACATTTATGATTGAAATGTTAGAAGCAGCTAATATAATTAATAATTTTACTAATCGATCTTTGATTATATTAGATGAAATTGGACGAGGTACTGGTACTAATGATGGAATTTCAATTGCATATTCAATTTTAAAATATTTAATTGAAGATTTACGTAAACCATTAATACTTTTCATTACTCATTATCCATCATTAAATACATTAGAATTTGATTATCCTAAAATAGTTACTAATTATCATATGGGATTTATTGAAAAGGGTAAGGATAAATTTGAATGGCCTGAAATTATATTTTTATATACTTTGGTAAGAGGAGTGGTTAGTAATCTGTATGGTTTAAATGTGGCCAAATTAGCTGGAGTTTCAACTGAAATTATTCAAAGAGCATTTGAAATAAGTGAACGATTAAAATCAACAGTTGAAATAAATAAATCAATTAAATCAGATGAAATTTTTGTGAATGAATTTATCAAATTAATAAAACAACTGAAAAATCCTACTAATTATCAAGAAATAACTGATAAACTTTGTGAAATGTGTTTATTGAAGAATTGAAGCATAAATATTTTTTTTTTAAGAAAGTAATAGAAATATAATTAAATTTTTAAATTAAAAAATTCAATACAAGTATTATTAAAAACTTTTGGATTATCCAAATAGATGTGATGCCCAGCATCTTTCACCGTTATAAATTGAGATTGATTATTACCTAATTGATGTAATTTTTCAACACAATATTCACCACCATGAGAATTCATCCAATCTTTATCACCATACATCCAAATAGTTTTAATATTTGCAAAATTTAAATATTCAAGAAATCCTCGATCACATAAAGGTAAACGAGGTAAAATTTCATGATTAATAAATTTTGTAATTGCCAATTCACCAGATCCTTGATATTGATTAAAAATTGAATAAGAATATTGATGAAGTTTTAAAATAAGTTCAAGTTGAGATTGAGAAATTGATTCATTATTTGATTCATTATTTGATTCATGTTGAGATTCATCATTTGATTCATCATTTGATTTTAAATTTTTAAATCTTTGAAATGACCAATATGATAATAATTTCAGATAAAATGGTCCAAAACATTGTAATAATTGAAATGGTGATTTATTCCATTGCCATAATTTTTTTAATATAAAATTTTTTGGAAATTGAGGTTTACCTAATTTTTCCCATAATGCAATTAATTCAGGATCATTAAGAATTGTACCATCTTCACCTATTGGATATGATTTATCAATATCATGTTCTTCAGGAATTAAAGTTTTAATTTTAATACCATCATTTTTCAGATTTGATTGTTTGGTGAAAATTTCTTTAAAAGGATCACCACCCAGTTCATGATGATTATATTGATATTTTTTATCATTAATTAAACTAACATAACTTGATTCAGTACCCATGGGACTTACAATCATAAATTCATTAACGATGGGACCTTCATTATCAATTGATTCAAATTGATCATTATATTTTAATAGGTAACAACTTGATAAATAACCACCCATTGAATGACCAACAAGTTTAAAATGACGAATTTGCCAATGTTGTCGCCAAATTTCTAATTTATCAATAAACCAACTTTCAATAGCAATAATTTGATTAATATTTTCTGTTAAAGATTGATAATTTTTAAATAATTGATGAGGAAATGGAGGTCGAGAAGAATTACCAAATCCGGGTAAATCAATTACATGAATTGATAAATTTGGATAAGATTTAATTAATGATTCAAAATTTTTAACAAAATAACCCAGAGCTGCCATATAACCATGAATTATAACCAAAGTTTGATGAGGTTTTGAAATATCAGATCGATTTGTTAAATAAAATTCATGAATTAATAAATCATCTTCAATGGTAACATCAATAAATTGACCCATAATTTTACGATGACATGAATTTTCAATAAGATTCAGTATATCAACAAATTGAGGAGATTTGGTAGGTTTAACAAGATAAATATCTTGAGAAAGTATTGCTTGATATAAATCATATTCAATTTTTAAATTCAAAGTACGATCCTGATGAAGTTGAGTTGATTGTGCGGATGTGGGATACATCAAATGTTTTGAAGATGACCACCAGTCTTTGAATGAGGAGGTTAGAGGGATGGAGGTTTGACGTTTAGGGGTTACCGATGGAGTATTTTGTGATTTGATGGTTGTATCATTGATTGAAGTTAGCCGTCTTGATTTGACCGAGGTGGGATCACCCATGACCTGGATTGAACTAGCGATAAGACTTGTCATTTGACAATCAGACAGACAGAGAGTGGATGAAATATATGACTGAAGAGGTTTGTCTATATGACTAAAGAGGTTTGTCGTGTGATAAGCTTTATCGAGTGAAAGAGTGTAGTGGAGGGGAACAAAGAAAATGACTGATTTATTGTTCATTATTAAAATTTCTGCCGCTTGTTGATTTTGTTGTTTTTTCTGTTGTTCTGCCCCACAAGCGAAAAAGGCAAAATGGCAAAAGGGCAAAAAGGCAAAACAACGCAAAAAAATGGCAACGGAAAAAAAGAAAAGTGTAAAAATCTCTTATCATTTGCTTTTTTGATTGTATTAAATTTTTTTGTCATTTATTTTTCCCGTCACACCTTGTTTCACTTGTTCATATACATAGAAGCAACCCTTGATGATATACTCATCATCCACTTTATCATGATTAAGTTGATTTTGATACGAAACAAACAGAGATAAGTAGAGAGAGATCTGGTTGTATGCAGGAGCGGCGGCTTCCGATAGGTGCAAAAAAAGAAACAAAAAGAAACAACACATAACTTACTACTTGAATTGACTACTTGAATTGACTACTTGAATTGATGCTTAAGTTGATGATGCTGATGCTTAAATAGATGCTTTAGTTAATTTTTTGTATTTTTGGTATGGTAACTGCTTAAGTAGTTTTGGTATGGTAACTGCTTAAGCTAATTTTGATATGGTTCTATTTTCCAGTATGCTGGTGAACAATATATTAGAGTGGTACTCATCAAAAGGGTATATGGGGTACGATGCATACAAACGAAAGTGAAACAGATCAAACTTTGCTGCTTGATACTGGCGTGACTTCAATATTGATAGATTATCAAATTTGGGAAATTTGGGGTTTTTTTACTCATCTGATACCAATAATGATGATTGGATTTATCGCCACCTTAACTCTTTTTATTGTAAGTGGAACACAAAGCCATTTTCTACGCAAAGAAAATTAATCAAGATATCACAAAATTGATGAACCCTCTTAGACAGTAAATATCTTAAACATTACTATGTGTCGTTATTACATTATCATTTGTTACACTTTTAAACATCATCTGATTATATCTAGACAATAGAACGATCGAGTTGTTACCCTCCACCTTAGCTTCACGCCTTAAGGGTGTGAGGGAATTATAACTCCGATGTTAAATTAGATGCATTTTTCCATTGGAGAAGGCGGCTATTTTCCGATGCATGGAAGGGTAAATTTCTTTTTTTTCCCTTTTTTGTTCTTTTTTTTTTTCTTTTTTCCTTTTTTGTTCTTATTTTTTTGTTCTTTCTTCCTTTTTGTTTCTTTTTTTCTCTTTTTCAGTTTGTTTTTTTTTGTTTGTGCGTGCGTGCGCGAACCACCTGTCCCCCCCATTGGGACGCGGCTCACCCTATTTAGGCAAGTAGTCTTATGCTAATATATATTAGGTGCATTTCTACTCGGGCGGGCTGGCTTTTAACCCAATTTTAATATCATTTGACCTCAAATTGATATTGTATAGACCATGCATATCGTTTTAAGTCACTAATTTACGATGAATTGATCAACGACGAGAATAATTTTCAATCTAAATATTTACGAAGTATTTTCCCATACTAGTTTGATTATTTTTTAATCAATTGATGAGATGCATACTTAGAGTATTGAAAGAAATAGATAGAACACAATTACTATACAGATTACAAATTACTGTACAGATTACAAGATACAAGATACAAGATTACAAATTACAAGATACAAGATACAAGATACAAGATTACAAAATTACAAGGTAGATAGGTAGAAGGTATGGTATGTATTGGGTATTAAGTCAAAGAATTGACGAGAAAAAAAGTAGGAGTCATTAAAACCGTGGAATCCAGCCTAGTTTTAGAAATATAGGTTGGTAAATAAGTAAAACCGAAAGTACCAATTAAATTGGTGAATGGGTATCTAAAGAATGAGTAAGAGATTATGTAAAGGTAAGAGATGTTGTTATTGTGGTGATTGTATTGTAATGTTAGAATGATTTGTGAGATGCAGTATCAACTTCACTATAAGCCGGTGGTTGCAGGGGATTATCATTGATAGCACCATAACTAGTTTGAGAATCTTGAGGTTGTGATTGTATAAGTGGAGGTTGAGTTGCTTTAGGACCCTGAGTAATTAAATCAGAATAAAAAGCCGGAAGTGGTTGTTCTTCTTCTTCTAATTGTTGACCACGACCGCGACGACGAGGACGAGAAGGTAATTGATTTTCCAAATCAGGATGTTGTTGACTCAGTTGATGATAAATATGATACACGGTGGTGGTTTGATAAGGTGGATACTTGGCAATAATATACCATGAATGAATTAAACCGGGGAAATAACCCAAAAAACATAATATCAAATTAATGAGTGAATCACACGAACAAACCCCACGACGTATCCATACCGGCAAAGGTGGGAAGAGTACGGAGAGAATGATTAGACAAATGTCTGAAAAGCACTCACAGTAGCACATTAGATGATGATGTAGTCAATTAATCAATTCAACAAGGATGGGGGGATACTGTGATATATATATATATAAGACACCAATAAACACAAAAAAAGAAATGAAAGAAATAAATAAAAGAAATGAAAGAAAGAAATAAAAGAAATGAACAAAAGAAACAAAAATATATAATCGCCTCCGCATTGCATGACTTTTTAGTGCCAATCTTTTGTCTTTTTTCCCTCAAAAAAATAGAAAAGAAACGGCAGGCGGTACTTGGTGACGCACCTGGATGTTTTACAGGTTTATGACTGTTTTACAGGTTTATGACTGTTTTTTACAGTTTGCTTCTGCTCTAACATGACGTGGGTCACGTGATACACTGTATACAGGAACGCATCAGTATCTAAAACCCGTACAGTTTGCTTTTTTCTCCAAAGAACCCACCAGTTAACACGCCAAAAAAGAAGAATAGAAACCGTTTTCGCCATCAGATGCAATCAAATGAGTTAAAAGTAGGCATCATGTCATTGATACTTCATATTTCACTTGGTAATATAACCAAGAAAATCACCGCCACCAAGACTACCACCATCAATCAAATAATTCAACAAGCCTTGATTAAATTTAATCTTGATAATAATCAATATCCTCATGCCTCCTTATTACATAATAATAAAAAATTAGATGTTTCATTACCAATTCGATTAACTAATTTACTCAATAATGCTAAATTGAAATTAGAACCAGGTTCAATTGTGGTAGATTCTCATCAACCAGTTAATATCAAACTTATTATTAATAATATTGATAATACTCTGCAAACTTCAATTATTAAAGTTATGAATAATATTAGTGTGGTTGATTTATTACAACTGAATAATTTATTAACCTATGATCAATCAAAATTTGATTTGATGGTTAATGTATTAGATAATAAATTAAGTCATGCTCAAGGTCAATTAAATGTATTATTGATTAGTTTAATTGGTAATATACTGAGTTTGGTAATTAGATGTGGATTTATAACTAAGAATAATCAATATAAACAACAAGAACAACAACGTATCGTGGAATTACAATTAACACAACAAAAAGAAAGACGAGAACAAAAAGAAAAAGAAGAACAAAAAGAAAAAGAAGAACAAAAAGAAAAAGAAGAACAAAAAGAAAAAGAAGAAAAAGAAGAACAAAAAGAAGAAAAGGAGCAAGATCAAATACAAGAAAAACAAATACAATATCAAGGTCAAGATCAAATACAAGAACAAATACAAGTACAAAATCAAGTACAAAATCAAGAACAAAATCAAGAACAGCAGGCAAATCAGGCAAATCAGGCAAATCAGCTGGATAGGCAACTGGATACTGTTGAACCATTTATTTCAGGACCTCAATTATATAAACCAACTACCAGTACCAATGTTTATAATAATCCTGATGAAGATTATGAAATGTCAATTTCCCAAGCACAAAAGTATCATCAATTAATTGCCAATAGTTCCAAACCAAGTTCCAAATCAAATATAACATTACCCACATCATATACAATTCGTATTAAATTCCCCAATCAAACCATGCTTCAATTTCAATTTGATAATGGATCCACCATTAAATTGGGTCAAATTTTTAAACAACTTGATTCGGTATTATTACCACAATTTATTAATCGATATAATTTAAAATTGGCATTCCCTCCATTTGATAAAATTGGTAATACTTTTATCGAAAATGGTACTCGATTACATGATTTGACCAATTTTAAAACCAGTGGTAAAATTACCTTAATTTGGGAATGTTTGGATCTTGTTGCCCATCATGAATCAACATTTGTTAAAGAAGATAATGTGGGAGTATTGTCAAGTCTGCAATTACCAGAAGTAATGCTTGAACTGAATCGAGGTCAATTGGCTGATGATGATACCACTAAACCTCAAACCACAATTAAACGTGATGCTAAAGGTAATAAAGTACCTAAATGGTTTAAACTTAAGTAGAATAATACATGCATCTGAAACATTCACCTATACAAAAATAACATACCTACAAAATACCTATACAAAAATAGAATATCAATACAAAATATCTATACAAAATACCCTACAAAATATCTATACAAAATACCCTACAAAATATCTATACAAATTGTATCTGAGACAAATTGTATCTGAGACAAATTGTATCAGACAAATTGCATTTGAGACAAGCTATACAAAATACAAACGGGTAACAAAGAACCCTATACTCCGATATAAATTGCAAAAAGAAGCCATGGCGGAACCGGAGCTGAGATATAACCGGCGAATGCAGAGTCACGTGCGCGCCCCTCATAATTCTTTGTGGCAGCGGTTGCGGCGAAAACACCGAATAAAATACCAAAATGCTATTGCTAATAAAACGAAAAACACTAATTAATTACCGTTTGACAATTATTAATTATTCAACCATTAATTCAACCTTAATTGAATTAGTCTTTCTTGATCCCTTGTCTATAATCATTTATAATCTTCTCTTATCATTATTCTTTCTGGTTTGCCATTTACCCCTTTTGCAAATTATGAGTCATCAAACTTTTCCCAATTTCACAGGCTCAACAAAAGGGATAAAAGGGGCGAAAAAAAGGGATCAGAGTCTAAATTAAGGAGGCTGTTCTCATATTTACGCGTGGCTGCATTACGAGCGGCTGCTTCCCACCGCACAATTCACCTGTTTTGTGGGTGTTTGTGTGGTGCCGTTGCGAGGCGCATTGTTGTGTAAATCTCAGCACACACTATCATGGTTTTGTGTAACTGTATCCCGTTTAGGCAAGTGAAAAAAAAAAAAACTATAAAAAAAAAAAAAAAACCGAAAAAAAAAAAAAAAAAACCAAAAAAAAAGCCAAAAAAAAACTTTTCCATTCACCGCGCTTAGATTGAATCCTTGTATTTAATAGATTGATTTCCCTGATTTCAAATTTCTCAATTTTTTTGTGAAAATTTTTTACTTCTTTTTTCTTCTCCTTCTTATCAACTAACAACAACACAACACAACACAACACATCTACTTAATACTACTTCTGCTCTTACTTCTTCTTATCTTACCTTATCTACGTCCAAGTACCACCCATTAAAATGTGTGCTTAAATTTATCCCCCCTGTCTCCTATTAAGTTATAAAGTTTTATTTTTAAAAAAATAAAATATAATTAAAAAAAAAAAAGTTTATTTAAATATATTATCCAAATATAAATTAAATAAAAAAAGTTGTTGTTAAAAACCCCCTTTATTTAAAATGTTACCGTGAAATTAAATAATTAAAAGATCCGTCCAATATGGCGCTCCTACTACCTTTACCCTTGCTTTAAATTACCTATAAGTTTATCCCCCAGTCTCCGTTGTTAAATTATCCTGATTATACTCATATTATCTATTTTATAAAATCAAAAAAATTATTACTTATTCAAAAATGTCTGCTTCTGCTTCAAACCCCGTTATTTTATCTGGTGATTCTCTCATGTTTGAGTCGTCTGATTTATTCGCTAGTTACCATCATCCTTCCGACGCTATGATTGTCGGTGATGATGTTGGTCATGATGCTGCTGCTGCTGCTGCCTCCAGTACTACTACCCCCGCTACTGCTGCTTCGCTTGTTTCTGGCAAGCAAGCAACAATCACCGAGTTGGACTCACGTTTACCCGTGTGTCACGATGGTGGGAGTGGTGAAGATACCCCCAGTGGATTTAAACAACCCGCTGCTTCTCCGTTCAATATCCATTCCGATGTTTTGGATTCTGTGTTTTCCACTTCATTGGAGGGTAATGAACACCTTCAAGATCATTCTCCTATGTTTGATGAATTGGACTTTATCATTGATGGTTCAAAAGTTAACTCTAAGGATGATTGGGTTTCTCTCTTTGGTGATCACAACACCATTGTTGGCAATGATGATCTTGTTGTCAAGGATGAGGATTTGGATGAAGTTTTGTTGTCTGAACCACGTGAAGTTACCTTTGCTGGTTCACCTACTGAATCTTTTACTACCCAATCTTCCTTGGATTCAACTCCCTTGATGAATAACTCTACCTCTACCAAAACTAATGCCTCTTCTGTTTCTTCCAAGAGTCGTGTCTCCAAACCTTCTAAAAAGAAGATTGATCATTTGGGGGTTACTGCTTTTGCAAGAAAACAAAGATCACAAGAAATGTCTCCTATCCCTACTGATTCTACTGATCCAGTGGCTTTTAAACGTGCTAAAAATACTGAAGCTGCTAGAAGATCAAGGGCTAGAAAAATGGAAAGAATGTCTCAACTTGAAGATAAAGTTGAAGAATTACTTAGTGATAAAGCTGGCTTGGAATTGGAAGTTTTGAGATTAAGAGAATTGTTATCTATGAATGGAATTGAACACTAATTTTTGTTTTCCTCTTTGTGTGTCCCAATATATATTTTTTTTTTTTTTTTTCGTTTTCGTTTTCGTTTTCCTTTATTATATTTTATTTCAGTTCTTCATGTGTTTTTTTTTTTTATATCAATATTTATACTTTAATCAATGTTTTTTTTTTTTTTTAACACCTACAAATTTGTATAAAGAGTTTTTTCAAAATTCATTCTGTAATTTATTTCTTTGCATAACTTAGTATAACTGATTCACCAAACATTTGTTTAATTTGATCATTTTTAATAATTTGTAAACAATTTGTTGATAATGCTTCAGTATCAAATTCAATAAATGCCAATTTTCTAATTTTAATTAATCTAACTTTATTAAATCCATTAAATTGTTCAAAAAATTCTTCTAATTCTTCCGATAAATCTCCTTCTTCTTTTAAAATTTGTAAATTTTGAATTAATAAAATATTATTAGGTGGTAAATTTTTCCAATAATTAACATTAATTTCTCCTCTTTTAACCGGTTTAATTTCAACCTTCTTTTCAGAAACATTTAATTCAACTTTATTCTTCTTTTCAACTTTTCGTTGTTTAACTTTATTAAAATCACCAATAACTTCTCTAAAATATGAATCCAGAGGATTATGAGCAAGTTTAACCTGAATTTGCTTATGATATAATAATCTTCCTTGTAATTTATTAATTGCTTTAAAAGTAGCTTGTGATGTTGAAAATGTAATAAATGCTTGTCCTCGTAATTTCAAATTTTTATGGGCCGTGATTTGAATTACTTTACCAAATTGACTACATTGTTTATGTAAGGTTGTTTTCAATCGTTGTATACTAATTCGATCATTAAGATTATTAATATAGATCGTATTGTGTGACGGTATACTTTCGGGTGTTGCTGTTGACCCAGCTTTCCTTGTTTCGGTCTGTGACATTCTTGAATGTTTGCTAAGTTGTATGCTTGTTGAGTTGTATCCTTGTTGAGTTGTATAGTTGTATGCTTGTTGAGTTGTATGGTTGTATGGTTTTGCAATGTTCTGGTTTTGATGATGATTCTCTTGTGGTTTTCCTTTTGAAGAAAAACAGAAGTTATTGACTACACCCGTACACTCCCCCCCCCCCCCCCCCCCCCCCCCCCCCCCCCCCCCCCCCCCCAACGGGACGGTAGCACGTGACTAAGCATATATAGAGAGTAAACAACTTTATTCATTTAATGTAAATATATTTATAATATAAATGATATTATTGACGGCTGAATGGCTGTTGATCTCGAACGAACTAACGTTGTAATGATAATATAATAATACATATACCTTCTTCCTTTAGAGGTATAGGTATAATTTCAAAGTGAATAGAACAATATAGTAGAGGTGGGGCAAAGAAATTTAGTGAGTTCAGAGAAAGAGTGAGCTTCATCATCACAACCTTCATTATTAGTTGTGATGATATAGTAGCAATGTTCGATTTCCTCAAATTTTTTTTCATCAAGTTTATCTTCTTGGTATCAATAGTCTCTAGGGTTATCTGTTCATAACCAACTTGGAGGGAGTTAAACTAATCCTAAGGTACGGGTTCTCAAATCAATGTATTGTTTATAAAGTTTCACATTGTGATGACAGTCATCACATTAACATTTGCCACGTTTTGCTATACTTTTTTCTTGTTATAATCTAAATTTTCTGGTGTAAGTTAGATTTGTTCTTGTTATCGAGTCTTTTCTGATTGATCCTAATAAGTAACATCATTTGAAATTGACAGTTTTGCGACAAGTTCCTTACAGGATAAATATCTATGAAAACCATTGTGGACAACATTATAGAGTTGCGTAGGAGAAATAATATTATTATCTTGGACGTCAAGATATTGTACCAAGACATCAGTGTAATACTTGCGAGCATGACGAAAATCTGATCGAGTAGTAGCTCTATCATAAGCACTAGCGTAACCATCAAGAAAACGGGCAAAGAGGGATTTCATATTGTATAATTGAAGTAAAAATACATGGTCGGCATACCAGATGAGAGGTTGTTTTGCAGCTTTATAAGGAGAACTAAGAACATGTGTAATCTCATCCCGTTTGGTGAGGTATTTTCGACGAAAGGGATAAGCACGAAGAAGAAAGGCAACATAAGTACTATACAACTGTTTGTTGGGGATCGGTGCCAATTGATATTCATAACGTAATTTTGGAGTAAATTGAGCTTGAATATATTCAGCCCAGTATTGAGGAGCGATAGCACTATTCAATAAAGTTTGTTGCACCTGTGAGACTTTCTCGTAATTATGCGCATAATCATTAGCATTGCTAAAGTAATTTTTTACATCACCAAAAATTTTGTGTTTCAAATCATTTTGAAAACTATCATCTTGGAGAGGCTCAAGTATGATAACCTTGTCATACAATTTGATCTCTTGAAGAGTTCGTTCAGTGGCACTTGGATTAACGGCGGTAGTTGAGTTGATCTTCAGAGTGGTTCTAGCTTCTAATTCATCAATTCGAGCGTTGAGTTCAGCAAAACCATCATGAACTTTTTTTGCAAAAATTCCAGATTCATTATAGATGTCTTCAAGTTTTTTGTGATTGGTTGTAAGTATCTTGTGATCTTGCTCTTTATATTCACCATACCTGGCAGTGTCAGTGGTTTCGACACGTTTCTTGCTTGCACAAGTTTGTAAATCGACAATCTTGATTTGAGCGTAGTCTACACCGTCAGCAAGAGTGTTGAGATCAGCACGGGTTTGGGGCTGTTTCTTGTTACTAAGAGCATTGTTGGCAAATTTGCTTTCTACCTTATCATGAAGGACCAGGAACATGGCGAGTAGTTCCTGAAGAAGAATTTCCAGAGCTTGAAGAATAGTTGCCTGAGTCTGCTGATTTGCTTTAAGATGTTTCATCTCGTCCAAAACCTTGTCAATTGAGGTCGACAGTGGCGCCGGAGGATCTGGAGCATCTTGTTCCCTAGCGTCAGGGGCAGGGTGAGGAGTCGTTGCCGTAGTGGATCCCGAGGGTTGTTTTTTGTCTTGAGAGCGAGTGTTCGCAGCCATAACGAAAAGTTTTAACGCGGTGAAAAAATTAAAAATGATACGATTTTCGCGGCAAGTTTTCGTCTTTGAAATACGAAATTTTGAAATTTAACTTTTATTTTATAAATGTCAAGACGAAAAAATAAATTCAGGCCAATGAACAGTTGTATTTCATGAATTGGAAGTGCATGTAATGAGGAAGTTTCTCTATTGGGTAATAATCGGAAATGTTAGCGGGACTCGTTAATCAAATTACTTGTGATTGTACGAAGGCGAATTGGGCTTGTAAAATAGGTGAATGTTGGGGACAGTTTTGAAAATGGGAGAGTTTCGAGAAGCTAACAAAATTGAAAGGATGTTGATATTAAATTATCAATTTCCAAGGTATCTTCAAAGTATCTCGAGAGTTTTGATAGCTTTTTGGGGTCCTAACAACTTAAGTAAAGGCTAATTTCAAAATTATTGTATCGGGACGTAGCACGTAACTAGGAATATTGATATAGAATAATGAGTAAACAATTTTTTTTACTTTTTTTATGTGATTATGGTTAGTTTATTTGTGATATTATCGACGGTCAACAATCTTAGGCTGAATGTTAGGACTAACTAAAGGCTGTTGATCTCAAACAAATTGATCTAATTTATATTGTAATAATATGAATATGAATTTCTAAAAAAAGATGATTGTCTTGAGAAGAAGAAGAAGTGTAGAAATAGTTAATAGAATTGAATTATAGAAGTGGAAATAAAGTTATCGCAAAAATGTAGCATGTACGGATGTAAAATCAATGTATGGCACGGATCTACAATCCTTTTGAGAACCCATAATATAAAACTTTTGAACATTCATTAAAAATTGAAATATAGGTACTAATTAGTTGATTCCTTCCTGATGAAAAGATTCCATAAATCAATGGTGTTATTGTAATTTTTGGGTAACATTAAATAATTATATTTCAGTGATTTCAAATCATTAAGAAATACCAAATTCCCCATTGAAAAATCTCGAAACACATTATTCTTAAAATTAATCACCTTAAATAATTTGAAAAAATTCTTAAAAATTTCATTATAACTTAATGATTTGTTAAGTAAGCGTATGTAACTTGATCCTTTATGTTCAAATAAATAATTAAATGTAATACCTCCTTGTAAACGATTTGAATTCTTGAATTTAAGTAAAATAATAAACAATGGAATGAAATTTATAAATGTCACCATTGATTCAATTAAATTATTCAAGCTTAATACCAATAAACGTATAATGAAAAACATCATATAGAATGCAAATACCGTAGGTAATAAATAAATCAAAATCATAAATAATAATGTACCCAAAACTAATTGATCAATTTCAAATCGATCAGTTAAATCCAAATTATCAATTCTATTTCTTAATACATTATATTTTTTACCTCTGAATAATTGAAATAATGATTGAATACTTTCTAATTGTCGATTATAAATCTTAGCTGATGTATAATAAAAACAATAAAGATGGAAAGTTATAATTCGAATATAATCAACAATGGCACTAAGTAAAAAAGTTATCCCACCATAACACATACATTTTAAAGTCAATTTCATAAGAATAATTGCAATAGATCCATAAGTTTTTGAAATAGATAATGATTCAATCAGTAATTGATGATAATAAATTGAAATTGATAAATGAGCATTATCAGCTAAATTCAGCATTACACCATCAGCAAAAATCATTTTCCAAAATTTTAATGTCCATAAAAATAAATCTCCCATAAATTGACCCAATTCATTATTTAATTTAAAACCAGCAGGATGATGAAATGATACCCATTCAATTAAATTATATAATTCCACAAATAATGTTTGACGAATAATTATATCATTTATAAAATGAAAGAGTGATTCATAATTTTCAACAATAAGTCGATGAATAGTAATCCCCATTAAAACATCATTAATTATTAACCAAATTGAATTATATAAATTAATATAATTGGAATTATTAATATTTAAATCTGAATTTAAAAATGGTACTTCTAATTCTCTTAAAAATTGTGAATTTTTGTTATACAAAATACTTTTATCATAATAACAAAGAAATTGAATGGGGAAATAATTAATTTGTCGTAATCTTAAATCAAATTGTTTAAAAGTTTCAAACATATCAACCAAACTTGAACGACCAAATAATTTATAATTTATTAATCTAATTAACCAAATGGTTAAATATTGAATCATCATAACAAACATCTTAAAAGCTTCAAAAATATTACTCTTAATTAATTGTATAAGTCGATTATTGTGAAATTTACCTGGGTTTGTATTCAGTTGATCAAAACTTTGCCGAATTCTTAAACACTGATTTAATTTATCAAGTATAACATCATCACTAATTGAATATAAATTTGATTTTTGAATCAAGGGTTCAAATTGATTTAACTTGTTTATAAGTTTGGATTCATTTGACGCACCCGTCAATTGTCCCGTCGATTGAAGTAAGATTGGTTTGATGGAAAAATATTCTAAATTTTTAAAATTGGGAGGATCAAAAAGTACAATTGTATATTGATCCTGATGATTTTTAAGTATAGGATATTTAAATCCTTTTTCAAATATGATATTTATTGAAGAATGATTGATATTTCCACTTTCCGCATTAAGAGATCCTATCACTGTCAAATTTTTTGAAAATGGAAAATCTAATGCCGATGGTACCGAGAAACTGGATATTTGGACAACAATATAAATGTTATTGTAGTGATAACCCACTAAATTTAGTGGTTTGTTTCCATAATTTTTCTTGAGTAAATCTTGCGGAAAATAAACGTAGTAACTCATTGTTATTGGTTGATCTTGATTTATTGGGAAAAACTATCTCTTCTCAAGTATTGGGAACTGTTATTCAAATTCTTATAAAACAGCTTATGATCCAAGAAAGTAAGGATATCGTTTGATTCACTAATATATTTATTATCACTATCGTAATCGGAATCTGTTTGTGGACCTGGCAGTGGGGTTGAGCGAAATAGTTGATTTCTCCGAGTATCGTTATTAGCTTCGAGATAATGTTGTTGTATAACGGCAAAATCCTCTTCGTTGACTATACTTGAATCGTCTAAATCACTGACGAAACTACCTTCTAAATCACTTTCTTCGTAAGAACTGTTTATACTGTATTTGAAGGTTTGCGGTACGCTAATGACAATATTGCTATGATCGAGTAATTTAGGTTCGATATGATTCAAAGGATAACGATCCAATACTAACTTATTAACCAATACCACGAGAGTCAAAAAAAATATCAGAGCCGCTACCAAGGAATTAAGTAGTCTAATGAGGATAGAATTGGAGTAGATCACTTCCAGTATGATGAATTTTGGGATATAAGATATTCGGATTGATGCGGGTAGAACTATATCTTGCAAATGACTTATAGGTATGTCAAGATCAAAGATCATAAGGATAAACGCAGTTTTGTGTATATATTTGTCAGATCAAGAGTCAGTGAACAGAATATGGAGAAGTAGAAGGGTGCAAACTTGGATCAATTTGACGAAGCAGACGTGTTTATCAGATCATTCTCCAGGAAAAAAAAAAAAAAAAAAAAAAAAAAAAGAAAAAGAAAACAATGAAAAAAATATGGAACAAGCGCGCCGCAAAATTCAGACAATTTTCACAAGCGTGCTCTTGCAACCAAAATATCAGGAAAGTTACAACATTTACGATGAAGGGATAAGGAAATAAATAAGTTGGAATTCAAAGTATATAAAAGAATTGAAAGAAAAAAATAATTTAGTCTACCGATTGAACCCAGCTTGCTGAAAATTGACGCTTGGTTTACGTAATAATTTTGCATCTGTTACTTTCTTAGAGGGTGATGAAGAAAGCGAATCAGCATGGAAACTACCTGACCTTGATTTCGATGTTGGATTTGAATCATTGAAGGATGCAGATGACCCAGTTTTCGGACTAGCCGGTACCAGACCAGAGCCGTTAATTTGTTCATCATTTAATTGACCTGTAGAGTTAAAGGGTCTATTAAAACTCACCACCGAGTTACTTCTTGTCAAAATCTGAGGATCCAGATTCTTATTTAAATGAAGTAGCCTTTTGGCAATAATAAGGAGAATCGACATGGTAAGATATAAGAATGCAGCAAAAAAAAATGTCAAGTAAGGTAAATCCCAATGAGACAATGTTGTTTTGTAAACTGTGAGTAGTACAGTAGGTACCACCAAAGTAAAGAAATTTCTCAACAATGCCATACCTCCAAAGACTTCACCCACCTTTGATTCTGGATAGAATTTAATGATGGATGAATTAATGGATGGGCTCGCCAATGATCCAAAACAGGTGAAAAGAAATAATCCAAAGAATGCTGTTGTGGAATGAGCAAATGCCATTGCTGCCAAACCTACTGATTCAAGAAACAACCCCAGAAATGCCATCCAAAAATCAATCATATCAAATTGATTCTTCAAAGTCCTATATCTACAAACACGTTGAAGAATGCTATGATTGATTATGGGTGACAACACCAACAATGCAATTGCCTTGGTGGCACATGAAATTGCTAACAAATGGCCAATATCACTCAGTTCCCAATTGAACCGATATAACCCATAAAGAATGTTAACTTCCAATAAACTCATTCCAATTGCGGATAAGGAGCATTCAATAAATGCCAAAATAATCACTACTGCACGATCTCTTTTTATACGATGATGATTAACTGGATTAACCACATCGGCAGGATAAAAAATAAGTCGAATTGGTCTCAAAAAATTGACAAGATTGAAAATCTTGGTGGTATAAATTTTAATTATAGATTGTTGCTCATCAGTGGCTAAATTTTGTCGCAAGTCACGAAGCAGTGAACTTGACAGTGAACGTGAAAGACTTCTTGACTTTCTTCTTGCCTTGGCTGATCTTGATTCGGGTAATACAAACAACACAAAAAATACAGCGGCAAGAAGCAAACCAATTTCAAATTTCAAGGGAACAAATTCATTGTGATGAATACTTGAATCCTTGCCAATCAAGGAATTGGCATTCACATCCTCATCTGTCGAACTAGGGTTATAGGAATTGGCTAAACGCAACAACCAATTACCCACCAAGGGACCCGTAGAAAATCCAGTAAAAAAACACGCGATATTTAAACCAAGTGAATAAATACGTTGATGAGGATCTACCACATCACTAATATAACAATTTGTAATTGACATTAATGCAATGGTACCACCACATAAGTTACCCACAACCTCGGTTAGCACCATCAAATTAAATCTCAAGTAAGGAGAAGTATACATCAAAAAAAACCTTGATACTTTAGCCAATAAGAGAAAGCCAATTCCTAAACGTAAAAAAATTCTTCTTCCGTATAAATCGGATAATGGGGCCACTTTACCGGAGGCAAACATCATGGTCAACCCACCAAAAATACTATAACACATTTGTAAGTTTGAAACCAATACTTGAGCTCCGGCTGCATCACAGTGACCTTCGGGAGAAAAATAAGTAAGGTAGTTACAAGCCAACTTCAACGTGAGTAATTGTCGAGTTGATTCCCCACTTGAAATAGCAAATGAAATAACAAAAACGACAACTCCCACCATATATACTGAGGGACGTTTAAACCAATGTAATAATTTATTCAGATCACGCTGTTCACGAAGCCAAACCACATCTTCATCATGTTCTTCGGGATCTAATTGATTGTTATTGGTGTTATCATCATCAATCACCGCTTCGTATAAGTTATTGGCAGCATGCTCAAAGTTGGCATCGTTATAGGGGTTGAGCTGAGATACATCATGATCCTTGGTATGTGATGTTTTGGACAGAGACCGAAAGCTGTTGTTGGTAGAATTGTAATTGGGGTCCAGACCACCAATGAGAGATTCAACCTCAGAGCTGGGGGAGGGGTTGGGATGGGAGGACATTGCGGAAAATACCGTAACAGGAAGTATTTTTCAATGGAAGTTGTATGTACAAAGATGAAAGTCTTTCCTGTTTCCAGATCAACACCTTATATCAAAAGTCAATGCCACAGCCGGTGATATGGGATCAACAGAGCAAAAAGAATGAATCAAAGAAAATCAAAAATGATACCAGAACGGAAAAAGAAAAACAAACAAACCAAAAAAAAAAAAAAAAAAAAAAAAAGATAATGATTAAGGAAACTTTTGTTGCTTCCTTATTATTTCTTTTTTTTTTCAGCAACTGATACTACCCCAATTTTGAGCTGAAAATATCTTTCAAGTTTCAATAAACTACTTCAATTCTACAAGATTGGATGTGTACTGAGGCTCTCTCGTGCTGTTCTTTTTTATTTGGTTATTTTCTTATCTATTTTTTGGTTGCTCATCATCACGGAAATTTGGCGCGGAGAAATTTTACTTTGCTGCCGGGAACCTGAGAGCCTTATAAACCTACAAAATACGGGCGAAACCTGTCGGAGAAATTTGGTCGGGCCTATCGGAGTTTTTTGCTGTAATGTCATGTAGTTTTAATATTAACATTGTATTTATATCAATTTATCAGAGCAAATGGGTGTAAATTCGAGAAAAATTGATAAAGAATTAAGGGGGTAAAACAAGAAAGGGAGAAAAATTGCAGCCGTACGGCAAGCCACATGATCAAAACAAAGCAAAAACAAAAAAAAAAGCATATAAGAAATAAACCACGATAAAGAAATTGTATAAACAAAATAAAAAGATTCACCAAAAAGAAAGAGATAAAGAAAAGTTGTAGAATTGAAATTAGAAAAGTAAGAGATTAGATTTAGATCTGGTACTGCACAACCTCAAGTGATGCTTGTACTAGTAACACATGTTACCTTTTTAGTATCATTTTGAGCAATGTGAGTATTATCAGAAGCATGAATTTCTTCAATTACACCAGGGTCATTATTATCATCATTTTTGTAGGAATCCGTATGACGATTCAATCTAACCCACCTTTTGCAAACAGTCAAGGCCAACAGACTGAAAAGGGTCACACATCCAACCACCAAAAATGGTAATTGAGCAGCTCCATGAGCAACACCAAATTTATAAATATTAAGCACAATTGGTGGTATCACTATATTACATATATTATTTAAAATTGATAAACCACCAAAATATTCACCCACTTTAGATTCAGGTAAAAATTTAATACTTGCTGAAGTTAAGGTTGGATCAGTAATACCGCCAATTTTTTGAAGTATAAACCATGCCATTGTTTGATTAGAACTAGAAGCCAATCCACCAAAGATAAGACCCATCAGTTGAAATATCAAACCAATCATCAGCATTGAATAATCCACCATATCAAATTGATCAGGAAGTACTTTAAATTTGAATACATCAACCAATAAGTAATTAGATAAGAATGGACTAATAAATACTAAAACAATGGTTCCACTTATACTCATCAAGAAGAGAAAACGACTTATTTCAATTGCATCCCACCCAAATCGATAAATTCCATATTGATCTAATATAAGGGCTCTACCAGTAATAGCTGCTGCATCAATGGCAGCTGATAAAGTCATGGTAATGAAAACAGGACGAACTCGAGAACGAATAATGGTGGGGATTTGAGATTTCATGGAAGCAGGAGGTAAAGTAATTAATTTTAATGGTTTTAAAAAATTAATGGTATCAATAAAACTTTTCAATTTTGAAGTTGATTCAACATTTAAACCTTGTTGACTTTCAATTCTTCTTGATTTTAAAAGAGCTCGTTCATTACGAGATTCAGGAAGTATGAAAGTGATATAAAGAGTAACCACAATAAACAAAATTATCCCCGCTTGAACTGGTATATATTCTGATTTATCAATATCTTGAAATGTAAGTTCTTGTGGTGAACCCTTAATGATGATATTATTGTTGGGTAATGCCTTCAGTCCTTTGATGATTAGAGTAGTTACCACGGGGGCCACAGCCATTCCAATCATAACTGATGAAGACATTAATCCAAGACTATAAATTCTTTCATGAGGTTCAGCAAAATCACTAATATAAGCTTTACAAATAGATAAAGCGGTTGGAACTCCACCACCAAGACTAAGTAATAAATCCGATGCAATCATCCAACCAAATTGAAAAGTATTATAATGAGATACCAAATAATAAGTCCATAAACCACTCAAAGTAATACACAAGACAAAAATAATAAGAATTGGTTTACGACCATAAACATCAGACATTTGACCATACTTGGCGCATGTAATAATCAGCAACACTGAGGTTGAAACGGAAGAGTATAATTGATAATTGGCAAGAAGAAGTTGAACTTCAACCGGATTACATGTAGATGTACCATCAGAACCATATTTAATTAAAGAATTACAAGCAAGTTTATTATTGATAACTTGTAATGAAGGTTGCATGATATATGCACCTAGTCCAATCAAAAATAAAACAAATCCAATCAGTAAATTGGAAGGACGTTTGGACCAATGAAGGGTCTTATTCATTTGACGTTGTTGACGTAACCAAACAATATCCTCATCTTCCTCATCTTCCTCATCTTCCTCATCCCCATCAGGATCATCGGACACAACATCTTGAAAGGCTTGGTATGCATTATGAATGGCAGTTTCAAGAAGTAACTCATTATTTGGATTTTGTGGAGTAGCAGCGGGATTATGATGATGATGATGATCACCAAGTAATGGATCCAATTCAGGGTCTGGTGAAGTTTGAGACATTGTTACTTCTGAATATGCAAGATTAAATAATTGTACAAAAGCAAGAAAAGTGTATATTTAACTACAAAAAGTTATTGAATCAAGGGAGGGGGCGACATGATTCAAGATGTTAGATTAAATCGATAATTTCATTGCTGCAGTTCGTTATTATCGTAGTTCCATTTGGTAAATTCCTCATGGATGCACGGCACGGTGCGGCTTGCACCCTTTTTTCGCCCCCACCAAAAGCTTCTTTTTTTTTTTTTTTTTTTTTTTTCTGTGGCGAACGGAGGTCGGAGAAAAGGGTGAGAGAGCCGGAAATAAGTCAATGGATTATTTGATAAACAAGGTCGCCAAGGTATTAGAAAACCTTATCCCTATTCTTAATTTGATTGGGGAATATGCAAGTGTGGAAGGCTGTGATAATCAGTACAGCCTTATGTGTTGATCCAATGATACTCTTCAATGCTATTAAACAATTTACAATTGGAGCATGAAAAAGGGCCAGTTCATTCAGCTACCACCAATTCGTCTGTTGTTCAAATAAGAAACTAATCAAAGTTACTAATGTAGATGTGGCTTTACAGAGATTGGTATGATAAGACTTTGTTGCGAAACAATCACTTATAGGGTAAACCAGAAATAGATGTTTAAATTTGGCGTTCGAGGGGCTGTAGCCCTAACCACGTCACGTGCGCGTGCGCTTTTCATTTATTTACAGGTGCGCGGTTTACTGCAAAGTCAGTTCAAAAAAAGGCCCGATGCCACGGGAAAACGGTGTTTCACGCATTTCCTCACTATTAGTGTGTGGGCACTAACCTGTAAACTGCGCTGCGCTAACCTTCAGAACATCCTGTGAGTGAGAAGAGTCACGTGCCGCGCTGCGTACTGCACACACTGTGCTTTCACCGCTAACAAAAGTAAAATAAAAAAAGAAAACAAACTGCCTAACACTAAGACAATTTTCCTCCTAAAAATTTTTCGTTTTTTTCGGGTTTTTTTCTTTTTTTTTTTTTTTTTTTTGGGGGGGGTGAGAAAGTTGAACCCACTCACCAAAGCACAGAGACCGCTTCAGTCCTTGTCTTTTTTTTTTTTTTTTTTTTTTTTTTTTTAATTTTCATTTTTTAAAAAAGAGAATCCTCTTCATCATCGTACTAGAAGACTAATAGCACATATAGATCAACCCACCCATCCATTCACGATGTCCTTGCCTGCTTCATTCGATTTGACCCCTGAAGATGCTAAGTTGTTATTAGCTGCCAACGTTCACTTAGGTTCTAAGAACGTTCAAGTATGTACATCTAATAGGAATCAGATGAAAAATTGAAGATGAAAAATTGATGAAAAAGTCAAATATGAAAATCGAGTCGACTATCAACATAAACAATCCACCTTTCAAAACTCATCATCGAATCACACCCTCATGGTTGTCCATTTACAACTATTCCTAATGCATACATATATTTGAAGACACCAAAACAAGGTTATGCTCGTTCAAATAATCGTAATAAGATTCTCGTAATTAAGTACAAGAGATACCTTCAAAAGTTGAAGACTCATATTCATTGATATTTCCTCATCACCAATATTTCAATTTCCAACATTTTATGTATGATGCAAATTTACTAACAATATTTCTTTTAGGTTCACAACAAACCATACGTTTACAAGACCAGACCAGATGGTGTTAATGTCATCAATGTCGGTAAGACTTGGGAAAAGATTGTTTTGGCTGCCAGAATTATTGCTGCCATTCCAAACCCATCTGATGTTGCCGTTTGTTCTACCAGAACTTTTGGTCAAAGAGCCGTTTTGAAATTCGCCGCTCATACTGGTGCTACCCCAATTGCTGGTAGATTCACTCCAGGTAACTTCACTAACTATATCACCCGTTCTTTCAAGGAACCAAGATTAGTTATTGTTACTGACCCAAGAACTGATGCTCAAGCCATTAAGGAATCTTCTTACGTTAACATTCCAGTTATTGCTTTGACTGATGTTGACTCTCCATCTGAATACGTTGATGTTGCCATCCCATGTAACAACAAGGGTAAACACTCTATCGGTTTGATTTGGTGGTTATTATCCAGAGAAGTTTTGAGATTGAGAGGTACCATCCCAGATAGATCTACTGAATGGTCTGTTATGCCAGATTTATATTTCTACAGAGATCCTGAAGAAGTTGAACAAGCTACCGCTGAAGAATCCAAGGCTACCGCTGCTCAAGCTGAAGAAGGTGCCGAAGCTCCAGTTGCTGAAGCTGACGCTGACTGGAATGCTGAAACTAACGTTGAAGACTGGGCTGACTCTGGTGTTACCCCTGCTGGTGAAGAAGCTGCTGCTTCTAACTGGTAAGTGTAGTATAGTTAAATTTTATTTTGTTAATTATTATTATGTCCCCATCCTTTTTCCCCCTTCCCCCTCCCATGCCTGTTCATTAATCCTGGCTCCTCCAACTCCTCCTTCTCCCCCTCTTTTTTAATATAAAAATGTTATTTTGCGTACACTAAGTATTCGTATATCTTCAAGGTATCATCTCATCTGTAACCTGTATCCCTCATCTGTAACTTGTATCTTTTCACCCTCATTTGTAACTTGTATCTTTTCAAGGTTATCAGTTAATGATCTCATCTGTAGCTTGTACTATCTATGACCCTTTTTGGCACTTGAACCTTGTGCCTGGTGGGAAATGAGGTTACCCGCACACCCTCTTTTTACAGTTTATGTTCATTGTTTACAATTTATGGTCATTTTTACAGTTTGTGGTTTTTTTTTCATTCTTTTTTTCCGCGATGCTCGCCCGTATAAATACAACTTCAAATCCTAATTTTTTACCCCCTGGTTTAAACTCTTATTTCTTTAATTTGTTTACCACGGATAATGCCCCTAAAATCAAATAAAACCTAGTTGAATGCAATCGCCATGCAGTTGGAATTTTTCCCATTTTGGTATTGAATTTTCTTGATGTTATTGAGGAAATGGAAAAAGGGTAAGAAAATTCAATACTGGGAACGACGCCAGTTGCAGTTTTGTTATATCAATCCTGCTCGTTCTGACTGGGATTAAACAAATGAAATAGATTGTACTTTGATGTGTCCCTTTATCTATTTCTTCAACTTGTCTCTAAATACTACTGGTTATTCTTTTTTTAACTCTATGGGTAGTATTGCGTGTTGAAAAAGTTTGTTTATACTTTTCATGGTTTTTGAAGCATTGTTTGTTTTTGTATGGGGGTTTTCCAAGATCAACTAACCCCGGTTTATCGTGTTTTTATTTCTTTTCAATAGAACTAGCACTTCATGCCCGGGGGATATTCTATTTCTTTCTTGTAGTTTTGACCTTTATCGGTTCATCGTAAATTAAGGAAAAAAATCTAACTCACCGAGAGCGCGTTTCTATTCTTTTTTTTTTCTTTTTTTTAATTTTTGTTTTGTATGGGTCACTGTTGTTTTTCTTTTTTTTTTTTGTTTTGATGCGGGATAATCCCGGTGAACTACTTTTTTTATATATTTCCCCATTTGTCGATATCTTGAAACCTATTTTTATAAAGAGTGGGAAAAAAACAAACTACTGAAACAACAACAATTCCTTCTTCTTCAACTGTACAAAACAAGGATACAAATCAAAGATAACCATGAGACTATCCAAACGATTCCAAGAATTCATCTACTCCATAAGTACCAATGATAAGTACTCCGAGTTTGACTCACGTAAGTCCTTCAATCGTATCAACAAACCAGAAAGTGAAATGAATTTACTCTATTCTCATCACAATCAAAGTGTTTCTGGATTTGGTGGAGGTGCTTTTACCAACGATTCTGATTCTTATAACAATCAGTCCTCCACACCGCTCGATGGGGTTCATGAGGTGAAACTCGCTTGGAGACATATAAAAACTTGGTTAACTCGGTTTTCACCCGATTTAAATTCTTCACTTTCAAGTCCTTGTACTCTGTCAGATCTTGCTGATTTTCAAAAAGATTTAAATGTAAAACTTCCGCAATGTTTACTCGAGTTTTTCCAATTGACAGATGGTCAATCTAATTTTAATGAAAATGGTAGTGGTGGTCTTATATTTGGTTTAAAATTAATGTCAGTTGATGAAATTGTGGTGATGACTGAAAATTGGCGTAAAGTGGCCAAAACTTTAAATCATGAATTAAGTCAAATCAAATCAAATAATAAATTACAAGAATTGAAAAAACTTCAATTAAGTCATAATAATGGATCCTCCAATAACAATACCACTAATAATAATAACAAGTCAAAGAATAATGTTTATAGTCCTCCCAGTCCCAGTTCTCCCAATTTATCTCACCCATATTCCACCTCAGCATCATCTACTTCATCTTTAGATTTGGGTCATCAAAATAAAGAAAATCAAAGTAGTCATCACCTAATTAGAAATTCAACCGATTCACTTTCATCTTCTTTAGCATCATACTCTCGAGTATCTTCTTCATCCACATCAGCACCCTCCAGTAACACCAAACCCACTCCAGTTCCCAATCAACACCTGATTCCTCCTGGTACAATTCATACCACTTATGCTCATCCAATGTGGATCCCCATCATAACCGATGAAGTGGGGAATTGTATAGGTATTGATTTATCTCCACCCAGCTCGGGTAATGGGAAATGGGGTCAGGTTATTTTATTTGGTCGTGATTTTGATACTAAATATCTTATTGCTGATAATTTTGGTGATTTTCTTCTTATTTTTGCTAATGATTTAGAAATGGGTAATTGGCAAATTAAAACTTGGGGTAATAATAATAATATTGATGATAATGAAGATTTAATGGTGGGGAGTGAAGGTGAACTCGTTTTTATAAATAACAATGATATTATTATAACTGGTAATCGTGAAAAACGTGGTCGTGATAATGCAAAAGGTGAAGAAATTTCATATTTAGAAGTTTTGAAAAATCGATGTATTAAAAAATGGTTAAATTCATTAACTGAATCAGATCAAAATTTAGATCAAAATAAAAAAATTATTGCTGATTTAAAAAATCAATCAAATAATTTAAGTGATTTAAATTCAATTCAATTAAATTCAATTGATTCTTATATTAATAATAATTTAACCAATATTGATAATCTTAATATAAATGAAGAGCTGGCTCCTCAACAACGTACCAAATCTACATCTCCGTTTTCTCCTCCCAATATTATTAAAAAACTGAATCTTCCCTCGGTTAGAAGCCCGTTGTCTCATGAGATTTCAAATAAAAATGAACATTTAGATAGTACCTTACTTGATAACATTGTGGAAGATGACAGTGATGATGATGAGGATGATCATAATGATGATGAATTCGTCGGTAGAAAAAATTCTTATAAAAAAACTGGCTATCAAGAAGTTTCTTTATAATCTTTGCCGTATCTACATCGGGGGTTTATTTTATTTTTTTTTTTTTTTTTTTTTGACATTTTCTTTTTCTTTTTTTTTTTTTTTTTTTTCCTTTTTTTTTTAATTTTTGTTCTAAACATGTTTACACTCTTACTATAGTTTATTTATGATTATAATATATTTACCAAATGATTCTTTGAATAATGTCACCCTCACTCTGCCATTTGAACTCATAGCTGAAAAATACGTAGAATGCAAATATATTCATCATCATATACCATACAAATTCCACAAGTTGTCTTGCTTCTCGACTTGGCTTTGGTGGTTGTGTAAATACTCTGAATAAAATAAAGGGTACAATGTAGTATCGTGGTTCAAATAAAGGTGATGGAATGATTGTAATAATGGTTCCTCCCAAGTATGTAAGTATGGTAATAGGGGACAATGCTTGATTGATTTGTAAACATTCAATCATGTTCCATGTAGCAAAATGATATGCGGGAACGGTAAGTAAATAGCTATAAGGTTTCAGTAAAATTTTCTTATAAATGTAGAATGTATAATGTCTGTTATCGGCCAATAAAAATGGATGAACCACAGTAAAATTGTCAATGATGTATTTGATTGCCAACATGGCAATAGCTGTTAAAATGATGTTCGCACCATAGTTACCATAGAATGAAAATCGTAAATATCGTTTAATATGTTTGACAGAAAGCCATATAGGCCAGGTAAAGGCAGTAATAAATGTGAAGCAATAAAACACTTGCACCAAATGTAAATTTAGCTCATGATTCTCCTTGTCACCAAAAGTAATACCACCGTTTATCTTAATAAATAATGCAAACAAACCAATGTTTAAAAGATAAGGAATGGTTAAAGCCCAGTTCCTGAAGAATTGTTGGATGAAGCCCATTACTGCCGATATGAATGATTCATTGTTGCTCGATGATTCTCTTCTATTTTTTTCAATGACAACTGATAAAATAAATGCAATCCAAACAATATTGGTTTGCCTGAACCATAAACTAATAAATGCAATCATACCACTTAAAACAACACCAAGCGCTGATGTTGATTGAACACCGAGTGCCAATGATGCAATTATAAGAATACTGGCCCACACATCAGTATAAAAAAGAAAGTAGTAAGGGAGTATCAACGGAACGGATATGACATTTAACAGCCAAAACTGGCAATTTTTATGGTTTCGCTTCAACAACGACAATACAAGGGGAAACACAACTACCCCACCTAACAAATTCAACGACCTCAAAATATCCTTATTCTGACAAATATCAATCAAGTCAATCGGATTGGTGAACCAAAAGGATCCAATGATTCGTATGATCAGAGTATAAGCCACTCCCAATAAATAAAGACCAGGAGGAGTTGTAATCTTATCATCCCATTGATCAAACTTATATGCACAGTAAGTTTGACATTGTCGTAAGTGAAAAATTTCGTCAATGTATGGATCGGTAACCTTAATCGCAATCAAATGATGAATGACTCCACACAATGCTACAAACAAAGGTATCAAGACATATTTTAGGTTCCCCATATCCAATCAATCTTCAACCACCTTGATATATTAGGATTCGAGAGAATCATCCATCAATTCGTGTCTTCTTTTTCGATCTCCAAACTTTTTTCGGTGTCTGTTTGTGATCAAAAGTTTTTTAACCGCTCTCCTCCCAAAAAGAAAAAAAAAAAAAAAAAAGATGTCTCACTGTTTGTAGACAGTTGCAAATTTACAAACATTATGTGTGCAACACCATCAAACTATTCTTACGACACCATTAAATAACCTTGCTATTGCTTCTATGTGCTATACGAACAAATGAACTTCTAAGCGAAATTATAAGTAGTTATTGTTATCATAAAATTTTAAAAACTAGGAAAATACCAAAAAAATCAGATTTTTGAATACTTTGTGCAAATTTGCCCAATAAGTTGTTGTTTTAATACTTTCGAAACTTACAAATATCAGTTATAACTACATCATGGAAAAATCACTTGAGTTTCAATTCCCCAGTCCTCAGAGCGGGAGTACTCGGCTTATACCCTACGCTTCATCACCAGTGACGTACAAATACCGTGAGGAAATGCCGGCGGTTATTCCACCATCACCAATACCGGCGACAGCAGTAGACGTGAGCTTGAGAGAAGACACCATGTTTGTGCGAGAAAGCATGTCATCTACATCAGCAATGGCTGACGATGTCAACTCAAAAAATGAGTCAGCTTGGTCGTCAGGTACTGGTTCAGACACTCATTCTCGAAAATCAACAAACACATCACCAATCACGCCCCACTATGAAGTGGTGGCACAAGCTCTTGGGTTTAAACAAAGAAGTAAAGTGCTCAAGTTTGGATCACCCAAAACACGCACGTGCAAAAGTTCTTCTATCAGAGCCAATGAATCTAGCGCTGGCAGCTCATCTAGTGACCAATCTAACTTGTCTCCATATTCTCGTGGGACTCATTCCAATGTTATCAAAAACCTTGCTCAACAATCACTCACAAGTGTAGCATTCTTACCGTCAGGGTCCTCGGATCTGCCCCATGCGGGTAGGAAAACTTCAAATTCAATACATTCTTCTGAAAATTTGGCTAATGCAACCGTTTTGGCAGCAAGCAATATACTACAGGCACCTGGTTTGAGAAATGACTATTATTCTAACTTGGTGACTTGGTCACCCCGGACTAACAAGGTGACAGTTGGATTAGGTGAAAATGCTTATGTTTGGGGAATCGATAATTTGGTACAGATGATTCCATTCGAACCCCGAGATACCACTGTGTGCACCAGTAGTTCCGATGGTCCCTATTCAATCATTACTACCGCCAATGGTAATGTTTTTCTTGTTGATCAGTTCACGAACCTGGTAGTTAAGCTGTTCAGTGCCAGCTGTTGCGTTTACGTTGTTGAATGGTTTCCAGGCGGGAAACTGTTTTTTCTTGGTGATGAAGCAGGGAAAGTGACTTGTTATGATATCATCGATGATGATGAAGACCCCAGTTTCATTGAACGTATCCAGGTTGTCAAAAAAAGCGTACTTGAATGCCATCGGCAACAAATATGTGGTATCTACTACTTTGTGTTACACAAATTTTGGCTACTAATATAAATACTAACAATTTTTTTTTGCAAGGTATTGCTTTGGATGCAAATGCTCATGAAGTGGCTATTGGGGCCAATGATAATTGCTGTACCATATGGAATATAAAAGACAAGCGTGCCCCCAAATTAAAGTTTGTACTTCCTCATTTTGCTGCCGTCAAAGCTTTAGCGTACTGTCCTTGGTCAAGTTCATTGTTGGCAACCGGTGGGGGTACCAAAGATCGTACAATTAGGTTCTGGCATACTAGTACCGGGACCTTATTGAGTTCTCACCATACCAAGGGTCAAGTAACTTCACTTGCATGGTCGATATATCGTAAGGAAATTGTGGCTACCTATGGGTTTGGGGATAGTGAGAACCCACTATTAATAGCCGCCTATAATTATCCACAGATGCGCCCATTGATGATTGTTCCAGCTTCTCCCAGTTTACGAGTTTTAAGTGCATGCCCTTGTCCCTCTCACGAACTGATTTGTGTCGCAACCAATGACTCTACGGTGAGAATGTACAAGTTATGGCAGCGCTCACATGAGCTTGCACTGATTTCGGCCTGTCACGGCAGCGGAGTTTACGGGAGCACTTTGATTGAACTATACGAGGGAGTCAGTAATCGTGGGGACATGATTCGATGAGCGTTAACTTAACTCGAAATACCCATAAAAAAAAAGAATTGCACTCGGCGACTTTTCCTTGTTTGCCTGTATTGTCCGTTCATTATTCCCCTATTTGCTCACTACTTGAACTCTCTTCATTTTTTTGATTTTTTTTTTTTTTTTTCCATTTTTTTTTTTGCTCAAAGGTTTTCTTACTTTAATGTAACTGACGTTGCTAGTATACCAGCTGTGCTGATGTTTTGTTTGATTTTGAATGTAGTTGAGTAAAGATGGTGGGAGCGCTCGGATACATATTTTCATTTTGTGCTCGATTCTGGTATATACGATTAACCCTGTTGTCACTACGATCAACAAAAGCCCAAGAAAAACCAGAACAAATAAACAAACAAACAAACAAACAAACAAAATGTGAGAGGGCAAAGAAAAGTCTTCATACTCTCCACTCTGAGGTTTGGGATACTCTTCCATTGACCATGTGTGCCAAAGAAATGGCTTTGTTGGTGGAAAAAACCGTGACATTCTAAGCTAATTCTCAGGAAGGCGCTGCTAAAATTGCACCCGATTAATTCTGCCAAAAATATTATTCAATCTTTTCTTTTTTTGTTTTGTTAGCATGACTGCATGAACCGCGCTAACAAAACAAAAAAAGACAGGGAAAAAAATTAAAAAAGAACAGACTTAACAGAGAATCAAGCCGAAAAAGAAAAAAAAAAAAAAAAAAAAAAGAAAAAAGGTAAATGCCAGAAAAGAAATCCATATATAATCCCTTATTCCGTAATTTGAAATTTCTTTTAGTTTTATTCTACTTTGTGATAAAAGAATATCCAGCTATATAAAAATGTCTTCTGCCACAATAAAACACTCCTTAGCTACGGTTAAGACAGAGCTTGAGTTTTTGAATGACTCCAATGTCATTACTGAGGCTTTGTACGAAAAAATTCTTGGGGCACTTCCCCCTAGATATCAACCAGGAATGGAGCCATATGATGTTGAAAAGTTAGGTCAACCTGCAAGCAATGTTTCTGCTGCATCTCCTACTCCAAACCCGGTTAGCAATGCTTCTCCTAGTTATGACGCCAGATCTGTGCCACCCCCACAACAATCAGCCTCCGTTGCGAAAATAACCGAAGAATTGAACAATACTACAATTGGTACACCTGCAGGTGCTCCACCACAACCTCCACGCAAGGTGGAACCTAAACCCTTGGGTTATTGTAAAGCCTTGTACGAATATACGGGTCAAGAAGCAGAAGATTTGAATTTACTGAAGGATGATAAGTTGGCAGTAGTGGAACATTTATCCGAAGATTGGTGGAAAGGTTATAAACAACATGATGGTCCTACCAAAATTGGTATTTTCCCTTCAAATTATGTCAATGTTATTTCTCAGCAAGAATTTGAAATTGTTTCAAGTCCTTCTGTAAATCGTGCCGTGCCACCTCCACCTCAAGCCGATGTCAAGTATGATGAAAAATCTACTTACAATCCTAATGCTTACTCTGCACCACCACCACCTCAATATGACCCATATCAATCACCTGCCCCTCAACAACATCAAGCCATACAACCACAACCCTCATATGGTGGATATGCTCAGTATCCTCCACCATCAACTAATTATTATCCTCCTCAACAGTACCAACCACTGCCACAACCACAACAACCTCAACAAACCGTGGTTGAACAAGCCCCTCAAGATCAATCTTTTATGAGAAAAGCCGGTGGTAAGTTTGGTAATGCTGCCATTTTCGGTGCTGGTGCCACTCTTGGTGGTGACCTTGTTAATTCTATTTTTTAGGTTATTTTGTTTCCTTCTCTTCAGTTCTGGTTAATATTACATGCTTTTAATATATTTTTAGGGTGACTTTATTCCCTATTTTCGTTCATCATTGACAGCAAAGCAATTCCTTTTCTTTTTAAAACTTCATTTTATCCTTGTGTGTGCCTTTGGTATTTGATACGAAGTGTAGAGTGATTTAACTCATATTAACTATATACAACATTATAAAAGAAAAAAACGAGTAAGAAAGATTGAATAAATTCAATTTCCTTCGAATTGGAAAAAATTACTTACGTCCATCGATAACAGTGTTTAATAACAAAGTATCGTTATCCAACATAATTCTGTTTGGAGATCTGGCCAAAATACCAGCAATTTCCCTGGCAGTATCCAATCTTTTCAATTCAACGTAATCCTTAGATTTTTTGATGGCTTCACCAATCAATTCAGCAGACTTGGCTTCACCGGAAGCTTTCACCACTAATTGTTGTTTTTCCTGTATGGCTTTATCAACCACGAATGCAGCTCTTTGAGCATCTTGTTGAGCAATTTGTTTAGCTTCCACAGCAGCACTAAATTCAGGTGAGAAAGTCATATAAGTTAAAGATACATCATCCAATTCAATATTGAATTTAGAGGCACGACGTACCAAATTTTCTTTCACCAAACTAGAAACTTTTTCTCTTTGAGTAATTAATTGAGATGCATTAAATTGAGCAATGACAGATTTTAAAACTTCATTGACAATAGATGGTAAAACTTTTTCATCATAATCAGCACCCAAGGTTCTGTAGACAGTAGGCAATTGGGCTGGGTTAGGTTTAAATAAAACACGACATGTAATATTAACCATTTGTAAATCTTTGGTACCAGTTAATGAAGAAACATTTCTGGGCTTGGCTCTAACATCAAACACCACCGGTCTTTGGAACCAAGGTACGATGAAATGAGTACCTTCAGGATATATACGTGGTTGAACCCCATTGAGACGAGAATATATAATGGCTCTTTGACCACCATCAACATTAAATAAAGCATTCTGAGCAAATAATGCTAATCCACCCAAGGCAAGCAACCCACCAAATCCGGCAAACATACCACCTGGGCTACGAGCACCACCAGCACCACTTTTGGCCTGATTGGCTCTGCGTCTTAATTGTTCCGATAATTGTTTCCACTGGTCGCGGTCACTCATTCTTGATATGTGTATAAATATGTTTGTAATGAACAAAGTCTTTCAAATTGACTATTTTGTAAAGTAGCCGGGGTATATTGAGGGAAGCGAAGCTAAAAGAAAGGAAAAAAAAAAAAAAAAAAAAAGCAGGTTTTGCCTCCCACAGAAAAAAAAAAAAAAAAAATTAAAATTAAAATCTCCCCTAAATGTCGCGATTTCCCGGCGACATTTGTTTTACGTTGCAAAATCTACACTATTATTGAATAGTATTGAAAGTATTGAGAGTCTAACTATAGGGGAACTCCCTCATAATCATGTTCCTTATAATAATCATTGAGGACGCGCTTCCAATGTCGTTTTCGATTGGTCTGAATGGGATTAACCCTAATGAATTTTTCGAGAAACCAAAGCAGTAAAATAAGAACTGCTATTATAAAACTGGGTGCCACCAAACGTGCCAATGTCAGCTTGGTGATGGTTTTTTGATATGGACAGTCAGCATATGGTCCTCCAGTCACAAAACAATCAGTCACGGTTATATCATTCATATCAACCCACACGGGATAACTAACATTATTTTGATTAATATGATTGACAAGCGCCAACGCTTCAATACTCAGCCGAGGAACACCAAAGCTGTAACCTTCTGGACATGACTTACTTTTGTAAGACTCGAAATACTGTTTGTGTTTTTTCTCATCAACATGCCACTCGATTGGATTATCGTCATTTTTACATGCGTAATGATACAGACTATAACAATTATCGAGCCTCCAACCTTCTTCATCTATAACAACACATTTGTAGGCGATTTGCAGATTATCTCGGTCACCGCGAGCATAATTTTTGTTTTCATCATCTTGACTAGTATCGTTGGTTATACTCACCAGACTATTACTGTCCTTTTCATGGCTACTAGGTTGATCAACCGCCCATGACCAGAATGAAAGTGGGAAAAATTTGTTAAGTACAGTACCCAAAGCATAAGTATGATTGTCGGTCTTGCCAGATGTATTATAATCCGAGGCATTTAGTATAGGTGAATAACCACACCTCACATATTCTTTAAAGGATGCGCTGGTAAATTTGGCATCGTCGCTATCTACCATAAATCGAAATCGTGCCCTCAAAGCCAATTCATCAAGATCCTCAAAAGAATCAACTTCTTTTAATATAGTTTGGCAAAATTCAGATGCAGTATTGTTATGGGTTGTATCAAACTGAGTCACCGGCTTATGATTCGTATTATCAGGTAGAAAAATATGATCACGATCTGTATGAGTTATGTTATAGGTTTTGTTGGACTTGACTAAATCGTTAGAAATTACAATCGACAATACGCGTTTATATTCATACAATAAGAACGTATCACCATCGGGAAATGTATCTTTGGTTGAATTATAAAAGCTACTGGCTGCATTTTTGTCCTGAGGAGTATCAACGAACTTCTGCATGTCAAGTGGGGTGAAAAGGTAGCTACCCAAAGTTCCTACTGTCGCATTTAATGACGAGTTCCCAAGAGCGAGATATGCAGCATTTGGTTTGGTATAAATTGAAGCTTGGGTAGCAATGTTGTTTGCCAGCTTGTGAGCATTGGATTGGGTACGGTTGGTATTAGTATTATCGTTAGAATTTTCCAAGTCGTTGTAAGTAATGGATTTCAAATTGAAAAGAAGTTGATTGAGATTCACCCGCATGTTGGTATTGGTGAAACTCAACCAACTAGTTAAAGTAAGCATTAAATTAGTTGGGGTTAATGCTGGCTGACAATGATACTTCTTGCCATTCCAGCTGACTTCAGTAGTTTGTTGTAAATTTTGTGTTGCATTGTTTGGAAAGGGAGCAGGACAAAGTTGCCATTTTTCAGTGAATTCATTCCAGTATAAGTCAACCATAAGAGTTTGAACATTAACGTTTAATAAAGTGGTGACTTGAGATAAGGAATCGAGATTATAACCCAGTTTGTCAAAAACTAGCTGATTCAATGACACTCCAATAGTAGTGATCTGATCTACCGGTATGGGTCTGGCCAAGTCCCTCTGGGATCTTACCGCTACTTGAGCCTTATCTGAAAGCAGGGGCCAGTTGGCAAGTGAGCTGGAGTTAACGGTATTCCATAGAAACAAAAATGAAAAGAGTGAAAACAACGAGATTAAACTGCTGCTATGGTGTCTATTCAATCTCATGTCATTAGCATTGTATGAATAAGTATATATTTATAAGGAAATAGGTTTCTTCTTAGGGCTTCCATTTCACTATCTCTTTTTTTTTTTTTTTTTTTTTTTTTTTTTTTCGCGTTTTTTTTCTTCCTTTCTTCTCTTTTTGTTTATCTTTCTTGTTTTTGTCAATAATATGGAGATAAATCAACTCTAACCAAGGAGTCATTCTCTAAACTGCCATACAAAGGCCAAAGAAAGAATCAATGTCCCAAATACTATCTGCTCAGGGTGAGCTGCAATCAGTTGACCGCATTTTAAGCGGTCTCAATACCCAACAGAGAAGAGCTGTCACTGCAGGCGCGAGCGGAAGGTTGCAAATCATCGCGGGGCCAGGAACGGGTAAGACTACCGTGCTTACATCACGAGTGGCTTACTTACTACTCCATGAGAAAATAAAACCTAGTCGTATAATTGTCACGACATTCACCAAAAAAGCTGCCAACGAAATGATAGAGCGGTTGACTCATCTTTTAAAAAATGACCCTATAGACGTGTCAAAATTATTAATTGGAACTTTTCACAGTATTTGCTTCAAAATAATAAGGATTTATGGCAAAAAGCTAGGTCTTTCAAACTATTCTATAGCTGATGAGAAAGACAGCAATGCTATTTTACTGGAGGTGTTGGAGGGGCTCGACTCTCGAGACCTAGAACTCTTCTCACGTCTTCCCGAAAGTGATGTCAGATATTTCAAATCTAACAGAAACGACACAAAGCACCATGGATATGATGTTAAAAGGGTAAAAGACCGTATTTCAAAATTGAAAGCCCAAGGCTTGAATAGCAAAACATATGGTGCCGATTCCGAGTGTAACAAATTTGTTTCGTGCATGTATTCAGCATATCAACAAAAGCTCGGTGAAAATCGTCTACTTGATTTTGATGACTGCTTATTGACTTGTCACGAACTTATTTCAAGATTTCCTGTTCTCAACTTTGTTGAACATGTACTTATTGATGAATTTCAGGATACTAATGAAATACAGCTTCAGTTAATGTATCAATTTGCTCGTGGTCATCCATCAAATCGTGATCTTCAAAATAATGTCACTATTGTTGGTGATCCTGATCAAAGTATATATGCATTCAGAGAAGCTCAATCCATTAACTTCGAAAAAATGAAGTCATTTTACAGTGATATCAAGATCATTACTTTGGACGAAAATTACCGATCCACTAGTGATATTTTAAAACTCTCCGAGTCCTTTATGCAACAACAGGAAAATAGGGTAGTGAGAACCTTGAAACCACAAGTAGCTTCGACTTTTGCGCCTGTTCACACGGTTGTCAGCTCTCCTGAAAAGCAGGCAAGATGGATTTGCTACCAAATTGAACATTTAATGAAACTACCCGAATCAGTTTTTCAATATGCTGACATGGCCGTATTGGTACGTGCAGCATCTCATACCAGGACAATAGAAAACGAATTCGTCAAAAGAAAGATACCCTATCAAATGATAAGAGGAAAGAGCTTTTATGAGCGTAAGGAAGTTGTGGCCGTTATCGATCACTTGAAGGTTATAGCAAATCCCAATGATCGTATGGCATATCTTAGGACTATCAAATTTCCGAGAAAAGGTTTAGGAGAAAAAAGTCTTGAGTTGATCAATGCTAAAGTTGAACGTATAATGAGTGAAAGACTGGATGATGAAACGAGGACTGTGCATGATGTTTTCAGGGATCTCAACGATATTAGGCTATTGGCTAAAGCGAGGACAGCATTATCAAAGCACCTTGATCTTATAGAAGAATCCAGAAAGATGTTGGAAGAAATCGATTCAACTTTACGGGCCAACCCGGCTGGTGATGATCACTTGAATTACTTAATCATTCGGTTTTTTGATCACGTGTATATGAAATCGGGACTTCATGCTGAGTTCGAACCCGAAGAAGACAGGGCAGCTAATGTTCTGGAGGTGAAAAAACAGGTTGTTGATTTCAGGCCCCCTCCAAATGCAAATGATTTTCCGACATTTATTGGTGGCTCAGAAGCTGACAAGAACCAAGATGGTGCAAACTTCTTACAAAACTTCGTTGAGAGTATTGGATTGTATGAGACTGATGACAAAAATAAAGATGCTGATAAAGATGACGAAGACAAAAAAAGCAAAGTGTCAATTTCTACAATTCATGGTGCCAAAGGTTTGGAATGGCCGGTTGTATTTGTTGCTGGTGTTTCAGAGGGGTTACTTCCGGCTGGGTTTGCTCTCGAATCCGGTGGAGATGATGCGGTTAACGAAGAAAGAAGGTGCTTCTATGTTGCCACAACTCGAGCCAAGGTACTACTATACGTATCGTCATATATCGAAAAATTTGGGAGATGGGGACGTCCAGCAATTGATCTGATCTCACGATTTTTATCAAACCCTCAAACAATGGCTTGTTTCAAATCCAACACTACTGATGCGTTTGCCAATGACAATTCTTTGGCCGCGCTTTATGATACCATGCAAAAACCATGGCCGTTGAAGACAGAGTTCAACACTAAAAGTTTTCATGCCGATTATGTGAATAAACAAGCTCCCTATATTAACGAGAATGAGCTAGACCAAGCTGATCTTGAGCTTTCTGACGAAGATTGTGAATCGTGGAATCTATCATGGCCAGGTAACAACTATCACGATATAGATGACGATTACGGTGGTGGTTATAGTGGCAGTATAAGTCGCAGTTTTCCCTTTAAGCGAGCCAAGGCAGCCCCAAAGATCACTTCGAAGAAAGTATCAACTGGTAATAAAGCTCCAGCTTACATACCCGTGCGCAAGAGACCTTTGATCTGGAATCAGGGTGGGGTGGAGTGGGTCCCCGCGTGCACAGGAGCGAAGGCCCCATCTTATGAACCGGTCAAACGTGCGCCTAAATATATTCCTCAAAACAAACGTAAATAGGACCTATTTCTTCTTGGTATATAGTTTTGACCTAACAGTTGTAATCTATGGGTTTCTTCGCTGCAAGTTTTTAAATTTCAGTGTTTTATTTCAATTTCCTTTTTTTCCTCATATCTACGCGAACAGACAAGCTGCAAAAATAAACCGGATCAAAAAATCCGCGCACAAAAACGGAAAAATTACAAAAACAGCAAAAAAAAAAGAAAAATGGATTTAATTTCAAATCAAAACAGGCCCAATTAGGAAATTGTACCAATTGGGACAATAAACAAATATATAAACACACGATAAACGGTGCCAGAATACAACAAAACTTGATATTTCCCTTGATCCCGTTGATCTATTTTCAAGTTTTCGGTGATGGGTATCGAGATTAGAGGCGTGTAAAATAGGACGGTATGCTTGTACGGCTGCGCTATAGTGATCCATGACAAGTTGGTGCTCGATGGGCGGATACGAGAAAAGGCTTTTTTTTTTAAAAGATGATTTGTCCACAAGTTGATGATTTATTAATAATTGTGTACAACCGTCTTTCAACGTTTCATTTCATCATACCTTGGTGATTGCCTCCTCAGGTTCTTTGAAATTCGGTGACCCAATATGCAAAGAATCAACACCACCCTGAAAGCGGTATTGTTACTTGGCTTCCATTGCTTAAAATCCGTCATGGATTGAAAAATAATGATAACAATCAAAAAAAGAAATTAAAAAAAACCAAAGAACAAACTGAAGCACCACATCGATTTTGTAGCTCGTACATAATAATATTTTTCCTTTTCAAGTTATTTATTTTTTTTCTCTACAGTTGCGATTGTATGTGAAATCACTCAAGTCTTGCAGCAATAGTTGATGGGTTTCCTTGAGTGGATGGGGTGATAATATCAGTCTGATCTATAAATTATATATAATCAGGCATGGGATCAAAAAAAAAAAAAAAGTGTAGTATCAGCAAAGAACCACTCAACATTCATTATGACACCACAAGCCTCCACCTCAATTAGTGGAACATCTCCCGTAAGCAACGCAAACGTTCACTTCAAGCACTCATCAACACATGCTAAACCACAGAGAGTGCAACCAAGCAACTACATCACCAAGACACCAAAACCAAATCGTCAAAAACGAGATTCCATTATAATTAAATCACCCACTGATAATTTATTCTCACCTGTTCTGAGACGATTAACGGTTAAAAAATACATGGGTAAATCACTTGATTTCACTAAAGTTCGTAAACTTCGAACTGACCTTTTGAAAGAATTGAATCTCGTTGGGGATCAAAATAATGATTTGAAAATGTGATGGTTTCAATTCAAGGACTGGTTCCTTTGATTGGGAAAACCATGGAATTTACCCAAAGTGCAATAGATCCGAATACCTTCGGATGAATCTTACTAAATTGGCTGCTTGAAACAAGAAGAAATAAAATTTTTTATATTGAAACATATATACTTTATGACATGTGTTGGCAATAGGAAAGGACCATAGAAAAGATATATCACTTCTTTTATTGTGATTTCTTTCCTTCAAACAGTTTTGCAACTTCATTAAGACGATTCCCCTTATACTTTAGTGGACTCCAACAAAGTCCAATTAGAATATAGAAATGTCAGCAGAAGGTATGCTTTATATAATGGAATGTCAATGATATGACTATGGTCCATTTCCACTGCCTTTTTTCCTTTTTGGAATTGAAATCATCGTGTATTAAAGATTGTTACTAGTCCATTTTTTTCGTTGGCTCTCTCTTTTTTTTTTTTCTTGAAGGTTTTTTTAATTTTTTTTTTTTTTTTAAGTTTTGTACTTTCTAGATTTATAGATAATTGATTTTCTTTGACTTTTTTTTAAATCGATGACGTTGTTATTTTGTTTTCACATGGTTTGTCTTTACTTGACAATATTGAATGTCCATGGGAAAGCTAAATGAACGGTTTTGTCATCATCAACAAATTTGGTGGTGGCATTGTAGGTCCCTCTGACAAAAGTACCGGAAGGAGCTTCAACTTCAGGGAAAGTTCTTTCGTAGTATGGTTTATCTTTAGTGTTTGGAGCATAGGAACCAAGGGGTTCTTCCAATTTATCAACACGGATACCAGCTCTCTTGACGGAGTGCAAGTATTTCAATCCGGTGATGATTTCATGTTGAACACGGAATTTGACTTTCAATTGATACACAGACTTTTCTTTGATTTCAAATTTGATTTCTTTACCAGCAATGGTATTACCATTGGCATCTTCCAAATTGATGACAACAGGTTTCAATTCAGGTTGATCGGGAAATTCTAGTGACATTTCAACAATAACAGCTCTACGCTTATCACCAGCTTTAACTGGATAAGCGGTTTCATCACTTGATAAACCAAGAGAAGCCTTCCACTTGGCCAAACTTTCATCTTCGGCATCCAATTTGGTATATTCAGCAATGGTTTTTTTTTCCCCAACGGTGTAACCTTCAACGGTTTCGGGAACTAAGTCGTCGTCTTGAGCAGCTGGGTTGTTGGAGGACATGATTAGGGCGATAAGGCTAAAGAAAAAGGGTTGATTTCAGAAGATCTTCAATTGATCAATGACAAAAGACCGTTGCTAAATAATTCGTAAATATATCAAAATGAAATATACACGTCTAAGCTCCTTGAAGGAATTTTTTCGGTATTATTCGTTCTATTTTTTTTTTTTTGTTCTTCTTCTTCTTCCAGTTTATAGTCTATGCGTTTTAGTTTTTTTTTTTTTTTTTTTCTTCGTTTGTCTATGTGTTAAATTGATTTTTATTTATTTTTTTTTTTTTTGCGGGAGAGAAAGTTTGATTTTGTATCACCAAGAAAATAGAGAATGTACGGGCGTTTGCTTCGTGTTTGTAGCCCTGGTTGATTCTACAAGATTTTTTTTTCTCTTTTGGTGCAAAATGTTTTATTTTATGAAAGAAATTTAGACGAGGACTAAAAGACGTCGTTTATTTGTTTATTTACAAAATGCTGGATTGGAGTTGGGTGTGTCCAACGGTAATGCAGAGGATGAGTCACTCAGAGCAACCAGGGGCAAAATGGTTTGATGTTTGGTTCGCGTGTTCAACGTCGCCCGCCTATCTGAGAGCTTCCATGCTTCTTCTACAAAACAATTGTTTACGAGGCGGCACAGGGGAAATGTTTATTGTTCGAATCAAGGATATACAAAGATTCGATGGTATATACAGAAATTGGGAAAGGTACACAAATTTCAGTTTATAGTATCATCAAAACTCACAGTTGCAACTCATTAGTATTTCCCATTCCCATTTTCATGGGTGACGTCAGCACTGGGTTGGGTATTCGATTCTCGGGAGTTATCATGCAATCCGCTATTGACATCGTTGTTATTATTGGTGAAGTTACCGTTTGCAGAATTATTGAATTTTTTGTGCGGTTTAAATTGTTGTCGTTTATCATACTTTGTGGAGTTGAAGTGGTCAAAATTAGTGGATGAAGCAGACACAGAGTCTTGTTTGGGAAGTATTATATATGGATTGTTGAGCAATTTGCGTTCAACTTCCTTATCGTAGGGCGATGATCCGTAGTAGTTGTAGTTATTATTGAACGGGCGAGAGTACCCATGACCTTGTCCATATCCATTATTATTATTATTATGATGATCATTGGAATGATTTCGTGACTGATGATGCTGATAATTAGGTATCCGCGTTCCCTTGGGTGGTGTCCCATATGAAGACTGTTGTTGCCCATACTTGAACCCACCATGATTGTTGTGATTATTGTAATTATATTGATGATTGCCGTTGGAATTCCCCATGGTCGATGAATTCTTGGTTGAACCTCCACGAGGGAGTGAATTGTGTCGGAGTGAGGGACTCGAATTATAATATGGCCCCGTATTCCCCATCACAGGTGGATTGCCGGGATAATAATTTTGAGTAGGAGGCATCATGTAGGGCATCATTTGCGGTGCTGAAGAAGGTGGTGTGGGAGGAGCCACCACACCAGCGGCAGCGGCAGCTGCTGCTGCAAATTGTTGTTGCTGAATGAAATGCTGTTGTTGTATGAATTGCTGTCGCTGCTGCTGCTGCTGCTGTTGTTGTTGTTGCTGTTGTTGTTGTTGTTGTTGCTGATATAAAGCATGATGAGGATGTAATTGAGGAGGTACAGGAGCAGGCGATGTAGCTAAGGGGTTACTCTGACCGTATGGTCCCAACGGGATGGGAGGAAACCCCATGGGAATCATTCCCATCGACCCATTAGGATAATGGTATGGTGCTGGAGAAAATGCGGGTGGGTTGGGGCTCAAACCCAGGTTATGCCTATGATAGTCCGAAGTATCAATACTTGATTCGGAAGTCCCGTCACTGCCACTAGCAGCGGTTGAATCTGTTCTTTTATCATCATCGTCATCCTCGTCTTCTTCATCGTCATCATTATCTTGGTCATGTTGAAAGATCTGCTCCCGAATTTTCAAGTACAAGGCTTCCTTCAGCGCACGCTCCGATTCAATTTGAGACGCGTCACTATCCACCGGAGGTGATGCAATGGTAGATGTCGAGCCATAACCTTCATTGTTTATTTGATGGAGATTATTACTTGATTCAGATCTTGAATCAGTGGAAGATGTTCTGCGCTTATCAGCTGAGTCGTCACCATTATTGCCTGAAGATGGCTTTGGTGATACGGATGCAGGGTTGGGGGTGGAAATTGGCGCGGGTGTAGCTATCAGTACAGGTGAATTTGATGTAGCAGGTGTGGAAGATGAAGAAGGTGAAGTTGAAGTCAAGCCTGGAGATGATGAAGTTGCCAATGGTCTCTTTTTCATCAACATTTTTGGTTTGGCAGGAATAGTAGCGTTGGTGCTTTCTGCTGATAATGCCAATGAATCATTCTGTTGTACATATTCGGACAACTTAAGAAGAGGGGTTTCGTCGGGGCCATCTCCAGTAACTTTTCCATCTAATCGTTTCAAAAGTTGTTCATAATTGTAGCCATCCAGAAGTATCACTACAATCTCATTCGAGCTGTTACTTATATGCTCCAATTGGTAGTATTGACATAACTGATGACTCAATAATCGGTAGTATGAGTTTTTCAAGTACACAGCTTGTATAACGTATTGTGGTTTGTCGCTATCCGAAGTTGGCTGAGGTTGTTGCTGTTGTCTGCGTTTCGAAATCAATGCCTTCTTAATAAAAGATGTTATATCTTTTTCCAAGTGTAACAAGTATAGACGGTCCTGTTGCTTTGCAAGAGCCGTCTTTATGGACAGTGGCATTTCTGACATAGTGACTCAAATTAGAGGCAACCTTCTGTTTCACTGGTTGGATGTTGATATAGAATGCAGTAGATTATTTGATTTTCCAGTATGGTTGCCGATGATCTTCAAGGTTGTTCTCGCTGAAAAATTGAGCAGGTGCACCGAATGCTCTTAAGGGTAGTCGTACTGTATAGTTTTGAAGGTTGACTTACAGCTCAAAAGTGAGTTTATGTATCAGAGATCAACGAATAGTAGTATTTTTTTTTTTTTTTTTTTTTTTCCACAGTAAAACAAAAAAAAAAATTTCACTAGTTTAATGCAAGAATCGGTATTGTTTTCCCAGTTAACAAAAATTAGAGTGAAAAAAAAAAAAAAAAAAAGAAAAAAAAAAAAGAGGTACGGATGTATTTACACCACATAAGGGTTCTGATTTACATACACGAAACATCAAACTCACATACACTCAAACTTGTGTAACGGCAATTGAAGAACACCATACTCTTTATCAAGGATCGATTGCTTCTACCATACTGGAATAAGATAAGTTTTTCATCACCTTCACTCCTTGGCTATCGATTATGAGCGGATCAGATGATGTATGTTTAAAGAGATTCTTTCAAGTGGCAACTACCAGAAAAATATACTTGTTCATGAATACTAACAGCTTACCCCAACTATAGATTAGAGCAAAAAGGCTAGCTAGATTGGCAGCTTTGGGTGGTAGTGGCAGTGGAAGTGGTAGTGCAAATAATAGCGCAAGCGCAAGTACTCTGAATGTGACCACCCCGGTCCCCAGTCCGGCCCCCACCGAACCTTCAAATAAAACCACACCATCCGTAACAGATTCACACCCGGCAACATCATCGGTCCCACAGAATGCTACAAACCAGATTGAATCACCTTCCCCTCAAGCTAAACGCAAATCTTCGGATGCCCCAGCTTCCGATGCCGTTTCTAATACTCCCGTGTCCAAACCAAAACCATCTAAGGAACAACTTTCACCCGAAGTTCATATCTCCAACTGGCTTAAGAGTGAAATCGAAGATATTTTCAAGGCTACGATCCAAAAACCATCTGGAAAGTCCAGTTTGGTTTATGTTGCCTCCTTACACAGTGAAGTAGAATCGGAACAGAAAAACTTATTGACCGAAAATAATTTGGAGAGTTTATTCATGGAAATCTTGACTGAATTGGGTGTACCGGCTCCCTTTTCATCCTCAATTGAATATTTATTCCATGTTTATAATAGAAGTTTTCAATTAAAGAGAATCTTATCTAAAAAGGACCCCTTGATCGACTTGAAAAACTCCATTCTTAATAGTATGATTGATTTTTCCTGTTCGTACGGTCTTATTAGTTTTCAAGTACCCGAGATGTTCGTTAATAATGACTTGAAACAAACAATTGATGTTTTCATTAATAGACAATCATCTATGGGTTCCTTTTTGGCTGACATTGTTAAACAATCCATAACGCAGGAAAGTTTACCTGAGTTATTAAATATATTATTACCAAGCCTTAGTGCTAAATTATATCAAACCAATTTAAATGACAGTGCATACTCCAATCTGTTATCAGTTTACGAAAATTTGGTACTGATGAAACCTGTTGCGAGTATTTTTTCAACCATTGATGGATTCCAACCCCCCAATCCTAAAGAGGGACTTGATTTTGAACATAAAACTTTGTTGGGTCCCTTATTAAGATTGTCACCTTTGATTGAAAGTGTAAGTACTTACTATTTTACCAATGAAGTCGAGAATATTTCGAAGGCACAAATCAGTTCAATTTATTCTTCAATTCAAAATGAATATAAAGTAGTACTTGATCGTTTATTTTTCATTGTTGATAAATTAGTGAGGGGTTCATCTCAAACACGTCAAGATCTTTTGAAATGGTTTGCTGATTTGGTGAATGTAAGTCATTTGAGAACCGGAAGTCATGCTGATTTTTCTAAATTAGCTTCTCATGGATTTATGTTTAATATATCAAGTATTTTAATTAAGTTAAGTTTACCATTTTTAGAATATCCCACATTTTCCAAACTTGATAAGATTGATATTGATTTTTTCACCAAGGATCAATTATTGGATATTAGTGAAGAATCAAGAGTCAATGCAACCATCAAAGAATCTGATGAATTTGTTACTGAGTCAAAGTCACTGGGTAATATAACTGAACCAAATTTTATATCTCAATGTTTTTATTTAACTCTTGTTTATTTTCATTATGGTATTGGTGGTATATTTATAAATTATGATAGATTGAAACAACAAATTAAACAATATGATGAACGTATTCAATCGATTGAAAATGGGAATTTGAATATACCTGGATCATCAAATCCAATGATGGCACATATGATGAGAAATCAACTTCCTAAATTTAAGCAGGCTAGTAATAGTTTAAAAGTACTTAAACATTCTATTCAAGCTATTTTCAGTTTTAAAGCAATGAATCTTGATATTTTTGATTTTATAATTGGTGCCACTACATTTATTACACGATTAATTGATCCTAATCATAAATATCCACAAGAAAAATTATCAATTCCAATTTTTAAAATTGGTAAAGTTTCAGAATTAGATGATCATGATTTTTTAAAAACCAAGACTCCTCAACCTTGGAAATATTATCCTGAATTTATATTAGAAGGTATTATAAACTATTGTAAATTCATTACTAAATTTGCTGAAAATCCTCTTATTTTTAATAATGATAAATTATCAAAATTTGTTGAATTTGCCATTATTTTATTAAGATGTCCAGAACTTATTGGGAATCCTCATATGAAGGCACATTTAATTGAAGTTTTATTCTTTGGTTCATTACCATTAAGTAATGGTGATGCTGGATTTATGTCATCAATTTTTAATACCAATAAATTAGTAATTGATAATATTTTATATTCATTACTTGATTTTTATGTTATGGTTGAAAAAACGGGGGCATCATCACAATTTTATGATAAATTTAATAGTAGATATTATATTTCGGTAATTTTGGAAACATTATGGACCAATGATTTATATCGAGATCAATTAACTGATTATTCAGTTCATAATGTTGAATTTTTCATTCGATTTATTGCAAGAATGTTAAATGATACTACTTATTTATTGGATGAAACTTTTAATGAATTAAATTCAATTCATAATTATCAACAAGAAATTAATAAACGTGGATTAGGTAATGTTGGATATGAATCAAATACTGAAGAATTTGGTACTGATGAAGAATTATCTAATAATTTAAATTCTGCTGAAAGAAAGGCAAAATCATATATGGGTTTAAGTAATAAAACCATGGAATTATTTAAATTATTTACAAAACAAGTACCACAAGGATTTGTTTTACCTGAAATTGTTGATCGATTAGCTGGTATGTTAAATTATAATTTATCAATTATGGTTGGACCTAAATGTTCCAATTTAAAAGTTGCTAATCCTGAAAAATATGATTTTGAACCTAAAAAAATATTAAGTGATTTATGTGAAATTTATTATAATTTATCAAATGAATCAAAATTTTTAATAAGTATTGCCAGAGATGGAAGATCATTTCAATTACAATATTTTATTAAGGCTCGTAATATTTTATTGAAAAAAACATTTATTAATGCTAATATTGTTGATAAATTTTTACAATTTGGACAAGAAGCAGAAATTCAACGTCAAAATGATGAAGATGAAGAAATGGAATTAGGTGAAATACCTGATGAATATTTAGATCCTTTAATGTTTACATTAATGGAAGATCCCGTTATATTACCAGGATCTAAAATTAGTATTGATCGTTCAACTATCAAGGCACATTTATTAAGTGATTCAACTGATCCATTTAATAGAATGCCATTAAAATTAGAGGATGTTATTGAAGATACTGATTTAAAGGAACAAATTAAACAATTTAAATTAAGTAAAAAGGCACCCATTGAAGATATTGAAATGAAGGATTAAATAATTCATTTTTATAACATTTCACCTTTAAAATAAATTTTTTTTTTTTTTTTAATTGCAACTTTTTCTTATTTTCCTACTTTATTTTTGACTACATTTACAAACAATAAACCATGAAAGATGTATTATATTTGAACTAAAAGAAAATTAGATTAGAAGATTTAAGCTCTAATAGCGTACTTTCTTTGAGGGAAAGCAATCTTTTGTTTTCTAGCCTTATCAGTAATTTGTCTAGATTCAAATTTAGTTAATTGTCTTCTGATGGCTCTGGTTTTCTTAGCTCTTAAATCTTTTGGTTGATATTTCTTACCAGCGTAGAAAGCTCTAACATTTTCTCTTTGGTTAGCGTTGATAACGGTTAAAACACGAGCAATGTTTTTTCTAACGGTATGAATTCTTGGTAAAGAAGGTCTTTGTAATTTTTGAACCTTCAAGTTAGCCAAGTCTTTCTTTAATTCAACCAATTGGTTTTCCAATTGATCCTTGGATTTGGTTCTTAATTCAAAAGTTTTGATACCGGCCTAAAGGGTTAATAGTTAGTAATTTGAACATTTCATATACATTCATCAAGTAATAGATTATAGACTTGGTCATCATTTGGTATTTACGATATTTTTTTTTTCTTCTTGACTTCAATATGGACTTTTAGTTTATACGATGATCATTTATATTTATGGATGCTTCGATGAGGATCTGTGATTCTGCCACAGTTGCTCGTTCAAGACTCTGCGATGATTCTGATGGTATAAGTCTGATTCTGTGTTTAAGTGATTCTGTCATTTATCTGATTCTGTTATGCCATAAGTAATTCTGTCATGGGGTTGAAAAATTTCTTGGGTTCACTTCATGCTTCGGTTTCATTTCTTGAACAGTGGAAGTTCAGCCTGACGTCTTATAATCTAATATCATGATGATGTTAAGGTATCCCACCACATACCATTTTTGATGAATTCTTTTGTTATGAATAATATGAAAACCTTTCAAAAAAGTACTACTATAAACCTCCTAGTTTTTTTTTTTTTCTGTATCCTCTTTTTTTTTTTTTTTTTTTTCGTTCTTTCTTTTTTTTTTTTTTTTCCAGTTGGTGATTATTTTTATTTTTGTTTTGTTAGCGAGCGAAGACTTTTGCCGTGATGGAGTACATTTTATGCAGGTGGTGCAGGTTGCGCCGGAGTGGTTTGCAGGTTAGCGCAAAAGTGCATGTTAACTGCGCGAGAGTGAATAATTAGTGATCACGTGCCGACAACATCTTCAGTAAGGGTTTATGCCCTAACATTTTTTTTTTTCTTCTTCTCTTTGTCTCACAAAATTGCCTTGTTTATTTTTTTTTTTTTTCACTGGATCACCAAGAAAAAACCCACAAAGGAAAAAAAAAAAAAAAAAAAAACCTTTACTGATGTTTAGGTGTGAAATTAAATTAGAGATAAGATAACTTACTTCTCGGCTTAAATCAAAGGATGTAGAATTTTAATGATGATTTTTTTTTGCATTCTAATTTCATGGTTCAATTGTTCACTTGTATCTTGTAAATTGTAGTGTTTTGTCATGCTAGTATCTTGTCAATGTTCAGTTGTATGATGCAATAGCAATAATCAAAAGATTATTTTTAGACAAGTATCAATTGTATCGGTCAATTAATTAGTACAAACAAGTAATATTTATTAACAACAAAAACTGAAATAGAAAAATTATAAAAGATTTTAAGTAAAGAGATTTTTAGGAAATTTTGATGGAATTGGAACTGGAAATGTGGGGCACGTCAAAGATACGACTCAAAACATAGATTATTTTTTTTTTTCTTTTGTTCTTTTTGGCTAAGGTCAAGTTACTTTTCTGTAAGGTTCTCTTTACTTTAAAATTGAATTAAAATTAGCAGTAGTAATAAAAAGAAGAAGAGAATAAACGAATAACAATAACAAAAAAAAAAAGAGAGGGAGGGTCAGGTGGTGATGATGGACAATATAAGAAAAATAACAAAAAAATCAAATCAGCTCATGAGCCAAGATGTATGTGTGTATTTGAACAAAGGTAAAGACCAAAGGTAAAGACCAAAGGTAAGACCAAAGGTAAGACCAAAGGTAAAGACCAAAAGAAGAGAAAAAAAAAAGGAGGGGGAGAAGGGCAAACCTAAGAAGAGTTCTTCAAGTTGGTAGATAACCATTCCAAACCTTCGTATAAACCATCACCAGTGGTAGCACAAGTAGATTGAATGTACCAAGGTCTTTGACGAATAGAATGTAAACCCAATTTTTCAGTTATTTCAGCAGCATTCATGGCATTTGGTAAATCTTGTTTATTGGCAAAAACCAATAATAAAGCATCTCTTAATTCATCTTCATTTAACATTTGTTGTAATTCTTCTCTGGCTTCGGCAATACGATCTCTATCATTAGAATCAACCACAAAAATGATCCCCTGAGTATTTTGGAAATAATATCTCCACAAGGGTCTAATTTTATCTTGTCCACCAACATCCCAAACTGTAAATGAAATGTTTTTATATTCAACAGTTTCAACGTTGAAACCAATGGTTGGAATGGTGGTGACAATTTCACCCAATTTCAATTTATATAAAATGGTGGTTTTACCAGCGGCATCCAAACCAACCATTAAAATTCTCATTTCTTTGTTACCGAAAAGGTTACTGAATAATTTAGAAAATGACAAACCCATGATGAATGAATGATATATATGAGGCGGATGCTAAAATGAAGATGACACTAGGCGAAAGACGGCGGTGGGAGTAAAAGGGAAAGGGAAAGGGGGGGGAGGCGAGCGGGAATGGCACCAAAAGATTATATAATTTATGATTGGATTATTAGGATCCTATGATTGTTTTTTTTGAAATAAAGAATACAAGGATTAGATGATTATTTGATTAATTGATAATCAAGGATTAAGACAAACAAAGATTGATTAAGATCAAAACTTGAAAGAAAGAGAGAGAGAGATTTTTGAAATTACAAAACACCCACCAAGGGAAAACCAAAAAAAGAAAGACAAAAAAAAAAAAAAAAAAAAAAAATCACTCTCAATCAACACCTTTTTTCGTCCATACTAAACAAAAAAAAACAACAACAACAAAACAGAAAAAAAAAAAAAAAAGAAATAAGTCAAAAAAATGACAACAACAGAAAACAACGAAGAATACAAAGGAATACAAGGGAGAGAGAAACCGCCACCCACGTAGTGTCAGTCAATCAACGTAGGAAATCGTATGGTTGTCCAGCATAACCTCAGTGTAGGTGTCAAAGATACACTGGCTGAGCAATGTTGTATGTGTGTTGTTCACCATTTGAACAGCGAATCAATTAAAAACAAGGGCGAATCACAAAGCAAAAAAGAATAACAAGAACAGAGATGTACGGGTGGCACATTTTTTTATATATTGTCTGATGTTTTTGTGTGTGTTGCGATTTTGTCTGATTTTGTCTGATTTTGTCTGATTTTGTCTGATTTTGTCTGATTTTGTCTGTATTTGTCTGATTTACAGAAAGGGGCGGACACGTAACGCGGTAGGGAGACTTTCCCAAATTGGTAAGCCTCGGTATATTAGATGCAAAAATATATATATTAACTCTATTTACCAACATTAACCTTACAATGAGAATATTTTTGTAATGCTCGAATAAATACAGCATAATTAACACTCACATTATCTGGTTCCCAATAGATTTCCAGTAATCGAATATGCCAGGGTGGATAATCTTGTAAATCTAAACTGGGTCCAAAACTAATAATCAAGTCAGGTTCCGGACCTACCAACTCCATTAATTCTTCATCAATCAATTCAATGGTTATATGTTTTAAATCTAATTCATTATTAAATGCTAAATCAGCCATGGTTTTGGTTAATTCAATAATCGTGGGTTTACCATCGATTCGTGATAATATAATAATTTCAAGATCAATCTCACTTTCTTGTTCATCATGACTCCAAATTATTTTGTTAGCATGAGGTAGTTTAATCACATATCGTGGTAATGAATCACTAGCAGTACCAAAATATGTAGTTAAATTCTTATTGATATATCGACGTAATTCAATTAAATGATCAATTATAACCCCATTATATTCATAAATAATCAATTGTGGAATTCCACTACTAATCAGCCATGCCGTTAATTCACTAATATCATTGATCAATCCATCAATACCTCCATTTTCATCATCATCATCCTTCAAATCAAGTATCGTGGCCACTCGTTTGGGTAACTTGGTTAACTTATTAACATCATCGCGAATAATCTGTGGTGTCTTGCTCGGATAATATGCCAAGGTAAGAAATCGAATAAATACTCGATGATAAATATATTCAATATTCTTGATGATTGATATCATAAAGAATAATATAAGTAATATCGAATGACTCACATAAAATGAAAAAAACTGAACAATCCCACCGTCTTTCTTACTCGCACTCTTATGTTGTAAAATGGCTCCCGTAGTATCAATAAGACTTGGATGTTGATGCCCAACCATCTTGATATCTGATGTATCACTTGTGGTACCCGCCGCCGCATCATCAGTACTGGCATTGGTGCTGGCAACACTGCTGGCGGGTAAAGGTTTGAAAACCTCCTGTGGCTGTTCTCCTTCCACAGTCATTTGTCTATCAGTTGTAACTTGAAATCAGTGTTGTGAATCTAACAAGTGATGTATAGTGATGATCTCTTTATCTCTTGTTCTTTTTTTTTTTTCATCCTTCTTTTTTTTTTTTTTTTCTTTTTTTTTTTTTCTATTTTTATTTTTTTTTTGGTTTCTGTGTAGTGATTTTTTTGCCAGCCAAAAACTTTATTTTAAAAATACGTGGTGCACGGGTGTGTTCTGTAAAAGTCACGTGAGGATCGTTATCTCATCAACTTGTAGATATTCAATAAGCCACCAGGAGTTTAGTTCTTCTAGTATCATGAAGTTATCGTCTTACAAGAGCATCTTACCACAATATAGTGTTGGTAAGTGTTGGTAACAATCTATGTAGAAAATATGTTGGAACAAGGCTAATGTTTATTCACAGTGGCTTATCAATCACCCCCACCATTCGCTTTGTTTGCTCGTGTATTCTTTGTTGACAACAACAACCCACTCCGGTCACACCAACGCTCTACATTATCCCTCAATATCCCCCCAACAAGCTACCGTCATTGATCTCGATTAAATTAACACGGCAAAAACAATTTGTAAAAGCCCCCGATGAAACCCCAAGAAAAAATAAAGGTAAAAAAGAATGAGAAGAAAGAAAAAAAAAAAAAAAGAAAGAAAAAAAAGAAAGAAAGAAAAAAAAAAAAAAAAAAAAAAAAAAACAAGAACTAGAATAAACCGGGGAGTAGTAATCATTGGAGTAAAGCTTATATTCTATTTGTTTGACTTTAAATCTTATTAAAATCTCTTTCCTTTTTCCATTCTTTTCCAAATTTATCAAACTGTTCCTGATGTCAAGTATATGAAAATTAGACTTAAAAATAGATACTGATTTTTCCCTCCCCCCCATAATCAGATCATAAATGTTTCTTCGAATACAAAAAGCCTGTGAAGGCTTACTTTATGATAATACGGTTGAAGAAGAACATTATCGTAAATTACGACAAAAAACATCATCATCATCAGCTATATTTGTTGGTCTTGTGGCTGCCGTGGGTGGTTTCTTATATGGTTACGATACTGGGTTAATCAATGATATATTGGAAATGACTTATGTTGAACAACATATATCTTCTAATGGAATTGATTTTAATGTTCATGAACGAGCATTATTAACTGCCATTTTATCCCTTGGTACTTTCATTGGTGCTTTGGTGGCTCCCATTATTTCCGATAATTATGGTCGTAAATTTAGTATTGTACTTCTGTCAGCTCTCATTTTTAATATTGGTAATATTTTACAAATGGCATCTTCTAATGTTTCTCTAATGTGTGTTGGTAGAGCCATTTCAGGTTTATCGGTGGGGATTTTATCGGCTATTGTACCTTTATATCAAGCTGAAGCATCTCCTCGTTGGGTAAGAGGTTCAATTGTTTATACTTATCAATGGGCCATTACTTGGGGTCTTCTTATTGCCAGTGCAATTTGTCAAGGAACTCGTAAATTAACCAATAGTGGATCTTATCGAATCCCCATTGGTTTACAATTTGTTTGGTCTTTAAGTCTTTGTGTTGGTATGTTATTTCTTCCTGAAAGTCCTCGATTTTATGTTCAATTAAATGATATTCAAAAAGCTTTGGCAAGTTTGGCTAAATTAAGAAGATTACCTCATGATGATGCAGATTTAATTGAAGAATTGGTTGAAATTAAAGCTAATTATGATTATGAATTATCATTTGGTAAATCAACTTTAATTGATTGTTTCCGATCAGGTGGTGGACGTCATAAACAAAAATTACGTATAATTACTGGTATGGGAGTTCATGCATTTCAACAATGTTCAGGAATTAATTTTATATTTTATTATGGAGTTAATTTTTTTTCTCAATCAGGTATGCATAATTTTTATTTAATGTCATTTATAACTTATGTGGTTAATACAATTTTTACGATTCCTGGACTTATTTTGGTTGATGTTATTGGAAGACGTAAATTATTACTTGGTGGTGGAATTGGTATGTCAATTTGTAATTTTATTATTGCCATTATTGGAGTTACCATTCAAAATACTGAAATTAAATCAATTATTTCAATTTCATTTTCTTGTTGCTTTATTGCTTGTTTTGCATCTTCATGGGGTGGAGCTGTTTGGGCAATTTCTTCTGATATTTATGGTATAAGTATTCGTCAAAAGGCAATTGCCATTACGGCTGCTACCAACTGGTTGGTTAATTTTGTATTTGCTTATATTACTCCTTATTTAATTGATACCGGATCTCATACCGCAGCATTGGGTAATCGTATTTTTTTCATATGGGGTGGATTAAATGCCATTGGAGTTGTTTTTGTTTATTTTATGGTTTATGAAACAAAGGGTTTGAAATTAGAAGAGGTTGATTATATGTATGAAAATTGTGCTAATTCAAGATTATCAACTAAATTTAAATCAGGTAAATTAATTAATCGTGCCACTGGTGGTACTACTTCACCTTCTTCTCAAATGATTGAATTAGCTAATGGTATAAGATCAACCACTCCAACTTCTTGTTATAATCATGATACTCCACCTAATCAAAAACATTCATTAAATAGTTCACCTACTGAATCTAAACAAACACCAGAACAACAACAACAGCAACAACAACAACAACAACAACAACAACAACCAAATCCAATCAATCTTTTCCCTTATCATAATACCATGTTACAACCATCATTTTCATCATCCTCTTCTTCTTCTTCAGCATCGGTTGATTCTCAAAATCAACCTTTAAATGATTATCAACGATATTTAAATAGTCTTCAAAAAGAATCAAGTGATAGTCATTATCAACCTGATACTTCACAAACTTCAACTTCAATCATGCGTGATTATAAACTTGGTCATTCTCAACATAATCCTAATAAACATGGTGTTCCCAATGCAACCATCACCACTACTACCAATACTAATACTGTTCCTCTGTATAATAGTAATAGTTATTATAACGAACAAGATTTACAACAACTTCATCAAGAATATGAATCACTCATGATGCAGGATATTTCCTCACCACAACCACCATCTTCTACATATGTTAGACCCACCACTCCAATTGCACCACTTTTCACCGGTACTAGTAATATCAATCATTATAATGATACTCATGTAAATACAAATGTTGAACATGGTAATGGTAATAATATGACAATTATTGCCACGCCATTTTTCAGTTCACCACCTTCAGATTCAGATTCTGATGATGATGAAGGTGATGATGAAAATAGTGACGTTGATAATGATGGACCTTCTAAAAAACTTGCATAAATAGATACCCATTCTTTTCTTACTTCTTTTCTTTTTTGTTTTCTTTTCTTTTTTCTTTTGGCTCTTCTTTTTTTTTTTCATTTTTTTTTTTTTGTTTTTGACTTTTTCATATTCTTGATATAAATTTTTGAATTTTTCACTTTTTTCATGTATAACGTCAAACTTTGTCCTAGAATGACGTTTCAAAAACGTCAAGCAGGAAGCTACAAGTATAATAAATTTCTAGTGTTTTTCAAATTGCAAAAAAAAAAACCCAAAAAGGTAAATAAACGTAATAACAAAACATTTCATTTTTTTTGTTTTTTGCCTAAAACGTTAGAATAAATAAAGTTTTACCTCACCGTTAACATTTATTCGATTATATTGTTGACTCAACGGTATGAAATTTAATTTAAAGTAACAAACACAATAACTCATGCAACATGAAATGCTTCATTTTTTTTTTTTTTCGTTATGGATGAAATTTTAGGTGATTCCCAATACATACTCGTTCCTTCCTAATTGGGAACAGGGCTCTCGAACCAAATAGGAAAGTAGATACTTTTCAGAAAGAAGGCGGCGCGCCACACACCGAAAAACCCCCTTTTGCGGCTAACTGACACCAATACTGTCACTAATTAAAGTTACCAAAGTTAGAAGTTTAGTGAATTGTTAAATACATACGGTGATTAAGTTGTAAAGAATAAGAAGAATAGAAAAAAGGGAAAAGCAAAAGAAGAAGAAGAAAAAAAAAATTGTCACGTGATTGTTACACCCTCGGTTTATGCTCAATCTCAAAACAACTATTTTAAGGACAAAAAAACCATTAGTGAGAGCAACAAAGGGCAATACATCATCATTCATCATGACAGACCAATCAAGTAAATACCTAATTCATGAAGCCACAAGGGATAACAAGCCATTGCTAGTGGAAAACCTTTTGGTTGAAAACCCCAAACTTTTCACTCGTAAGGACGAAGATGAACGAACACCATTACACTGGGCGTGTTCAATTAATAATGATGCATTGGTGAAGATGATTCTCAAGTATAAACCAATCAATTTTGATCTTGATGATATGATAGATGCCAGTGGCTGGAGTCCGATTCATATTGTAAGTGCCATTGGTAATGTTGATATATTACGACAATTTCTTCAACTTGATCCCAAACCAGATGTTAATTTAACTACAAATCAGGGTACCACTGCATTACATTTGGCAATTAGTAAAAATCATTTATCGGTGGTTGAATGTTTGATAGTGGAAGCCGGGGCTTCGTGTCGAGTAAAGGATAATCGAGGATTAACCCCATTACATCGAGCCAGTTGTACTGGTAGTCAACCCATGATTAAATTGTTATGTGATCCGAGTAACAAGGCCAACGTGAATGCCCGCGATAATGATGGATGGACCAGTTTACATCATGCCTTAGCTGAGGGATACGCCGACGTGGCGGTATTACTTGTTTCATTGGGAGCCGACGTTAGCATTGAGGATAATCAGGGACAAACCGCGGATCGGGTGGCGGTTGATGAGCGCGTATTGAAATATTTTAAGGATCATATTTAGCATAAATTTACTATAAATATATCTAGCGTGTATTGGACATAAGTAACACTAAATTAGAGTATGTGAACGGTTGCTGCAAAAAGCCCAGATCTTTCGGTTAGAAGAAGGAGCCATGGAGTTTGGAGTTAAACTTTGAAAGAATGGGTGTGCAGAGGCGCGCACGTGACCCGCAACCCTCGGAAATGCATGGTCTCGCTTACATAAGCGGTCATCAAACCAAACAGTGGCATTCCCAATCCGGAATAGTAATGACAACACTCTGAGTGTTGCTTCCCGAAGCAGCCGAAAACATAACACACTCAAAGCTCTGCTAACAAAACAAAAAATAACCAGAATAAAATTATGCGGGTTCGGCTGAAATTTATTACCCTTGTTCCTCAATGCTTCACCCATCATCCCATTAAAAACTGACCCTGCTATGGTTGCCGCATTTAAAGCAAACGTAAACACCGTCTTGGCCCTACGTGAAAGAAAAAAAAACCCCCCCACCCATAATCCCGTAGCATCCATATTATCCCTGGAGAAATAAACCTGAAACTGAAACTGTTAATTAGGTTTTCTATTCAATTTCAAGTTTGACTTTGACTTTGCATGATATACTTCTTTGTTATTTGTTATTCTGTTTATGGGATGTTTATTGTTTGTTGCTATATTACACACCTATATATATATATATAATTTGTTAATTCCTGCTTCGTAAAATGTTTCATCTTCTTTATGTCCATTACTTCTTTGCTGACCCTAACAAAGCAAAATAGAAAAAAAAAAAAATAAAACAACAGAAAAAAAATAAAAAAAATTCTGACTAAAATTATAAAATTTTAATTTTTTTTTTTTTTATAAAGGAAACCATAACCCCACCCCTCCATCGATTGGAAAATTTACCCACTGGTTCTTATTAATCAACTACTTCTTTCAACTCCCACTCAATTTCAATTTCAATAGATAGTACAACATGTTGGCAATTGGTGATAGTATATTACGTATAGTAAACTTTGTGTTTTTGGTGATTGCCCTTGGTTTGACCGGTTCATTGGCTGCCACCACCTCCACCCATTCCAATCCCCAGGTTAACTTTGCTGTATTCACAGCTGCATTTGCCATTTTAACTTCCACCTTTTATGGTATCTTGGCTTATTTGTTTGCCGCATTTGCCTGGCCCTTCATCTTGGCCTTGTTTGACTTTTTGAACTTGGTTTTCACCTTTGCTGCTGCCACCGCCATTGCTGCTGCCATTAGAGCTCATTCTTGTTCCAACAAGTCCTACATAAAGCATAATACCGTGGCTCAAAACTCATCAGGTCGTTGTAGAAAAGCCCAGGCTTCGGTTGCTTTCCTCTACTTTTCCTTCTTTATCTTTTTGGCTTCCTTTGTGTTTTCATTGGTTTCCGTATTTAAGGGTGGTTTGTTTGGTGGTGGTTCAAGACTGTCTGCTCCAAGAGTGGGTGTTCCATCCGTATCTCAGGTTTAAAGTTGATTAAAAATTAATTAATCTAGGATACCCTGCCCCTTACCTTCCCCTATTATTACCTATTACCTTCTCCATAAATGTTTTATTTCCATTCTTCTCGACCTTTTTTCTCTTCTTCTGTTTGAGTACCCTTTGCTATATACTTCTCTATGTCCTGCTTTTTTTATACTTTTTTTTTTTTTTGCCCTTGCTCTTTTGTGCTGGGAGTCAATTCCCTTTCTCTTATATATTCCTAATTCCTTTGAATATATCTATATAACTTGTCTAATGAAATTCTTTTTAATTATCCCTTACTTTTGTCTCACAATTGTCAGACCAAATGGTTAACTCGCGCATAAACATCTGACTTTGGCAGCAACAACTGAAAAAAAAAAAAAATACTGTGACATTATAACTATATCTATTTACGATTCTTTCTTTCCTTTTCATACTTATTTCTTTCAGCCCCTTCGGATGAATTAATAGTATTAACAATATTGGACATCTTCTTATGATAATCTTCATACATTGATTTCTTATCCTTAATTTGTTCTCTAGCTTCAAATTTGGTTTGTTTTCTCATATCCTTCAATAATGATTTCTTCTCCTTCTTTAATTCATGCTTCATCTTAGACATTTCTTGTCTTTCAACATTAGAATCATAAGATTTCTTATCAGGATTGAAATTTTCTTCAAATTTAGGTGCAAATGTAGGAATTGCTAATGCACGATGATGTTGTAATGTTAATGGTTTACGACTAGCCGTTAAATTAACCACTAATTTATTTAATTTGGTGGTTAAATTAACAAGTTGTGGTAATGTACTAGCATAATATTTTAATGCATGTTTCAATAATTGATTAATTGGTTTAATTAATTCCACCAATGATGATTGATCCTTCCATAATGTAATTGATCTATCAATTAAATGAAAAATTTTAATAAGTAAATTAAATTTATAATTTGATGTCAGTGTATCACCATTAAATATATCATCAATTGACATTTCAATATTAGAATTCACATAAATATTAAATTTTTCTTGACCAGAAAGATTAGTTGATTGTTTTTTATAAATATGATTGGTTGATATTAATGGTTCTTCTTTACCAATTTTAACTGGTTCAGGAATTAATACCAATAAACATCTTTCCAAAAAATTCATCACTTCAGGTATATATCTCTTGGCAAATACTTGATAATTTAATAAAACTTCAACCAAAAATAATCCTTGAGCAATTTCAGTAACATCAATACTTGAATTACCATGATATAATACTCGTTGTGATAAAAATTCATTCATAATAATAAGTGCAGGAGTAACAATTAAATGATAATGATCTGATGTAGAAAATAAATATCCAATTATAACAAAACATACTAAATCATGCTTCATTATATTATGATCTAAAACTCGTTGTTGTATTTCATTTAATTCTTGTCTAACAGTTTCGACAATTGATTGATTAAAAGTTTCTGATAATTTTTTTAACATCTTAATCATTACTTCGATTAATGTTTGATTTGAATTGGATTGTTGCAGGAGATATAAAATATGTTGAAATAATATTGATACAAATTGATTCATTTTATCCTTATTTCCTTCAGCTAAATTAGGTTTATAAGTTTCAACAATTTTTTTAATATGATTGATTTTTTGAGTAGCTTCATTAAATTGATTTAAAATTTCATTCAATTCTTCACTGGTGGTAGGCATAATAATACTTGGTGTTACTTTTTTCAATGTTCGTCCAAATGCTTGTGGTTTCTCATCTTCACTTCCACTTCCACTTCCACTTTCTTCAACTTCTGCATCATTAATAGTAAATCCATCAGCTTCATTCTCTTCATCACCTGCCCAAAAATCATCATCTAAATCATCACCCATAACATCAGCTTCTTCTCGTTCAACATCTAATCCATTCATTCTACTTAATCTATCAGCTTCCAATTTTTTCAATTTATCTTGATGTTCTTTGGCAATTTCTTCATCAGTCTTGGTCCTATCTGCCGGAACCGATCTTCTATCATAAGTTAATTCTCTCATCTTTCGATCATATTCAATTTCTTCGGGAGTTTTGGTTGAAAATTGGGGTTTTTTACCCGATGCAGCAATACTTTCATTAAGTTCACCCATAACATCACCAAATTCATCATCTAAATCCATGATATTTTCTTGTGCTTTTTCAAATTCTTGTTGCCTTTGATGTTTATAAAATTTAGACTTGGCAATAACTTCCTTCATTACTTCAGCCTTGGTCTTACGTTTGGTTGGTTGTTCTTCCAGTGGCATTAATTGATCTTCATCAATATATTTTTTGGATCCTCCTAAACCTTCATCTTCTTCACCAAACTCTAAAGATTTACCTGAATGTGTCAAGGTAAACCCGGCATCATCATCATCACCAGCATCATCACTATAATCATCATCACTTCCTAATGAAAATACATTCTTCTTTTTCGATGATGCTTGTCTTTCCTTGGTAAATCTCGCCAACATTTTTTCTTCAGCAGTTAAACTTTGATCACTTTCACCAAATCGACGATCTAAAATTCCTCCAGTACGACCCTTTTGCTTTTTATTAGCTTCATGTGCCAACCTTAAATTTTTTTCAACATTGGATCTATTCTTGGTGGTATCATTATGTTGCTTGGATCCAGCCTTGACGAATTTACCTCCTTGAACGATGGTAAAATCATGTTTATTTCTATTTATTCTTTGATCAAATTGATTAAATTGATCCCTTATACCAGAAAGAATATTTTTACTAGGATCATTGGCCCTTCTGGTTTCAGATGCAGTTTTGGCATGTTTGTTTTTCCGTTTGACATTGGTTTGACCCACTACGCCGCTGTTTTTCAACGCAGCTTTCAACTGCTTCAACTGTGATCCGGCCATTATTTATTTGGATTTGAGTGATGAGATGATTAGATAGTAATGATTCTTTAGATGAGCTCTTCTATAAGAAGAAAAAAAAGAAAAAAAAAAAAAAACCGCACTGAAAAGTACGAAACAAGAAACTCTTAACATCGTGCGGCTCATCGATATTTTCTTTTTATTTTTTTTTTTTTGGCCTGTTGTACTTTTTTGGCTACTACAAAGATGCAAAATTGCAAACAGATGCAAATAAATTATATATATTTAGTCAAAATATCATCTAGTTGAGTCTTGTTTGTAGAATTGGTTTAACATACCCAATACCCCCCGATTACCTCTTGGACCACGTGCATGACCATTATGGTCTGCTTCATCAGATCCATCGGCGCCATCTGCTTCTTCATCATCATTAAACCTATAATTCACATTGTAGGCCGATTCGGTCAAGCTGAGATGAGACGAAGCTCCATTCATACCCCTTTTGGTGTCTTCGCGTGGTAGTGAGCGGTTTTGAAACATGATAGATGGCGAAGGTCCAGCCTCGGCCACATCAACACCATTTCTTGAGGCACTAAATACACTGTTTTTTGTATTCAGATGTCTTCGCCGTTGGTTACCAAGGTGATCAGAAACACGTTTAGGACCATTACCACGATAGCTTTCAAGAAAGTACATGTATGATTTAATCATTTTATCATCCTGATAATATTCACTAACATCGGAATCGTCAGAAATGGACGAGGAAGATGAAGCATCAGATAAATTATCCAGATTTTCAATATGATTCTTGGATCTTGAATTCTTTGGATCTAATTCTTCATTGATTGACTTACGCTTTTGATTTCTTTTCTTATTTTTCTTAGCTTGTTGTTCTTTTAATTTTTGATGTTTTAATGATTTATTGGCTCTTTTACGTTTGTTTAAATCATGCATCATATTTTTATCCTTTTCTTCAAAATTAAACATGGCAAATGAACAAACATAACCCAACCCATCAACATGAATTGAATATTCACGGAAAAAATCAATAATTGTTCCTGAACTATTGGAAATTTTAAACCATAAAATAAATGGAGTCAAGATCAAACTAATAATTTCATTAACAATAATAAGAATTTTCAAACTGTATAATTCACAAAATTCATTCTTAACTTGTAAAGTATGTAATTTACCATTCCACGAACTTGGTAAATAATGAGTGAATTGTGATACATATCTTAAACTTGCTTCGGGATCATAAAAAAATGATGAAGAATGATGATTTAAATTTTCCAGCAGATTGGGACCAGTTGAAGTTTGTAATGAACTTGAAGTAACCGCCCATAAAGTACCAAACAAACTAATATAAAATAATGTACTTTTACCACTTGTAAGTTCAAATGACCAAAATCGATGATCTTCATCTTCAAACCATAATCCCATTATAACTAGTACTGCAGTTATGGCACCCGAAATAAAATTAACAAGTGTCATCATATTAATAACGAGAAATCCACCCGGGAATTGATTTATATAGGTATTTGCTGGACCTATTGATAAATGTAAACGTTTGATAAAAAAATGAGGTAATTCATTAAATTCACGTAATTTCCATTCTGCCCAAGGAGTATATTGACGTAAACCCAAAATTGAAGACGGATTGGATTTATATTCATTGAAATAACGGAAAAAATATAACAACACAAAATAAACAACAATGAAAGGACATAATAATAAGTTGATGATGGCAGCCATTTTAAACCGTGAGTTTAATTCTTGAGCAAGTTTATTACGATTAGCTTCTTTTAAAATTTTATTATTTAATTGACCATGATTATTAAACACAAAATTATTAATGCAAAGTTTTAAATTCCATTCCAAAGTTTTGGTAAGAACTGATTTGGTATTAAATACATTTTTGAATAAGGGTAAATTGGATGGAATTATTGGAATTGATAAATCCAAAACTTCTTTATTGATAAGAGCAATCATATAATTTTCTTTTCTCATAATACGATTAGCAATATCATGGGCATTAAGTCTTACTTTTGAATTTAAATCATTTAAATAATGAGGAGGTAAATTATCATTATTGGAAGTTAGGGTATTATAATCTTTTAGAGCCATTAATCTTTCCACGATGGTAATCCAAGAAATAGTCATTAATTCATCATCATTTTCAATACCAATAAGATGAACATAAAAATTTTTAATTTCCTTTAATTTATAATTATAATCAAAGTATAATTGAATAATGCGAAGGATGATATAACCGGCAAATCCAAGTAGTAAAAACTTCACCGAAAAGGGGACTCGTTTTATAATAAAATGAGGAATGATTAAATCTGTCAATGTAATCAGTTCGCCATTTGAATTCCATTCATTGAAAAAAAAATCATAATCAATACCCCATTTTAAAAAAACGGTAAAATAAAGAATAAATGCAAGAATGACAAGACTCACAAAACGACCAAGTATGATATTAAGTAATCCTTTACCTCTATAGTAGTAATATAAATCAATCAAGAATTCATCCATGTTAACAATGTTGGCCCATAAGTATAATGCACGTTCACGAGGAGGAATAATCACCTGTTTACGATACTTGTTTTCACGTTGATATATGGTTTGAGGTGTTGGTCCGAGATCCTGGGGTTTACGAAACTGTTGTTGCTGTTGTTGCTGAGACGAAGGGTTATAAATCGGTAATGGACTCTCCTGACGCTTATTCAATTTGTTAAGAAGAAATCGTTTAGCTTGGTTAACGGGAGGTACATTAAACTTCAACGTTGTACGTTTAGGCGGCAGACTATCGAAAGGAAGATGTTGATCATGTGATGGAGAAGCCGTGGTAGAGTCAGATGTGGAGGGTATGGGGAACGGTGAGATATGACGATTAGCTCTTTGACGAGATTGGGTCGCCGGGGGCGATGAGTTCGTGTTGAGGTGTGGTTGATCAGATTCAGCCGATGATGATGATGATGAAAGATCCAGATCGGACTCTGAATCTAGTAGATGATTTGGCAGTGGAGAGGATGGAATTTTGCCACCTTCCACTGGCCTGAGTAAAGGTGACATGTCTTCATCTTCATCTTCATCTTCATCTCCTTCAGTTGGTGGACCAGAATATAGACGCGAAAGATGGGGTTGTGAGTCACGTAGTGAGGAATTGTTATTATACGTCAATGAGTCGATCTCCGGGTCGTAGTATTGATAATTGTCTTGCAATTGGTTATAGATCGAGTGAAGGCCAAACACGCGCGATAAAAAAGTATCATTATTAGTATCGTTGTTATTATCGTGCGCCAGGTGTTCGTGATTGAAGCTGGCCATATGAGAAATGCTTATGTGATATCAAAAAACTGCAGCGCAGAGGAAATGTGTCATAAAAAAAGAACAAAAAGGAATAACGGAACAAATAAGATGTAGTTAAACACCGGCCTTGTGATGCATACTGCGGTAAATGAACGTTGTAAGGTGGTTTGGCGATAAACATAAAACACAAATAGTGGGGCGGAAACTGAAACGCAAAGGGTGAGATTGTGAGTGCGTGGTGTACGGGTGCTAAAGAAATCATCAAAATTTAAAAACTGTACGGGTGTCGATTTCTACAGACCCAATCACCAGTTTTTCTGCAGCGATGGCTGCTGCCAATTACGTAATCGATGACATAATGGTTTTTTTGGTTTCCAGTCACGTGCGTTCCCTTCCTGTTTCTTTTTTCCTGTTTGTTTCTTTTTGGCCCTGCATACCGGCAACTTCATTCAATTCATGCATATAGCATGCACTAATATGCAAGAACCGCCGCTGCAGCAGCAAGGGAAGGGCTGCAAATAAAATTACACAAACATCGCGTCAAAACAAAAAGAGAAAGAGAAGACAAAAACAATCCCGATCTTGTTGGTGGTGACATCCGATATTATCCCTCCTACTCAAGCCATGAACAATAAAAACTTCAATACAACCACAAAATTTCATCTTGGGATTGCTACTTATATATATATACACATGTACTGCTAATCATCCCCAAGTTCTCATTAGATTTTGTGTTTTGAGCAAGAGGTTCTTTCTCAGTTGCTTGTCGTTTGTTTGTATACCAGTGATGTTTAGTCTTTCACTCGGTATGAAATTGCTAGGTTTTTGCAATACTGTCATAATCCCCATCAGTTTCTCAGATGCGGAAATACCCTATTGTAACAAATCGCGTTGACATTACTGCCTATTTTTCCTTTTCTTTTTTTTTTTTCCGTTCTTTTTTTTTTTTTTTTGTTCGGTTTTGTTGCTCAAAAGTGAAAAAAAAAAAAAAAAAAAAAATACGTCCCGAGCAAACCAGAGAGAAAAAAAAAAAAAAAATTCTACAACACAGCCATTTTGTTGTTGTAGATTATATAAGCCTACGCTCAGTTTGTCCAATGTTAAGGGCCCTTGTTGAGGTATGGTTGTGGCACAAGGCTGTAGGGTGTTTTGTTTTTCGTTGTCTCTTTTCTTTTTTTGCCTTTTGCTGTAGGCTTTTATTACCCTATACGTAATTGAAGTTTACTCTTTGTTTTCTTTGTCGATGTTTTTCCCCTTCGCCTCCTGCTAATCTGATGTTTCTATATTTGTAATAGACCAAAGGGTTACAGATTCTGATGTAGTTGACTTGTTTTCTTCTCTTTGCCTCCTACCTTTATTTTCTTGTATTCTTTCTTTTGTATCTTTATTTGGTTTTTATTTTTTTTTTTTTTTTTTATTATTTTCTATTTTTTTTTTTTTTTCTTTTTTTTTTTTTGATTTTCATTTTAGTTGATTGACTTCCTTTCCTTTTCATATTTTCAATCTTTTGATCTCTTCTTCCTACTACTTGTTCTTCCTTGACTAGTTTCTTGACTTGTTTCTTGACTTGTTTTTTGACTTGTTTCTTTCTTCAACTTATCTGTTGATAACTTTTTATCTTGTGTCAGTTTCTCCTGTCGGGATTTGAATATTTCGCAACGCCTCTCGCTCACCCTAACCTAGTGGGTAATTATCATACTACTACGTTCGTTAAATAAATCCTATCAAATAACCATATTACCCCTTCATTTCTCGTTCTTGCCATTTTTTCGTTCTTGCCAAGCACTGTCAAAACTTTCCTGTCAAAAGTTTGTTCCTTTTTTTTTTTTGCTTTTTCTTCATTGACCCCTGCGCGATCGTTGAAACCTGTTGAATTCTGGGCAATACAAAAATTTGCAATCCTCAATATCTTTTTTTGTACTCAAAAATCGCATATACTACATAACAACACAACATGGCTCAAAGAGATTTAACATATAATACCCCTCAGGTCAATGTAACCGACAATAACAGACCTCTGAGTGAATTACACAGTCAAAATCCATTTGTCAACCCCACCGAAGAAGATGAATCATCCTCATTTGATGATCATTCATATAGTCAGTCTGATGATGAACGTTATGGTAGACCATTTGCATCATATAATGGATATTATTCTCAAAATGGTACCAACTCCAATCTTTTATCTCAACAATCTCTGAATGATGAAATTTTTGGTCATGCTGCTCCCGGTGCTGGTGGTAGTGCTACCACTGGATTTGGTAATAATCGTTATAATGTGGTTAGTCAAACTTCGAATACATTGGCTCCAGAAAATAGTATAAATGCTCCTCCTGCTTATGATAGATATCCATCCATGGGCAATTCTCGAGTGGTTTCTTCAACTTCATTGGCATCAGCCAGTAATAATAATAGTCAAAATAGTAGTCCTGGTACTGGTGCTATGGGTGGTGCTGGTGCTGGTGCCGCCCTTCTTTCTAAAGAAGATGATTCTTCATTAACTGACCCATTTTTAAATAAAGCTGATTTTAGTCCCTTTGGTGGATATCCAGCTCAACTGTTCCCATTACATATTGATGAAAAGGAACCAGATGATTATTTACATAATCCAGATCCTATTGCTGATGCTCAATATGATAAAAATCGATTTATGTATGATTTAAAACATCTTGATAAACGTTCATTTGGTGGTCTTGCTGGTATCGTGGGATTATTTATTATTGCGGTTGTTATTTTTGTTATTTTACCCGTATTAACCTATTCAGGAGTTACTTCTCCATATAAACCAGAATCTTATGAATTATTAAGTGATTATAGTTATCCTTTACTTAGTGGTATTAGAACTGATTTGGTTGATCCTGATACTCCCGATGAACATAAAACAATTAAAACTTCTACTGGTGATGAATGGAAATTGGTTTTTAGTGATGAATTTAATGCTGAAGGTCGTACATTTTATGAAGATGATGATCAATTCTTTTATGCTCCTGATTTCCATTATGATGCTACTCATGATTTAGAATGGTATGATCCTGATGCAGTTACCACTGCTAATGGTACTTTACAACTTAAAATGGATGCCATTAAAAATCATGATTTATTTTATCGTTCTGGTATGTTGCATTCTTGGAATAAACTTTGTTTTTCTCAGGGTCTTATCTTAATTTCAGCTCAATTACCCTTTTATGGTAACATTTCAGGTTTATGGCCCGGTTTATGGACTATGGGTAATTTAGGACGTCCTGGTTATATGGCTAGTACTCAAGGGGTATGGCCCTATACTTATGATGCATGTGATGCTGGTATCACTGCCAATCAATCTTCACCTGATGGTATTTCATATTTACCAGGTCAAAAATTAGCTAGTTGTGTTTGTCCTGGTGAAGATCATCCTAATACTGGTACTGGTCGTGGAGCTCCTGAAATTGATATTATTGAAGGTGAAGTTGATACAACTAAATATCAGGGTATTGCATCTCAATCTTATCAAATTGCTCCCATGGATATTTGGTATTATCCTGATTATAATTTTGTTCAAATTCATAATCCTGATATAACAACCATGAATACTTATACTGGGGGTCCTTTCCAACAAGCCGTTTCCGGTACTACCACATTAAGTACCGATTGGTATGAAAAGGGTGGTGGTAGTTTCCAACAATATGGTTTTGAATGGTCTTCACATAATGAAGATGGTTATTTGACTTGGTATGTGGGTACTCCAACAGTTACAGTCAAGGCCAAAGCATTGGGACCTAATGGTAATGTTGGTTGGAGAAGACTCTCTAAAGAACCTATGGCAATCGTTATGAATTTTGGTATTTCTAATAATTGGGCTTATATTGATTGGAATGCCTTGGTATTCCCCATGATCATGAGAGTTGATAATGTAAGAATTTATCAACCTGAAGATGAGATCAGTATAACTTGTGATCCTGATGATCATCCAACTACTGATTATATTAATGATCACAAAAATGCATACTATAACTATAACTTGACATCATGGGAAGATGCTGGTTATAAATTCCCAAAGAATAAACTTGTTCATGGATGCTAAATAATGTATTTAATAATTGAAACTAAACTTTTTTTTTTTTTTTTTCTTTGTAAATGCTATCTTTTTGCTATGTACACATGTTACTTTTGATACTTGGAAAAAACCACCGATGCATTAACTCCACCAAATCCAAATGAATTACAAAGTGCATAATTGATTGTTTTCTTTCTGGGAACATGAGGAACGTAATCGAATTTATTAAATTTTGAAGAATCATCATCAGGATGGCCACCAACATTATCTAAATTAAGAGTTGGAGGTGCCACGTCATGTTTTAATCCCATCAAAGTATAAATTGCTTCAACTGAACCAGCAGCTCCTAATAAATGACCAATGGCTGATTTAGTAGATGAAATAGAAATATGATCATTATCATTAAATAATTGATTTATGGCATTATTTTCGGCACGATCTCCAATAACGGTTGAAGTTGCATGAGCATTAATATAATCAATATCATTTGGTTTTAAATTAGCTCTTTTCAAAGTTGAATCCATGGCTCTAAAAGCACCATCACCAGTAATTGCTGGTGCTGTTATATGATGAGCATCACCCAGTAATCCATAACCAAGAACTTCACCATATATATTATCTTCAGCCCCTCGAGCAATTACATTCAGTAATCTTTCTAAAATTAAAATACCACTACCTTCACCTAATACAAAACCTGATCTTTCAGCATCAAATGGTCTACTTGCTCTTTCAGGTGAATCATTAAAATTAGTACATAAAGATCTAGCTCGAGCAAAACCAGATAATCCTAAAGGATGATTTACTGATTCTGAAGCACCAGCAATCATAACATCTGCATAATCATTTTTAATAAAATTAAATGCATCACCAATTGAATTTAATCCTGTAGCACAAGCAGTAGATGCAGTATGTAATGGACCTTTTAAACCATATTTAATTGAAATATTCCCCGCCGCCATATTAATTAATAATTTTGGTATAAATAATGGATTTACTCGTTTATAACCTTTTGAATCGAATTCAGTACTACCTTGACAAATATCATCAAATGATCCAACTCCACTACCAACAGTAACTCCAATTCTTTCACAATTTAAATCATCAAATTTTAAATTTGAATCTTTAATTGCTTCATTAGTGGCAGCCATGGCAAATTGAGAAAATTTAGCTAATCTTCTTATTTCATTAATATTATCAAAATGATCTAATGGATCCCATTTACCTTGTGATATTGAACCATCAGGTACTTTACCAATTATTTGAGATGGAATTTTATCCCAACCAGCTTGTTTAAAATCAGGAAATGAAGAAGTTGAAATTATTCCACTTTGAGAATTAAGTATGCTTTGCCAATTTTGTTTTAATCCAACTCCCAATGGAGTTATTAATCCAACTCCGGTGATTACTACACGTGATGATGTCATTGAATCTTTTTTGATAAAGAAGACCAGTTTGAAAAGTCAAAAGTTCAATTTTTTCAGTCAAATTTCGCATTTGTAATACTTTTTTTTTTTTTTTTTTTTTTGTTTGTTACCGAGTGTTACTGAATGTTACTGAGTTTTACTGAATGTTACTGAGTGTTACTGAGTGTTACTGAGTGTTCATGATTCGTTAAGTATATACAGACTATAAGTATAGAGGTCAATGAAGATGAGTTGCTTTGGAATAACATTGAAATCTTTTCTCATCACCCACGATAAAATTAATTGGATCATTGATTATATCATGAGATAATTGACCATGATGACAAATTTGAATCCATTTATCAAAATCATCAATACAATTTGTAAAATTAATATTTGATAAATGAGGTAATTCAAATTTTTTTAAAAAATCTTCGAGTCTTTTAACTTTTAAATTAATTTTATTATTTGAATTTTGTTTGGCGATTTTTTTCCCATTTTGAATGTTCAATTAAAGTAATTTTAAGTAATCGGAAATGATCTTCACAAAATTTAGAAGAAACTTTGAAATTAGTGATAAATTCATTTAATTGTTGTTGATGTTGTTGTTTGAAGTTAGGATATAGACTTGATTTTACTTCATTCTTAAAGCTTTGTAATAATTTATAGTATGATTGAATTATGGTGGGATTATTTATATTGGTGCTTGAGGTTTTTTCCTCAGTTTGTTTTTGAACCCATTGATCAAACAATTGTTCTCGAGTATCAGGATCAATATCATAGTATGCGGGATGTTGAGCAAATTCAGATACTAATTCGTCGTGAACAATAAACCAAGGATCATAAATTGATATTTTATGATGAAATTGATCAAGTAAGTTGATGAATTGATCTGATGCGTTAGTGTTATCATCTTCATCATCGGATAATGAAAGATCGAGTCCGTTATTGACATCTTCATCATTTACAGATTCATTTGCATCTTCATCATTTGCATCTTCATTATCATCTTCTTCGTTATTATTTGTTTCAATATCTTCATCAGCAATATTTGTTTCAGCATTTTGCTTTTCATTTTTAACTTCAATGTTTATTTCATCATCATTTACTTCATCATCACTTTCTTCTTCTGATGATGAGTATCCTAAATTGAGACCAGGTACTGGTTGTGATAATTCTGCTATTGATTCTTGTTGTAAAATTTTCTTAATCAATTCAGTACCTTGATCATCTTCCTGTTCTTGTTCCTGTTCCTCTTCTTGTTCCTGTTCCTCTTCTTGTTCCTCTTGTTGTTCCTCTTCTTGTTCCTGTTCCTGTTCTCTGTCTTTTTTCTTTATAAAATATCCATTATCAAATCCTTTTAATCCATTTATTTTACTCATCAATACTCCCACTTCATCAAAATTGATTCCATCAATAAAATTTTGTTTATTTGAAATCCCAATTATCGTTAAAACATCATAAATTGACCAATACAGTTTTTGATGAATTGAATTAAAATAAAAATGATAACCATTGGAAGTAATTATCAAATACCATTGTGATTCATACTTTATACTTAATTGAAAATATGGTTTACCAATATCAATCATGATATATTTGATTGTGACTTTGATTTATATTTTTGTGATTTTTGTATTTCGGTTTTAAAATACATTTCCTCATCGAGCGAGTGAAAATAAAAATCTGGTCACGTGCTCTCGCACGTGATGTGATTGTCTTCTTTTTTTTTTATATCAAAAAATAAACCGTTATGACGTAAACGGCTTTAATCAAAAGAGTTAAAAAAAAAAAGAAAAAAAAAATGGATGTACGGGTTTTACACTCTTGAAAAGAGGGGAATTATCAACAATAAATATTAACTAACTAGCATATTAACCGACATTTTCAATCGTTTCTTCTCCGGGGTTTCATAATCTTCCTTGTTTTCAGCTGTGGTTGTTGAAGTTGAATTCAGTAATGATAATTGCAGTAGCAGTGAATTACTTTGTATTTCATCATCATCTTCTTCTTCTTCATCTTCTTCATCAAATTCTTCATCTTCATCTTCTCCTTCTCTTTTATACAGTCTTCGTAGTCTACTAACTGCCAATTCAGAGCCTTGATGTAAATTTTTAGCATGTCTCAATAATAAATCACGACGCAGAAATGGTCTTGAACAAATCCCACAACTAAATGGTTTCAATTTATTATGAGTCAGTAAAGTATGACGAGTTAGATGTTCTTCACGAGTAAATGCCCGATCACAAGTTTTGCATTTAAAAATACGGGCATTACCTGAAGGTGTTTTAGATCCATAATTAGCACTAGATTCATCATGAACAGGATACTTGATGGAGTCATTCAGTTTGGCTGAATCATCCAGTATTAAATCTTTTGGTTTATGTTCCGCTATTGAATCTTTCGATTTGATTGAACCATCCAGTATTGAATCTTTTAATTTGGCTGAAACGTTCACTAATGTATCTTTATCTTTCTTTATTGTATCATTCTTTAAATCATTCTTTATTGAATTTTTTCATCATTCTTAATTGAAACTTTCTCATCTTTTTTTATTAAATCCTTTTGATCTCTTTCCATTGAATCATTGTTATCATTTTTTATTGAGTTATTCAGTATTGGTTGATGGGAATCTGGATGGGGTATTGGTATTGGAGACGACAGTTGATCAAGTCTCATATTAAAAGATCGTGGAGTATGCGTATTAAATGATGAAGCGGTATTACCAATGATAATCCCTGATGATATCGAAGTTGGATAAACCATTGTAGAGTTCAAGAGAAGCAACAAAAAAAAAGAAAAGAAAAGATGAATTATGAAAAAAGGATCAGGTGGGGAAGCCGTGTTTTGTAAAACCCCATTTTCCTCTGTTTTTTTTTTTTTTTTAACAAATGCAAATACTGTTTGTTTGGTTAAAAAAACAAAAATAAAAAACAAGAGAGAGAGAGAAAGAGACAAACTGCCATTACGTAATCATCGATTTCTCTCCGTTCCCCCGCAAAAAGGAAAAAGTCTCATTTCTGCAAAAAAAAAAAAAAAAAAAAAAAAAAAAAAATATTAGAAAAAAAAAAACAATTTTATGGTTTTCTCCCCGCCTTTCCCCTTTTCTGTCGTTTGCTGCTTTGGGAAATGTGTAATGTGTCGGTCGTGTGCGCATCAATCCATCCTAACAAATCAAAACTCCGAACGGCAAGAAAAAAGAAGAAAGAAAAAAAAAAGAAAAAGGAGGGGAAGGGTGATGAGGTACGGGTGTGTTCATATGTACGGATCTTGCTTGTGTGATGTACGGATGTTATATATAATTTGACTGCTAAAAAGTTTTTTATCTAAAGTAAGCACCATACATATTCCAAATACGACCAATATTATTCAATTTATCTTCAACTTTACTCTCATTCAAATCATTCAAATCATTTAAATCAGCAATCCACTCACTTCTTAATTGTTTTGGAATTACTCGTTTCAGTTGAATGATCAAATTGATAATTTCAACAAAAATCATTCCATCACTCAAGTCAGACTGATTAATTAATAATTTTTCAATATTATTCAAACTTTTCAAACACATATACTTAACATTTTTACCATTAATGGTAATTGATTTAGGCAGTTTAATTAATCGTTGATAAATTTGATAAATGATTAATATTGAAGGACTTATCAGTACTACTGCAAATACCAATTGTTGAGATTTTAATAATTTATCAATCCCACTAATGGCAACCCCTCCATCAACCTTGGTTTTTTGAATTTGAATTAATAATGCTCTTAATAATGATCCTTTAACTAAGGATTTAACCGGCAGTTTTAAATCTTGTTCATAACTTGACATTAAAACGGTTAAATCCCCCTTACCAACCGCATCATGAATTTGTTGTTGACTTAGATTTGATTCATGATTATCATTGGCATAATCAATCACCATTCTTTCCAATGAATCAAGATCACTTTGTAATGATTCTTTACTAGTTATACTTAATTCATTAATTTCATCATTTCTTAATACTCCAATCATATTTGTAATTGGATTGATTACCCAATTTTGCCAAAATCCAATCATTGTATCAACTAAATTATGTTTAATCCATTCGGCAATAATTTCTCGTTGTTGATAAATTTGAATTGATTTGGTAGGTCCATAATTAAGTAATAATATTAAAATTGGCCACCATCTAATTAAAAATGATGGAGGTTGAGTAATTTCAAGTTCATCATGATGTTGATTCATATAAGCAATGGAATTTGTTAATTCAAATAAATTATTTGATTGAACCCCCACGATTTTTTTTAAAATTTGAACATTCTTATCAATCAGTAATGATTCAACTTTAAATTTCGTAACATCAAGAATTTGATCATCAATAGGTAAATTTTGAATTAATAATCCAATTTGATTATAATTTAGTTTTAATTGTTGATTAATTCGTACTAATTTAATATTAATTCCATGATCAATTAACAGCATGGGCAGTTTCCAATACCTACTCAATTGTAATTTGATCTTTTGACAATAATTAGTACGAGGTTCTTGTTTAAGTAAAACCAATGGATTACTATAACTTAATGATTCATTAATTAAATTAATTCCTGCTTGAATCATTAATTTCCCCACTCTTTTTAAATATTGCCAATTTCGAATTATTGAATTATCTTCTTCGGTAAAACTACCATGAGCTTCAGTCTTAATATCAAGTTTGTCTTGTGAATCCTTCCATGTTTTCTCAATAACATCTTTCAAAATCAATGGTAAAGTTTGTAATCCATATACTAATTTCCAACCCCATGTTGAATTCGATAAATCTTGCCAATAACTTAATTGATTATAACTAATGATGGTTCGATAAATTAATGTGGTGGAAACTTCTTGATTTAATCCAATTAATGTATAATAATCAATAAAGTTTTTCAAACTGGTCATTAATTCATCCTTAATTTGAACATCATCGTCATTTGATAAACTTTGTTGAATTGATTGTAATTGTTTTAAATTGATCAGGGGCATTTTTTTTAAATTGGTATGATCAACCTGAAAAGAAGTATAAATATCCTGGAATGCCAGTTGAACTTTATTTAAATTGACATTATTTACTTGATAATTATTTATCAATTGAGTGGTTTCTTGAGTTAAAAAAGTTTTGGTGAATTGATTAACTTGATTAAGATGTTGAGATAATTTGATTGATATGGTATTATTTTGATTTATTTCTCGAAGTAATTTCTCATTCTTGGGTGATTTGGTATCACCTATACCCACACTTATTAAATCCATTCTTGATTCACACCAGGTGGAATATCAGGAATAATTGTGCTGATTCCTACATTTATAACCGTTTTTTTTTTTTTTGCTGGAATTTTTTTTTTTTTTTTGTCGCAGGTTTTAAAGTTGCGGCCTTCAGAGTTTAATGATCGGCGAGTTCTTTCTATTCTTTGTTTTTTGTGAACTTGTAGTCATCTAGCTGGCATCTAAGTAATATCTGCCTGATATTTATATGCCTGATGTTTATATATCACTTGACATGGTTTATATATCACTCAACATGATTTATATATCACTTGACATGGTTAAATATTTTCTGAAAGACATCTAATCTGTTCTGACATTTGATAATGGTCAACATTTGATCATTTATTAATATATCATAACTATGTAAAATTTATTCATCATCTCTATTTTTTTCATCCAATACTCCGGTATCTTTGATTAATGTATCGATTTCAACATCATTCCAAACTTTATGAACCACTTGAGTTGAATCATTTGATGATAAACTTAACGTAGCAAATTCCAATTTTTCACTATTTAAATTCGAACTATCCATAGTTTTAGATAATACTTTAATTGCCAAATCACACGCCTCCTTTAATGTTAATTCATTTTTATAATCCTTCTTTAATAAAGTTTGTGCCGCCGAATTATTGGCACCAATTGAGGCTGCTTTCCAACCACTATAATTCCCCGATGGATTTGAAGTAAACAATTGAAATTGATATCTATCATCATAACCAGCATATAAAAAACTAACCCCAAATGGTCTTAAACCACCATGTTGAGTATAACCCTGTTTAACATCACAAACTCGTTTGATCAACATTTCACAAGGAATTTGTTCATTATAAGTTTTAAGATATTGTTGAGCATTAACTCGAGCATTATTTACCAAAATTGATGCATCAGCAGTCATCCCCGCCACGGCACATATCATATTATCATTAATAATATATAATTTTTCAGTAGATCCATCATCATCTAATAATTTGGATGTAAATTTCTTCTCACATGCCAACACCACCCCTTCTTGTGATAAAATACCAATGGCAGTACCAGCATTGGAAATCGCTTCTTGAGCATATTCAACTTGATATAATCTACCTTCGGGTGAGAAAATGGTGGTTCTGGAATCGTATCTTCTTGACATACTGCTGCCTCTTTGTTTTACGTGGTACTTGGGTTAGATATGGAATTGAAGTCTTTGGTTTGACTATAAACAGGTTGTTGTTTGACAATTGTGGTAAGTGATGGTTATTCGTGAATGCTCTGATAAAGTATCAGTGGCGATTTTCGTTGTATTCAGTTTTTTTTTTTTTTTTTTATTTTTTTTTTTTGATTCAGATTTTTCCGTAAACGACCCGTACCGCAAAAAAGAAAGGAAAAAAAAAAAAAAAGAACAAAAATGACAAACAAGCCTTTGAATACGATAAGAGTATCAAGAATTGTCTCAGAGAGTAACAAGGATTGTACCAGAAAGTGACAGGACGAGAGGAACCATGTCATGAAAGTGTTTGTCAGCTCACTCAACATCCCGGTGGGCTACTCGACCCCCAAGTTCCCCTCGTTGTACTGGCCCTTGGGGGCCGTGAGATCGGATTATCAACAACTGTTTCTTTATTATTCGATTGATATTTGGAAATTCACCGTTTACTGGTCACTTATAGTTTATGGGGCCATCTACTTGCTCATTGGTGTGATTGCCGCCGTGAATTTGGCCATGAATCATTATCGGTTTGTCAACTACAAGAAAGATTACAAGTTTGAACAACCTGAAAAACAAAAGCATCAACACCCGACTCCGTACGCTCATTCAAGTATCGCCGATAGTTTATTGGTGATTTTCGTCTACGCAGTACTGGGGGCTTTTCAAGGGTTTATCAGTGGTGCCGTTGTGGGGGTCATGTTACTGGCCATTTACAAAGCCGGCTCTTTACCCATGAGTTGCTGGATCCCCCTTTCTTGGGGTATCGCCCTGATCCTCTTCAACATCTGTAGTTCCTACCGTACTTCATCATTGATTCTATAGTCTAAATAGCATTATACAGTAGTACTTTATATAAATAGTATTGAATCTATGACAGTGTAAATTCCGCAAGAGAAATAAAGATTGGTGGAAAAAAAAAAAAGATTGATAAAAAAAAGAAAAAAGATATCGTAACGTTGATAAGAAAGATCACACCTTAACTCATACTACAACATCATGACTAACGATCATTTGGATATTGGGTTTCTCAAAATACCTCGCCTTGCCACCAAGTTCGACCAATTGGTCCTCGTGGCGCCGCTGTCAAAAGAAATCATCAACACTGCTCATGAATGCCTACAGTTAATGAATCAGTATCAAACGATACATCCTAATGCACAGGCATTGATTCGATACTACAATCAACACTCAACAGATTCCTCCTATAATTCTGAATGGCTATCCAAATTGGAACAGCAAAGTAGTCAGTTTTTGGATTCCAAACAGTTATTCCAAGAAGTAAATCAGGGTAATATTGATAAAGAAACCACATTTAATTATTTTAAAAAAACCTATATTCATTACTTTGTTCGAGGTGATTATCAACTGGCGTTATATCTCATAAATCAATTTGGTTCATTGGTACCATTCCATTCTCAACTGCATGATCACACTCAATTATCCAATAATCATTATATTGAATTTTGCTTTTATCAATACATTCTTCAAATTTATAATCAATACTGGTTTCCAAATTTAAATAATCTTGAACCAGATTCATCATTCCCAAAAGATGATGATGATGCTGATAATGAATTAGAAGATCAGGAACGAGGTCGTGGCCGAGCTCGAATCCCCGGTGAAACCAATTCCAAGGATCATGAATCAATTTCTAATTCTACCTCCAATAAACTTAAAAACTTTGATAATTTACTTAAAAAAATTGATTACTACTATACCAAGAATGAAATATTATTTCAATGTTTAATACAAGATGATCCTAAAAAATTATCTAAATTAAGTACAGAGGTACAAGAAGGTATTGCCAAAGAATTACGATTTTTATGGTTAATTAAATGGATAAATTTAATTATGTTAGTTCGTCAAAATGATTTACATCAATTTATTCAAAATTTTCATCAATTATCAACATCTAATAGTAAAATACCTGAAACTGCCACCTTGGATATTTTAATCAATGATTTTGAGTTTAAATCGGAATTTATTTCACTTATTTGTTTAAGCTGTATATTTATCAAATCTTTTAAAGATTTATCCCTTATTGATCATCATGAACCAAAAATCAATGAAACTTATCTGCATCTCATTGACTTGATTGCTTCTGGCAATGAAATTGATGCCGATATTTATCAACTATTACTCAAACTTGTTGATATTGATACTACAACCTTCAAATTAAATCTTAATGATGATATTTTCATCAATAAATTACACTACTCAATTGGATACTTGTTACCATTGACAAATGATCGAACTCCCAATACTTTATCAAATACTAAAAAATTTGTTGAATTTATTGAATTAATTGTTGATTTTAAATTATTTTTGCTCATCATGTCAATTTCAAAACAAATTCCTCGCTCGACTCTCCTTACAAAATTGGGATATGATATAAATGATGAACTTAAAATTAAAAAATTATCCGATAATTTATTAGCCTTTCTATCAGTACTTAACTTGGGTGAAGCAAATGTGGGATATGATGTACAACGTGATTTATTTTATAATCATGGTGATAATACCAATGATTTGCGTAAACAAAATCAATTACATAATCAAATCGAAGATTTACAACATAGACTAGAATGTGATTCACTATCAACTTTGATGCAAGGAGTACTTACCGAAAGGTTTTTCAGTTGATATCTATTCTCTACTTTCTTTTTTGTTTTTTTGTTTCTTTTTTTTTTTTTATCTCTCGTGTTTAAAGTCGCTATACTCATTCTTGTTCTAATACTTGCTCTGGTGCTTTTTGAGGCACTTGTTCTTCATCTAGCACCTGTGGTTCTTGCTGGGTAGCTTCTTCATGTTCTTGCTTTTGTAGTACTTGTTCATGTGCTTGTTGTGGTATTTGTTCATGTACTTGTTCATGTACTTGTCCCTGTGATTGTTGAGGTACTTGTTCTTGTTGAGGTACTTGCTCAACTACTTGATCAGGTACTTGTTCTTGTGTTTCAGCAATCTGTTCAGGTGTTTGTTCAGGGGCATTTGCTAAAGCTTGTTCTGGTATTTGTTCTGTGTCCAAATTTGCATCTTGTTCAGTATCTGGGTCTGCCTCTAATTCTGCTTGAGCCATTTGATAAATAAGATTTGTCATAAATAATCTCGCCTTTAATGCATCAAGTTTGACATTACTAATATCTAAATTAACCTTGTAATCTTCAGCATTGACTTCACCATCCGAAGGATTTTCATCTTCTTCAGGTTCACCAGCTTCTTCGTCGGTCTTGTTACCATAAAACAATCTTTTGATCAATAAACAAGTAATCATAATCAAAAATACACCACAATCATCAGAATTATCTTGTTGATCACACTTCATCTTGACAATTTCAATTGCAGGCGAATCTTGTCTAAACAACGATTTACATGATTGAAATCTTGCTGCTAATTCAGTCAATAATTTATCATGACTTTCATCAACGGGATCGCCTTCTTCCTCCACCATTGAATCAAATACATAAAGTTTATTGTTTAAAAGACAAAGCACACTTAACATCCAATGATCACCATTATTAGCCTCTTCCAAATTACTTTCATTTTGATCATCGGCATGATTAAGTGGTATAAAGATGAATTTCAGTTTTTGTAAATCCTTCATTGGTAAGATTTCTTCCAAGTTGGAATCAGTGGGGACGTGTAGGAATAATTGAACTAAGGAGGGGAATAACAATTGAACTTCAAAATTAAATGGATTGGGTTCAATAAATGTTTTGATCAAAATTTCAAATATAAATGAAATGTTGTTATCATTAAGCCATTCCTCGGGTAAAATATAATCTAAATCCATCTTGTATAAAGCAACCGAGTTATATTGAAACAACTTGAAATCCTTGGATTTGGAACCCACCGGTTGTTTATATAATTGCATGATCTTACCATACTGTTCCCTTATTTGATGTTTAGCAAAATAAGGGTCCGGATTGTCGGTATCTTCTGATGACTTCAATACATCCAATATACTACCATGTCTTATATTGTCCTGAAGTCTATTCAACTTGCTTCTGCTCTTGGATCTTCTTCTCTGTCTTTCCTTACGTTCCACCTTCCCCATTCTTTTCCTAAGACCATCGGGATCAGACACGGTGGAAGGAGACATGGGTGATAAGGGTGACATTGTCAAGGACACAGCCGAGCCACGTCTGGACAGACCGTTCGAACTCTTGCTGGATACATCTTCATCACTAGCATAGCTACTTTTATCATCATTGACTTCCCACGGTAACATTGAAAACCCATCGGTTTTCACCTGTTTATTATAGGATCTGTGGAGTTTCCTTAAATGATGATGGAGGAAATGACCCGAATCGCGACGGCCAGAATCCACATAAAATCCACTTGAAGTATCAAAGTAAATATCAGACATTTTAATATAGTTGTTATCAATTGATAAAAAAGTATCAGTTTTGTTACATCCAGCAATACCCCTAACTTTATATACTTTTGTTATCGGTGTATTTTTTGCTACTTCTTCTTCTTGTGTGACCCGATTCCTACACATAAACCAATTGCCCTGACGTCAAAGCTTGTTTTTTTTTTTTTTTTTTTCTTTTTTTTTTTTTTTTTTGTTTTTTTTTCCAATTTTTTTTTTTTTCCTCCAATATTCAAATGTGAAATTAATAATTTGCAATAATTTTACGTTTAATTTTTGATCTTTTTTTTTTTTTTTTTCTTCATTTTTTGCAATTTTTTCTGTATATTTGCTAATATACATTCAATGCTTAAAACTGTTTTAGGATCTAAACTGATTAGTCGGAGTTGGCGTTTGTTTCCCACAGCAATCACATCATGTGATTTCAAACGAGCATTACAAATCGATACAAGGCCATCCCAGCAAGACTTGTTCAGTACGGGGCAACCCACTCATGAAACAAGACATCATTACCTCCCGCAACCGGGTTATCTCACCCCGGGAATCACGGCATTGGAATACTACAACAGAAGAGTCCAAATCATGGCTGAGTTGCCTGCTAAATCCATTGTTATATTGGTGGGTAAACAAGTGCAGTATAGTAGTGGTAGTGTTTTCCATGATTTCCAACAGGATAATGACTTGTACTATATGACGGGATGGCTTGAGCCCGACTCGGTTGCTGTTATTGAAAAAAAACTGAATAGTGGTAGTGATGAAGATATTGTATTACATATGTTGGTACCAAGTAAGAACCCTTCGGTTGAACTCTGGGAAGGTCAACGGACAGGGCTTCAAGGGGCTTATGATTTTTTCAATGCTGATCTGGTGGAAGATATCAGTCGAGTTGAACACTACCTTGATAAATTGATCAAGGCCAATGAATTCATCTACTGGGATGATAAATCAAAGAATGGTAAAGGTCCCAATAATACCACATTCCTGACATTTTTCAATAATTTTTCATTTAATAAAATCCCCAATACTATTAGTGAATTATTAAAGGATTCGCGTAATTCATCAATTAGACCCATTAGTACCAGTATTGCCAAACAAAGATCAGTTAAATCAACTGATGAAATTCGAGTAATGCATAAAGCGGGTCAAATTTCATCGCGAGCCATTAATCAGGCAATTGCCAAGGTTGGTAGTGATCAACCGATCAATACTGAAAAAACATTGGCAAAGTATCTTGATTATCAATTTGTCAAAGGTGGATGTGATAAACAAGCATATATCCCCGTTGTGGCTAGTGGATCCAATGCACTCATCATTCATTATACTAGAAATGATGATTTATTATATAAGGATGAAATGGTATTTGTTGATGCCGGGGGTAAATTAGGAGGTTATTGTGCTGATATTCTGAGAACCTGGCCAAATTCAACTCGTGGATTTACTGATCCACAACGTGATATTTATGAAGTTGTTCTTAAAACAAATAAAACTTGTATTGATCAATGTTATGAATCAAATCAAGTATCAATTCATGATATTCATGATATTTCGGTTAAAACATTAACCCAAGAATTGAAAAACTTACCCGGATTCAATTCAATTACTACTCAAGAAGTAAGTCGTCATTTATATCCTCACTATATCGGTCATCATTTGGGTCTTGATTTACATGATATACCCCTGGTTTCCAGATTTGGTAAATTGAAAGCCGGTAATGTAATTACCATTGAACCGGGGATTTATGTACCCAAGGAAGATAGATGGCCCAAACATTTCCAAGGTATTGGAGTAAGAGTGGAAGATGATGTTGTGGTGGGAAAATATAGTAAAGATATTTTGAACTTAACCAGTGGATGTGTTAAGGAAGTGATTGATATCGAAGCATTGATTAGAACAGGTAAAGTAACCACGCCTGGAATTTCGGATGAACTTGTTGAATTACAAATCTGAACTACAAAAAAATTGTAAGCATGTACATATTTATAGACCTTGCACAATAAACAAAGATTGAAAAAAAAAAAAAAGGGGGGGAAACATTTCGATTAAACCGTTATAACTATATACATGAGAAAGAAAGTGATTAACGACCAACGTTTAAAAGTAAACTATTTGAGTTACCATCACCACCACTCTTACTACCGCCAGGTAAATAAGATACATTAGGAGAATTGGATAACATGGTGGCAATATCTTTAGAAGCTTCTAATCTTCTAATCATCAATAAACCATCACCAGCTTTAGCCAATGCTTTAGAAACGGTATCAGCAGCTTCGGCTTCACCTTCAGCTCTAATAACATTAGCTCTACGTTCTTGTTCAGCTCTTTCAACCAAAAATTTAGCTCTTTCAGCATCTTGTTGAGCAATTTGTTTTTGTTCAACGGCTTTGGTAAATTCTTTACCAAAAGTCATGTGAGTAATGGAAACATCTTCCAATTTAATATTAAATTCATTTGAACGTTTACTCAATTCTTGTCTAATTCTGGCACTAACCACTTCTCTTTGAGTAATTAATTCAGCAGCATCAAACTGGGCCACAATACTTTTCAAAACTTCATTACCAATTGCTGGTAAAACTCTTTCATCATAATCCAATCCTAAAGTTTGATAAATCTTAGGTAAATTTCTGACTTCAGGACGATGTAACACTCTTAAAGTCAATGAAACATTTTGTAAATCTTTGGAACCGGTGGTGGTGGCCATCACCTTAGGTTTGGTTCTAACATCATAAATAATTGGTTTTTGTAACCATGGTATCACGAAATGAGTACCTTCACCAATTACATCTGCTTGAACCCCATTTAATCGATCAAATATAACGGCACGTTTACCCCCTTCAACATCATACATGGCACTCTGACCTAAAGTTATGGCGACACCGGCTGGAACGGCTATTTTGGAAATGAAGTTGGATATTCTTTGGGACATGGTTGGTTGTGTAAATAAGTTGTTAGCTTTGAATCCAAGTTGACTTTCTTTTCCTTTTGCTTGCCACTGGCTTTCCTGGCTTTTTTTTTTTTTTTTTTTTTTTTTTTCTGTTTCTTCTTTTTCTCAATGCTTGCGCACCCGTGCCGCACGAAAATAACCACAAACTTACCCCACGATAAATTACTTTAGTCTACAGCAATATTATTAAACGACAGAAGGGAACTTTATTAGTAATGTGGAAAGGATATAATGTACAAGATGGGCAGATTACCATCATAATGAAATGAAGAAGAAGAAGCCAGAAGAAAAAAAAAAAAAAAAAAAGGGAAAAAAAAAAAAAAGGAAAAAGAGAAAAAAAAAAAATTCTAGTATGGAGTAGTCTGGAAAGGAACCTAGATGAGTTCCCCAGTAGAGCATTAGTTTGGTGAATAACCTAGTAAAGGATTTATCAGACAAAGAAGTAACCTGACAAGGTAATCTTGCAGTGTATGAACTTGGCAATGAGCTTGGGAGAGATCATTATGCATGAATTAATATGGTTGAAGAGTATGGATCAATTATCAATGAAATAAACAAGGGTCCAAGCAGCACCAGCCGCTACTGAACCAATAGCCACCATTTGGATACCTTCAACGAATTTTTTATTAACACCACAATCTTCACCAAGAGAAATTGAAGTTTTAACGTAACCAAATATAAACAAGGTAATAACCATAACGAGAACTGAAAAAATCAATCCAGTTTGAACCACATCGGCGAAAAAATAAGGAATCAAAGGAATGAACCCACCCAAGAAATAACCAGAACCAATTGTTATGGCCGAGGTGAATTCACGACCTTCAGCGGGTTCTTCTAAACCTTTACCAAATCTAATAACAAAATCAATCAAATTTTTTGGTTGTTGTTCCAAATCTTTCAAAAAAGATGCAATGGTTGATTCTTGAGCTCCTAAATCCAACATGATTTCGGCAGCATCTTGATTAATTAATTCTGGTTTTTTGAAAAATTGTAATTTTTCCTTTTTAACTTCAGATTTATAATAATCCAATTCTGATTTGGCCGCTAAATAACCACCAAGACCCATTGATATTGAACCACTAACTAATTCAGCCATACCACCGGTAATGACAATCTTAGATGAACCCAATGATGATAAACCAGCAGTCAAGGCAAATGGAACGGTTAATCCATCGGATAATCCAATAATTATATCAGACATGACACGAGGATCAAATTTACTGAAAAATCCATTTGATTGATCATTATCATCATCATCATCACTATTATTGGATTTGACGGCATGTAATATGGCTTCTTCGTTGGCATTCTGTTGGGCACGATCAGGATTATCGGTGGCACCATATGGAGATTGATTATGGTCTAGTAAATGGTTGACATGATCCAATTCATCATCGGATTTTGTTCTCTTCAAAAATGAAGTAATGTTGTTCTTAAGACTAACTAATGACATGGTAATATGCTGAGGATTTTTTAAATTGCTATTCTTGTGTGATGAATATATATCTGTGGATAATGAACAAAAATGGACAAAACGAAAGGGATGTTAACTTTTGCAAAGCAATACTACTGTTTGATCAACTTATCAGCAAAGTGAGTAATGAATTTCTCTATTTGCTATTCGTAGAAGAAAGACAAACAAAAGAGAAAAAAAAAAATGAAACACCGGAATTAAAAAGGGACTTTCACGCAACGAGACAAAGACAATGGTGAATGGGTTTTTTTTTTCGTTATTATGTAGTAGCCTAATATAAGCTTATTGTGTATTGAATAAAAAGAGGCAAAATACAAAATGGAGACAATGATGAGTGGGAAGTATCAAAGATATATAAATAAGCAGCTAGCTCATCACTCAGAGGCTTTTCTGTAGTTATTTTACAATTTCAAAAGGGTTTTTTTTTTTTTTTTTTTCTTTTTATTAATCTTTTTTTTTTGTTTTGTATGGCAGAAGCGATTTTTTTGATTTTGTGGTGGTAGCTGTGGTGCACGGGTGTGGCGTTCTTGATGTGAGGCTGACAAATGCTCGTGCTCTGATTGGCCAACAACAAAATAGGCACTTTATTCACTGTTAGCATTACCTCGGGGCAAGCACATCTGGTTCAAGACAGCTAACAACAGTGCATCTAGTAGCCTGGTATGCTAGCTTGTTATGGTCTTCAAATCGTCAGCTACTGACTGGTTTTGTATGTCTTGTTGGCGGATCATTTAGTCGGCACTGGCCAAAAAAAAAAAATAAACCTCCGGATAAACTATTTTATTTGATTTCGCAGCAAAAACCCACTGGTGGAAATTCATGCAGCACAAAAGTAAATTTGTCATCACCAAGTATCTTTAACTCAATGTGTTTGTGGTTTATTTTTTTTTGTTTTCTTTTGATCCGTATATTCGCCCGTTCTCACCCTTCTATTCCCGTTTCCTTTTGTATTTGACTTATTCTTAAAGTATCACAAAGTTCAATTGCGCGTGTCAAATGAAAAAGGAAGAAAAAAAGAACATGATGATCTCATCGCCAGAAATGATCTAGACGAAGGTATACAGAGAGTCCATCATTGACCCTTTCTTACATATGACAAGTATTTTCCGTTGATGAAGAATTATCAGAATGCCACCATATCAACTGCATCTGCGCCTACATCATTGCTATCAACCCAGGTCGATTTTGATCTGTGGATCAAATTAGCCACCGATAATAAAATCAATCAACGTAATTCATGGAATGTGAATCTAATTGACTATTTCTCAAATCTTTCATACCTACGTAACCAAGATGGAATCAACTTCAATAAGGCTTCGGCTACCCTTGATGGGTGTATCAAGATTTATTCGTCTCGTATAGATTCCGTTGTTTTGGAAACGGGGAAACTCCTAAGTGGCCTTGCTTCATCAGCCAGTCTCGATAAAGAAGACGATGAGGAAGAAGAAGAAGAAGGAGAAATGGTAAAATATAAGTCAAAGAATCAACGAGTTGAAACAACTTTGGTTAAAAACTTTGATCAATTAAGGCTCAAAGAATCCCCCGTGGAATTATCATTTGATCCGGTATTCAAAAAAGCATTGAGTGATTTTGATGAAGGTGGAGCCAAATCATTACTATTAAATATGCTCAGTATTAATCTGTCAGGTAGAATTGAATTTGATTCACCATGCTTCAGTGAAACAACCAATGAATTAGCAGTCAATGAACTGGGCGTGGTTAAATTTGATCGACTTCGACAATTTATTTATCCTGATGATGAAGTGAGTATTGATGATATGCATGTTTCTCCATCATTATATATTTTACAAGAAATCATCGAAAATGATAACAATCAAAATTTGATCAATCAAATTGGTGACGATAAACCTTGGGATAATTGGAATGATGATATTCTTGATGATTCAATTCTTGAACCACCGTCACAACAGTCAGTTTCAGAAATCCTCGATTATGAACTCTTAGCGTATTTTGATAATACTCTAAAACATACTGATAGAATAGGATTTCGAGATCATTGGAAAATCATCAACCTTAAATATAAACCAATCACCGAAAAGTCTACGAATCCCAGTACCCGGAAAACTTCTCAAGTAATCAATTTTTTCCAGTCTGAACTTGACGTTGATGAACTTTTCAAATCAGATAAACATCCTCCCATTAAAAAACATCTTGAGTTATTATCTACACCTGGTTATAATAAATCTCTTACACCATCAGCTAATCATCAATTACCAAACGATTATCAATTCAATGCCCAAAGATTGATTCACCTATTCACTAAACCTCACATAACCTCAAAAACTTTCAATAAGAAACCCACATGTAACGATGATCAAATTGCCGATGATGATCAAATTGCCGATGAGTACTTTATTGCCAATCATTATGATGATGATGAATTATCTGATGATGCCAATCAATCCAAAAGATTAGATGATATTGCTCGAGAAGAATTAAATGAATTACATCAATCCTACGATAATTCATTTTTCCAAGATACTAATGATATTGAAAAGGGGAATTTAACATTACAAGGTTATGGATCACAATTAATAACTGATCCAACCAAACATATTTTACCCACCTATATCAATTTTAATAAAAACCTGACTAAAGTTGATGTTAGAATGTTAAAATGGAAAATTTGGCAAATTCTCGAACCTCAATTAGATCATGTCGTTATGTTTGATCAATTGATACAGCAGGTGATTTTAAGTTATTCGGTAGAACAACAACAGGGATTACTGACAAGTTTTTGTTTTATTTGTGTGTTGCATTTGGCTAATGAACATAACTTGATGATTGATGAACTCAATGGTGAGATGATGATTACAAAATGCTCTTAGCCCTTTTTCTTTTCTTTTTCTACTTTCTTATCGAAAACAAATCTCATATAGTCAGATGAATATACGAAAAGGATCTTTCGGATATTAGTGCTTTGTGTATGCTTTGAATCTTTCTTCTTGGTTCAAGCCGGAACCGGCAATCACCCTTTTTTTTCATATTTTTTTTTGTTTTTTTTTTTTTTTTTTTTGCGTCCTTTTGAATTTGAATAACCGAATTTTACCCGAATTGTTACGCCAGCGACTACAACAATTTTGCAACCTGTTGATTAGTTTGTAATACAGGCATAAAGTCAAAGAATAATCTATCAAATACTTGCATGAACAAGGGAAGTAATAATCTATCAAATACTTGTAAATGGTATAAACAGGCCAAAGAAAAAAAAAAAGGAAGAGAACAAAAAAAAGTTAGAAGTGAAATAAGGTCTAATGGACATGTAATACAAAAAAAAAAAAAAAGAAAAAAGGGTAGACGTGGGCATGGAAAAAAACAAGAAATCATTAGATAACAGTTAAAGAAAAGTAACATGAAAGAAAGTAAATAAAAATCTCAAAGAATAAAGCCATAAATACATAGTAACAGCGTAAGACCAAAACAAATGAAGATTTTTCAAATCAATCAGCTTTATCGGACATCACCTGTTTCACTGGTTCTGTTTCATTAAAATAAAGTTTATGTTCTTGTATGTATCGGATAACTGAGTTGGGTAGTAAGTATTGCACCGACATCCCCCTTCTAATGAACAATCTAATTTTAGTTGAAGATATATCATTATAGATTAATTGTTTAATCACCAATACATTTCTTCTATGTTCATACATTATATCATGACTTAACAAGAAACTTCTAACATCAGCCCCGGTTCTTTCAACGATAAGACATCCATATTTACCCAAAATATGATGTAAATCTTGATCAGCCCAAACATCAGGTTCACCCATTGATTCAATCAAATCACCACCAGCCAACAACATGATTTTAACTCCTCTTTTTTCCCCCGATTGAGTTATTACCCCACCTCTTTTCAAATTAACTTCTTCATTTAAATGATCTAATACAAGTGCTGTACGAGTATATTTTGCCTGTAATGATTCCCAAGCATCAACCATTAACCATGAACTGGTTCTTTCACATGCCAACTCACACATTCTAACTCGATGATGAGCGGGTGCCAAACCTTGTTTTTTATAATTATCACTAACCGGGGAATAATAACCACCAATTACTTCGAATTTAGTTTGTTCATTAATGGCATCAAGGGCCATTTCAAACATTCTTAAGTGTAAGTAAGTAACGGGACTAAAAGATCCACAAGCAACAATTACAAGGGGATACTTGGAATCATCAGATAACGTGGTGGCAAGACGATGAGTGGGGAATTGATATTTATCAAGTGTTTTAGCTTGTCTTTGAATACCATGGGGTACTTCTTCTAAATCAGCAATTTGTGATGAATGAACCTTGGCAGTGGGGGGTAAAATAAGAGCACCATCATTATCTTGTGCCACGGTAATTGTTTGTCTTCTATGAGGAGGTGCATCTGATTGTGCATCTTGTTGTTGATCGGATTCCTGATCTTTCAGTTTTTGTTTTTCCAGATTATTCACCTCTTCATCAGAAGATGAAACCGATAAATCAGTATGTCTTCTTGGAATCTTACTATGTACTTTTGAAAGTAAACCACCGGTACTATCAGCCATACTCAGAATTGAATTGGAGGAATTGTTTTTGGTATTAAGTGATGATAACCCATTATGATGGTCTGAGGTGTGATGGTCATTATGATCGATACCATGGTTATTGCTATGGTGATCAGTACTGTGGTTGCTGCTATGATGACTATGACTACTACCACCAGTGGTAGGTCCACTTACAGAAGGATGAGGAGCCGGTGCATCAACTGAACTACCCAAGTCGGCCAACACAAGAGGTTGAATTGGCATATTATTAGGTATTTTGGAAGATGGAGCCGGAGGTTCAATGTTTCTGTTTAGAGATGGTGGTGTAAAATTAGGGTCGTTCGTAGGATCCATGATGATTGTGTTGACAAATTATCAGAATTTATATTAAATTTAAAAATTGTGGAAAGTTGCGTGACTCACTGGTAGCAATTGAATTGAGATGCTAGAGACAATGCAGTGATTTCAATGTTGATAGATGCTATTGACTTCAACTTTAGAGAGAATGCACACGATACTGGATGATGTGGGAATACCAAAACTTAAATATCTTGATTCCTTTGAATCAAAAGATAAGGTATTCTTGAAAGAAAATTTCTATTTTTTTTTTTTTTTTTTTTTTTTGTTTCTCGAGCGTGACAACATTTTTTTTTTTTTTTTTTGTTGTTTTTTATTGTGTTTTTGACTGTTTATTTTCGGCCTTTTGGCCATGTTTGGCAACACTTCGGAGAAAGCCTCAGTTTTCGATTTGGGTGGGTTCACCAGTAAGGTATCGGGAGAACTACTGATTGGTTATACCAAGTGATGACCTCAAACGGTGATGGATAGACAACCATCCACAGTAGCAAAAGAGAAAAAAACACTCCATTGAAGAAATCGGGTCCTGCGTCGGACAAAGTGTACTGACAAAAACTTTCAGGCTATGAAGTAACCGGTGCCAGAAACATGCCCCGTTTTTCGGGTATTAAACTAGGCTCAGGTTATCTTGAGTTGTTATGGTGGCTTTTCACTTTGACCTTGCCCATTTTGTTTGGGAAAGTGGTCCTAATTGAAGGACCACTAAAATCCGAGAATCGTATTTTTGCGGTTGCTTACATTTCATCCTTTTTCTTGATGTCTCGCTCTGAGTTAACTTCAAAGGAGGAGTTAATCGTTACTATTTATGATGGTTTTGCCCCATATGTTCTTAAATCCTCGATGCTTATTTTTTCTTTTCTTTTTTCTTTTGTTGCCTTGTTTACCCCACCTTCTGTTAAATCGGTGTTTGTTTCATAATTTACCTAAAGCCTTGTTGGCCTCACGAGACACCTGTTTCTCAGAATTATCCTCAGAAACAAGCATCGTCATTAGTAATAAATATTAAGCCACACACAAAACCACAGAAGTGAACAAAAAATAATAAAAGAACACAGAAAGAGCAAAAATAAAATAAAACTCAAAAAAAGAAAGCCCGACGCGGGGGTCGAACCCGCAGCCTTTTGATAGCCTTATAAAGAAGATCTTTAAAAGTCAAACGCTCTAGCCATTGAGCTAGCCAGGCTTATTTTTTCTAATTTTTTTATTTGGTCCTTTATGAAAACTAAAATTTTAGAAAATTTTGCTTTTGCTTGAGATTTTCAACTCTCATTTCATCTTCACAGGCGGTTTTTGGTGAGATCTAGGTCACATCATTCCACCTACGCGTACATAAAGTATGTATTCTGTAGTATTTAATTGCTTAATATATATTTAGGATATCATGAAAAAAAAAAAAAAAAAAAAAAGAATCTACCAACCTGTTAATCAATCTAATCTGCTACACTTTGTTAGCAAGAATATTCAAAAATGCAATGATCCAAAAAAAATTAAAAAATTATTGAAACACAACGACGTGATCTTTATTCAAGAACTCCTCATAGAAAAAAATCACAAATACTAAACTGAAGAAGAAAAACAAACAAGCGCCTGCTAAAACTCAGGCAGATGCTTTTTTTTTTTTTTTTTTTTTTTTTTCTAAAAAGGAAACTTCTTATTTTTTAAATAGTAATATCTAAATCTATATCGACAATAAATCTACTACTACTACATCTCGAAACTAAAAAAGCTACCTGGAGTTCATTGGTTCTTCATGTGTTATTGGTGTTCTTCTTTGGTGCTCATATTTGTTATTCTATTGGCTTAGTTGGTGTTACTAATGGTCGATACCCAGTATTTCAAAGTGTTTTCACTCACATTTCTTGCTCGAGTCGAATTTCCTAGTCGCATCTGGCGCAATCTAGTCAATATTTTTAGGTATCGGTTGATTTTGGCAATATTGTTGGGGTCGGGCTGTACTGTGGTAATATTTTGGAACTCATTCGAGAATGTGTTTGGTCCCGTGATCAACCAGATCCTTTTACTGGTTTCACATTCGGAATCGATATGGTCCACATTTTGTATAATTCCTTCTTGAAGGCACATGGGGCGTCGACCTGTGGTTGGGTGTGGGGGGTGTACCATGTTACGGTGGCGGTTCAATCGGATCTTCCGGGCTAGCTTCTTGGGTTCCCTCGGGTGTTTCAATCAATTTAACTTACTTAAATATCCTGAGAGGTGCATATGTTAGTAGGCCAATCATACTCACTCTTGATGCATTTAATCAGTACAGCTTCCTTATCATCAAAACTTATTTCTGAAGACCCTTGATTGTGAATTAATGCAGTGTCCGCATAGTGTTCGCTATGACACTCATCACTGCTATAATTACAGATTCTGCACTTATTACCTTCTGATGTGATCTTAAGCGTTTTAACACCGTCGTATAATTTATGGCATTTCCAATGATTAGAATTATAAGTCCTATATGCATATATCAAACTGATCAATCCATGCAAGTAGTTCCACCTGTAATAATTGATTCGCCCTTTGTCGCTACCGTCCAACCTTTTAACTAACATGGGATACTAGTCCCACTATCTGTACCGCCAAACTGGCCTTCAGTAATACTCGGATCAGCATTGGATCCTTCGCTCAATAGCCTTGAAACTAAAATGTCAAAGTAACCTTGTTGTATCATCTCATTTGCGGCTTCAGCTAAAGCCTGAGCTTCATCTAGCGTATCGGTAGTGTTATATAACAAGTTGCCATTGGTAAATGTGTATAAAACAGCAGTGAACGAGGAATAGTTCTGCCTCGGCGCTAATACATTTGACTCTGGTATAAATGTTTGTATCTGAGAGTCATTATACGTTGGCAATAACGAGTGTTACAGCCTGAACACTTAATAATGTTTGATAAGCTTGATCGATGTTACTCAAACCTTCTCGACCTGTAATATCCTGTCAGTCGGTCTTGCCGTGATCGGCAACGACAAACGCAAGGGAGACGATCAAAGTGATTAGTCTAAAAATAAAGGTCATATCTGGTATATAAATAAGGTTTTGCTAAGGGAGGCGTGAGGGGCGGAGTCAGAACAACAGTAGTAATTATAATAATAGTAGATTGAGAACAGTAGATATAGTTGTAATAGGGAAAAACCTCTGGAGAGGAAACGTAGAAAAGAGATAAGAATGGGAAACTAGCTAGGTGAGGGGATTCTTATAGTAGATTATTTATTGGGATTACTGTGAAAACTATATTTTTGTTGTGTGAATCATCTCTTTTAGGGGAATAGTCCGTGTATATACGTACTCTACTTAGCAAGCATTGAAAGCGAGCAGCAAAGAGCCTCCAGTGAGGATATGCTTGTATAGAACAGTCATCCGTTTCTCCCGAACCTTGATGACAAATCCGAGCTGTTTATCGTCAGGGGTCTGAGAGACCAGGAATAATTAGTAAGGAGTCGTCATCATCATCATTGGACTTGGGGTACAATCTGGTTCGTTGTAACTGCCAAATATAGTTGTTCAAAACAATTTTATGAAAGGGTGTTCACAAGTCATTGATTTCTTGTACATAACCACTTGCTAGGTGTCTCACTGCCCACAAATATGGGGTAATGATTTTTGTGTTTCTTCTTAATCGTACCTCATTGTGTAACCATATGCAACCACCAGCCTACTAAAAGACCAGAGCTTGCACGGAAAAATGAAAAGCCATTTGGAAGCAGTTTTTAATTGTCGCCATATGACGTGGATGGATTTTGGGAGTTCCTTCAACTATACTACTCGTATAAGCGAAACCCGGCCTCAACTTCTCAAGGAACCTAACAGAACAGACCAGATTGTCAACGTAACATTGTACAGTTACCTACAGGTAGATAATTCGCATGGTTTCAATACGGAGCAGCACAAAAAATGAGTCACATACTCAGAAGCGAAACAAGCAAAAGAATTTGGGAGATAAGTACCAAAAGCGACCTCCAGAAAGAAACCAGATATTCATGAAGAACCAATGAGGCCCAGGTAGATTTCAGTTTTGAGGGTTAATAGTGGATTCATGATCGTTATCGATTTATGCATCAAAATTAGAAAACAACTAAAAAAACACAAGCCATAAATTAAATGTATGGGAATTTGCAAAAGTCATCATATACTTAGTATACAGGATAGTAAGGGGACGATTGATTTTTATTTACAACTGATATGTCTGGTAACCCATAAGTATTTACAACTAATCTACTTGTCTCCGATACTAGTGCTTAAAGAAAGTAAGAAATAACATTTAGCCTTAATAAAACCACTTGTCGCAAAAAATGCTTTCCTCCGTCGCGAAATTGTATTTTTCCGTATTCAGAACAAGCTTATTTCAAAAAATAAAAAAATAACTTCAAATTTTTCCTATTTTTTCAGTATTTTCTAATCTTACAGCCAGGCACGATGAGCCTTAGAATGTATCCTCGGAGTATGAATTCAAAGTTGATACCTAACAAGTCTCTGAAGGGTTCCTCAGGCTAGAATCACTCACTTCAAAATTCTTTTTTTTTTTATCTTGACTTGTGGCTTTGAGCATACTTGCATAATCTGAAACAATGTATCACCCCCTTTCCCTGACTTCCGATAAAAGCAAATTAGTCTTGTATCAATATCACTTATCGACAGTTAATAATGATCCTTATTTCATGTCTATTGTTTGGTTACATTGTAGGGCAAAGACAATGTCACAAGACTATCAAAACGGAACTCCCGTACACCAGGCACTTTCGGCTCATCTCAATTTTATTCTTTTTGTTTTTTCTTTTTTCTTTTTTCTTCTTTGTATTTTCGGGGTCATCCCAAAGTCAAATACAAAAAAAAAAAAGAAAAAGGAGGTGTTGCGAGCCTTGGATCCTGCATCTAAGCCTCGTCCGTAATAAAACAAAACGCATGCAATAGAAATGTTATGCATGATGCATGTAGGGTTAAATGTGCTGTTTTTTTGTTGTTGTTTCGCTCTCAGTTCTGCAGCGGCGGGCCGATTACACAAAAAGGGGCTAAATGTTTGTGGAAGAGACCGGTTTTTTTTTTATTTATTACATTTGGCTAAATTAGAGTAAAACCGAATTAAGTTGTATTAAATATTTATACAAAGATACTATGACTTAGCATAATCTGAGCTCAATATGAGAAATTGGGGAAAAGATATCATGACCAACAAAAGTGAGAGAAAATGAAATATGAAAGAGAAAAAGAATATTAGGAACGTAATATATATAATGCAATGAGAAAAATAAAAATCAAACCGAAACTTATTTAAATAAGAAGAAACAGAAACGAAAACAAATGAAAAAAATGTAAATGTTTTAAATCAAGAAAAAATCCATTTATTAGATTATAACTTAGAATAAAGCAGCGGCAATGGCGGCGACACCGGCAACGGCACCAGCAACGTTCTTAGCAGCAGCACCTTCGTAAGAAGAAACTTCAGCAGCGGTAGAAACAGCAGCGGTGGTAGATTCACCAGCAACGGTAGATGGAGCAGCAGAAGAAGCAGTGACGGATTCACCAGCAACGGTGGATGGAGCAGCAGAGGTGGTGGCTTCACAACCTTCGGTACATGGAATGGTTTCGGTGGCGGTCAGGTATTCGGTGGTGTAGGTGGTTGGGACAACACATTCACCGGTGACGGTTAAAGTGGTGGCTTCAGTGACGGTGTAGGTGTGAGGAGCACACTTTTCCAAAGTACAGGTCTTAACAACAACTTCGGTGGAGTATGGACAGTAGGTGGTGTAGTCAGTGACGGTAACATCGGTGGTGACAACGGTGTTGTTGGTGTAGGCAGCGACGGCGGAACCAGCCAAGACGGAAGCAGCTAAAACGGAAGAGAATTGCATTGTAATGATGTATTAAGCGAGTGAATATAGATTTGTAAACTGAAGAGAGAAAAAAAAAGAAAAGAATAAAAAGATTTTGAACCCAAAGAAGTGGCGGAAGGTGGCTATTTATAATAAACGAGATCCAAAAACGGTGCTCAAATCTTTTTTCAATAGGGAGGTCTTTCTTTTTTTTCGAGGATATTCGCTTCATCGAACCGTATCGAAAGATTTTTTTGTGTTTTTTTGACTTCTACAAACCAAAACAAGGCAGACAAAAGAGAAAAAAAAAATTTTTGGAAAAATATGCATAAACCCCATGCATGAGGTTCTTCATGCATGAGCAGGACAATTTTTTGCGCACAATTAAAGTTGACACAAAATTCCTCCCTTTTGGGCTCTTCTCTTCCCTTCTACTAATTTTCATGTCTTCTCTCATCCCCATGTCAGCATTCAATGAACTTTGCTTACCTTCGCAGTAAACTCTGAGTCCCACCTGGCATGAAATATTAGCTCCTACAGAGCCAGCTTAGAAACAAAGAAAGATGGAAAAAGAAATTTTGTTAGATGTGAACCAGAGTCAATAGCGGCATTCAAGCTCCGTTCCCAATCAGGAAGGTACCTCTTCCAGGGCTATATTTATACTTTTGATCTTGTTTTGTTTATATTATTAAATGGTGGCTTTGTTTTGAATTTTTGGTGTAATTCTTGTTGGTGCATTGTTGTTGTCCATGCACATGCATGCAAGCATCCCAATAGGGACGGAGGTTGGCGGAGGCAAGCAGGCTATTTTTACTTTTCGTGTGGGAAAAAGGGAACGCCCGCCCCCTCGCGGGGCAGCAGGCAGCGAGAACAGAAAAAGTCAAGAAAAAAGAATAAAAAAGAAGAAAAATATTCCCAATGCGGTAGGTGGTTTGGTGGTTGTCGGGGTGAAATGAGAGAACGGGGTAGTGCGCTGACACAGTTTTTCAAAATTAGTGGCTATTAATAGTGACCCTCCAAATAACATCAGACCCTCACACGACTACATGAAATCTGTGTTTCTTTTTCCCTTTTTTTTCTTTCTTTTCTTTTTCATAACCAATATTTGCAATCTTTCCCCGTTGGGGTGTCATTTATCATGAGCTCAGGTCATTCTAGCAAAGTAAATACAAAGAGAGTGTCGATAATCTCGTAAGTAAACACCCGCCATACTGAAAAGCCGCCCACCAACCCACAAAGCAAATGAAAAATGAAACCACTGGGTAATCAAGGGCTCATAGCAAAATATCTTGCAGCATTTCCCAAAGTGATGCAATTCCCACCTCAATTTGGACACTCTTTATTCAACAGTTTTGATGGTATTCACTAAATTGTTAGTCAGTCGAGGCGACATGGGGTGTTTGTTTGAGGTGAACAATAGCATATAGCAAACAATCTGATCTTCAGAATTTGCCTTGTTTGAGCGAGCTTTGTTTTAAAAACTTAAAACAAACCCCTTTGATCCCCAGGGTGCATCCCCGCTTCCCGACTCCTGTTCAGCCTCAACATTATACTTTTAGTCAACCACGATTATGTACTTGGTCAATCGTCACTATGTAATTAACTGCCTCGTTAGCAATTGCCCGCTTGCGTAGTTGCCGACATATCTGAACAAACGACAGAGAAGGTGCGACACGTCTACGTGCGACATTCGCCTACTCGCTTTTCAACTGCAAATCGTAATTGACCCCGGGTTTTTTTTTTTTCAAATTGACTCTTTTTTTTTTCTATTGTAAAATTTGAAGGAGCGGGGGTTTAATAGTAAGGATACAAATTGAATGATATGAAGAGTTGATAGAGGTGGTTCCCCACGTTTTATGAAGGTATTTGGTAACCAAACCAGATGGAACACTTTCAAAAACAAAAACAAGAACAAACAAAATCAGATCTTCAGTCTAAAAACTGATCCAAATAGTCAATAAGTAAACAGTCAAATTTTAATTGTAGACAACAAACAGCAAAAAATGGTTTTAGCCAGGAAAAAAATTTATGCAAGCAAATACCTCATTGGATCTAAAGAAAAAAAAAATTATCATGTCGGGGCAATCAAATGTTAGTCTGCTGGTAATTAATATTTTTGTTACAATTTCATTTGATTTCTGTTTTTTACCCCAATTGTCGTATTTCCCAACCAGCGTGTTTCGTTCCTCTTTTGGCATTTTAACTATTATTTTTACTCTTTTCTTCAACGTTCCCCTTTTTTTTTTTTCTTATCAACCCTGAATCGCGCTTCAGTCCGTATCCAGTAGCATGATGAAGCACGATGAAAACAATTTACTATCAAGATGATGGTGTGTGGTACCCGAGACAGTGGCTGGCTTCAAGTGTTAGTTTCGCGATGATAGGAGCTTGAATGTGAGCTAGTTGGATGAGACAAAAAAAATATAATATAATACAAGAGAAGATTATAGAATACGAATAAGCATACTTATATATTTGAGTGACCTTATGAATTGATTTTAATCAATGTTAGTTTGTAATCTACCAAAATGTCAAGTTTTGTAATTTTGCATCAACTTTGCGTAGTTGAGATTAAATTTTATAGTGCGAACCCTACTTTTCTGGCAAAAATTCAAAATATTCGCAAAACAAGAAAAAACATAATTTGAGGTTGCAACCATCGCACTATGTAAGATTTAGAGTATTCCTGAATTTGTTATGAAAAAAGAGTTCCATTTCTTATCTGTTTACTCAACATCATGAGTGGTGTATTATATTGATATATATCTAAGTCGTTAAATAAATACAGAAGAAAATGCAAAAAAATGAACACATGAAAAGAAAAAAAGAAAAAAAAAAATTAACTAGACAAAACATCTTTAGCTATGAACTTCATGGTCTTCAACTATGAGCTTTACTGTCGTCATCAGATTCCTTGGTAGGTTTCTTCTTCTGTCTCTTCTTGGAAGCTTCTGCCACCAATTCTTCAAAAACTCTGGCTTCTTCAGCTTCATCCTCAGTTCTGGTAGTAGCTACGAAAACATCACCAATCATTCTTAATGCCTTGGCTCGATTGATTCGTTCTTCTAATGAAACCTCTTTATCATACAAAACACTATCACAAACACCACGTACAGTACCTTGAATTTCAAATTTAGATCCAGACCAGGCAGCAGCTAACACTTTACCCATCAAATATTTTTCCATTTCGGCAATATCTTCATCAGTATGTTTTTCAGGAATTTTTTCTTCCTTTTCTTTACTGGTACCTTCTTTGTGTTCTGTTTTACCTTCTTCTTGTTGTTGTTGTTGTCTTTGTTGTTCCTTGATTTCCTCAAGCTTTTCCTTTAATTCATCAACCTCATCAGCATTCTTCTTGGCTTCTTCCTCCCCTTCCTTACGTGCATGATACTCATTATCCTCTTGCATCTTGGCATATTCTTGCATTGTCAGTTGAGCATCCAATGCACTGGTGACGGTTTTAAAAGTATCTCTGATCACACCCCCTTTCTCTTTCATGGTCCACCATAATCCACCAAATCCCAATAAGGTTTGATTTTTCAAAAAAATTTTGGATTTAGTTTTATAAATTTCACCAATTGTATGTAAAATTTCTAAACCAAAACTTTCCATCTTTAATGATTCAGCCTCATATCTTAATTTCTCCTTAAAGGAGTTGATGACATCATCCTTCATGTCGGTGGCAGTTAAAAGTGTAAGTTTATCAACCAATTTATTCAGTAATTCTTTACGATTCTCGATTTTTTTCAATCGACATTCTTCTTCAAATTTTTCTAATTCTTGCTTTCTTTTCAAAGCTTCTTTTTCTTCAGGTGTAAGTTCCTTTTCCTTTTCAGCCACTTCTTGTGATGATGATTGTTCAGATGGTGTGTGTTCTAAAAATAATTTCTTTTGTGTGGATTGAGCAATATCTTCATCAGTAGACTTATGTGTAGGAGTCGTCTTCGTCGTTTCATGGGTTGATGTTGTGGTATTGTTATTCGTTTCTTCTTGTTTAGTCGTGGTTTCAGCTGGCTTTTCTTCTTTATCATCAGCCTCCTTTTTCTCTTCATCAGCATAACCTGATAATTCCGCTGATTTTGATAATTCTTGAAGTAATGATAATTCACCAATCCAATCTTTAAATGCTTCACCACCAAAAATTGTTGAAAAAAACTCCGATGGATCTTCAAACCCTTGTTGTGGTACTGATTCTTGTTTACCAAATTTATCATACTTGGCCCTTAATTTTTCATCACTTAAAACTTGATAAGCTTCACCAACTTCTTGAAATTTGGCAGCAGCGTTCACATCATCAGGATTCTTATCAGGATGTAATTTTATAGCTGCTTTTCTATAAGCCTTTTTGATTTCCAATGCAGTGGCATCTGGGGTTATACCCAAGAGATCGTAGTATGTACTATCTGCCACCATTGTATATTGAATATGTGGGGAGATTTAACTCGAAAAAGTATAGGTGGAAAGCGATAGGTAATTGATCTGTTAAATCCTGTAATTGGTAGGAATTTAAAATTATAATAAGATATATACTTTGATCTTGCTTGTATTCCAATGGCAAATTTAATTGACTATAAGTTCACGATTAGGCGTGATGGTTTCGTTTATTTCGCCAGCAAGGGATGATTTTTTCTTTTTCTTTTTCTTTTTTTTTCTTTTTTTTTTTTGCTTTCTAAAGGCTTTTGCCGCACGCACGACTATATACCAAAAACTACTAACGATTTTAACATTAGCATGTCAAATTATACATTGGGTTTTAAAAAAAATTGTTACGTTTAAAGTATATATATACAAGAGTTAGCAAAGAGTAAGAAGAAAGAAGCAAGTTTATGCTGAGTAATAAACCTTTCTTAAATCGACCAATTTCTTACCTCTACCAGCAGCCAAATCTTCCAAAGATCTCTGTTTGGTTAAAGCTTCAACGAAACCTTTGATGGTATTCATAGGATTTCTTGATTTATAAATTTTACCCCCTAAATCTTTAATACCAGCAGCTTGACAAATTTCAAAAATATTAGGATTAACACGAAGTCCAAAACCAGCTGGAGCTGATCTTAAGAAAAGTTTAACAGCATGATATTTATAATCAATATTACCAATAATAGTTCTATTTTCATAACGAGGAATAGGAGTTAAATTTTTAACGGCATTCCAATGAGCTTTCATTAATGCTACTCTCATACCATCTCTTGATTTACCTTCACCAATTCCAATAACCCCATTACGATTCCCCACCACGGTCAACGCGTAAAAATTGGGAATTTTCCCCTTACCAGTTTGACATGAAACACGTTTCATTAAAATAGGTCTAACGTATAATCTTTTAATATAATTTGCATCTAAACCAGTAAGTTTAGCTAATGATTGAACCATGGAATCTCTTTCAGAAAAAGTATTTGTACGTTCTTTACCATTGAGAGTTGGAGCAAAACGCATTTTCAAGTCGGTTCTATCGGAATTGGCGGCTTGAGGGATCGCAGGATATGGTGAATGATTCTTTGGTTGATTAGGATAAAGAATGGGTTCATCCCATTTTGCATCATTGGTGGCATAATCAAAGATTTCATTGGTAGGTGATACTTTCAGTTTGGCATGAGCACCACGAGATTTTAACAGTAATACATCTTCTGGGTTAACAAGGGATTCAGTTATTTGTATACTTTGTAACATTTCAGGAGTATAGTATTTGGATAAGAAATCAACATGAGAACTGATTTTGGCATGCTTATTGGACGGAGTGTTATTGGCCAAATGACGAGGGCTGACAGATAACATTCGACGGCCAACGCCGATGCTATTTATTAGACAAGGTCTCCCTTGCAACGCTGTTTTAAACATGGATGGGTGCACTAAGTTATCAATACTTCTATTAAAGCTGATTTAATCTTATGAAGCATTGAAAATTCCCAAACGACAAAAAAAAAAAAAAAAAAAAAAAAAAGGAAAAAAAAAAAAATGTCGTGTACCAACAAATTTTCACACACACACTACCAATATTTGACTGCAACACAAATTAAATTTAATATACACTAGCTAAGCAGAGAAGTAATGACAAGAGAATTGAGTAAATAAAACAATAATAATAAGAATAAATAATACCAATAAATAGAAATGATCACTCTTTTTTTCTGATGTTTTTCATAATTTTTTTTTTGTGGTGGAGCAAAAACAAACTTATTTTGTTTTTTCATCATCAAGATTCAAAGGTTTGATATCCTGATTTCCATCAGTTTCAGCATTTAACATACCACTCTTTTGTTGTAATTCGTAAATTTCCGTTTTCAATTTCATCACCTCTTTTTCGAATCGTTTACCAAAAACATCAATATAATAAGTAGCACCATTATAACTAGCCCAGATGAAAATAAAGGTTACAAATGCTCCACATGCGTGTTTGTAGGTAAACCAAATGGGACAGAAAAACATGGTTAAAATTTGATAACCAAATTGAATTAGAGTAAAAGCAGCCACTTGCATCCAAGTATAAGGTAATGAATTAACGAGACGACCCAAGAATGATTTACTATTTTTATTCTTCAAGTAAGTAAAAGAAGTGACTTTACCACGTTCAATTTGTTCTTTACGTTTGATGGTGATGAAATAATGATAGGTGACTTGCCAAGCCGTATAATAAATTGAAGTCCAAATGATACCACCAACAAAATTCCAGTGATCAATCAGGGCCACGGCGGGGAAACGTGCCACCAAATAATCGGGAGGTAATTCATGAACAATAACAAATAAAGTAACCGGTGGCATTATATGAATAAAACTTGAAGTTGACTTTTCAATTGAATGAAGCACAAGAGAATTTCGCCATGTAATAACGGCAAATGATAGAGTACCCATTGCCAAAGAAAAAACGGACACAAAGAGAGATTCACTATTGGGGAACCACCAGATAAACGCCATGAGTAATAAATTAACATAATAACATAAATCAGCAAGATAAAATTGGAAACTTTGTTTGAAGTAGGTATAAAAACGAATTGGCATTAAAATCATGAAAATTATCAGATGGAATAGGGGGAAATATGTCGGATATTTACCAATAATGAATCCAGCAGCCGCTATAATTGATACGGCCATGGCATAAAATAATTTTTCCACGGCCGTACTTTGTAAATTATGATGCACTCGTTTATCAAAATGACTTAATTTGTTTAAAAATTTTTCTTGTAATTTAATTAATTCAAGATTTTTCAGTTGATTTTTATTTTGAGAATAAGAAGGAGAAGTGGTGATTTTGAATTTCATATTATCATCTTTGAATTGTTTAAAACGTTGAGTAGTCTTATGTTTCATTTCTTCAAATCGTTTACGTGTTGATCCACCCACTTGTCGACCAAAATCAAATTCGGGTATAAGGAGTAATTTAGACAAATCAATGAATGAAAGTGACAGGGAAGAGTCACTACGGTTTAAGGTAGGCGAGTAAGATGCCAGACTATCAGCCGCCTCATCATCATCATCATCGAACACTGCTTGATCCATTTCATTCTTTTTATTTAGATTCGATTCAGACAATATCGAGTGAGACTGGGAGTCTGATTGCAGGGATTGCAGGGATTGCAGGGATTGTGAGTCCGACCTCAAGCCCGGTTGTTTGGTATCATCACTAACTATGATATGGTCTGTTATTTCTGGATCGTTCATGATGGATGCCACCGTTGCACAGTAGTGTAGTTTATAGTCTGTTATCATTGTTGTTTTCGTTTGTTTTATGGGAAACCCAGCAAAACCCGGGGGAAAAAGATTTCTCTAGGGCTATATGCAGGACCCAAAAAGTGAGTAGGATGTACGGATGTGAAACTACGTCCTTATTTATAAAAAAACTCATGATGAAAGAGAGGTAATCCTGAACAGTCTACAAAACAGGTGATGGTGTGTTGTATTTATATATACATACGCTGTAAAGCCCGCCACGTGGATAAGTTGCAAAAAGCACCCACAAACCAACAACAGAAACGAAAAAGGGCCAAAAAAAAAAAAAAAATAAAAAGAAATAGAAAAAGAAAAAGAAAAAGAAAAGATAAGATTGAAGCACGTTTTTGAAACATTTTGTCAGATGTACGCCCTGATCATCCACATTCAATCCACACTTTGCACATTATCATCTTTCATCAAGATAGTAGTAGTAGTAGTAGTAGTAGTAATAGTATTTATATATTGTAAGTCAAGGAAAAGACCCATACACCTATACAAAAAGCACATATCCTGCATATACCATCCATATTTTCCTGTCAAATTGAATGCAACTGCAGGTATCGGCAATATAAAACGGAAATGTTTAACTACTCTTACCTGGTATTTGTTTGAACGATTAACCATGTCGATAAACCCAAACTATACCTTTCCCAACTTACTTGCATTTAATTTTGCCGGGTTTGCCTGTATTTCATTCGTGGTGTTTCTCACGTCAACTCAACCATTTTATTTGAATGAAGTCATTGGTATAACCTACAACAATGGTCAAATTGGTAATACCATTGGTAATTTGGGAATGATTGATGAGCTTGTATCAATTGTTTCAGCTCCTCTCATTGGTACTCTCAATGACAAAATCAATAACTATGCCCTAACTCACCCTCAATCTCGTCTTGTTAGTGGTTCAAGATTAATTCAATTTATTAGTTTTTTAATCATTGCCATTAGTTTATTTGGTTATGGTCAATTGGCTCATAAATTATCTCAATTATATTTGTTACGAGCTATCTTTGCCGTTGGGGTTACCGCGTGTATGAGTATGATTACAGTTATGCTTAACGAATTATCTAATTCGGATTTCTCATTATCTAAATTTGCCTTTTGGCGTAATCATCATCATCATCACCATCATCATCATCATCATCATAGTCGGAATCGAAATGAAACACCAGAACAAACTTCTTTGTTACATGAAAATCAAAACAGTAATTCCGATTCTACCAACACCCTAGACACCAATATTCCCGAAACTTTAGACACCACTCAAAAGAAAAATGGTAAATTTGCTTCATTAATTGGTATACTGACTGGTTTAGGTGCCATATTTGCCGTTTCGGTTTTTCTTACCTTACCAGTTAAATTAAATGATAATTATCCTCAACTAACCAATAAATCAAGTTTACAAATATCCTACATTATAATTGCCGCATTCTCAGTATTTGTTTCTTTGATATTGGCTATATTCTTGTATGATTCAGTTAAACAACATAAATTACTAAAAGTACCCGATGAACCTCAAACCGATGATGATTTGATAACGGATCTGCACACCACAAACAATATTGGTTACCTTACTTTACTTTATCATGGATTTCAAACATCACGTCAAGATATTCGCATTCAAGTTGCCTTCATTGGTTCCTTCGTGGCAAGATCAACCAGTGTTGCAACTTCAGTATTCATTCCATTATTGGTTTACAACTTTTATTATCGCTCTCAAATATGTCATCGTGATGATGATGACGATGATAGTAAACATAATTGTTATGATGGTTATATTTTTGCTGCCATTCTTACTGGTGTGGCCCAAACTGTAGCACTAGTACTGTCACCAATCTGGGGTATACTTATTGATAATCAACAAGTGGGGAAAACCAAATCATTATTAATAGCCGCCATTTTGGGTATCAGTGGATGTTTGGGATTGGTGATTGAAGCAGGTAATCAGGAAATTTATGATCCTCGTAATGCGGTTTGTTTTGTAATGGTTAGTTTGATTGGACTTCTGCAAATTGGTACCATTATTACCAGTATGAGTTTAATTAGTGGCTTGACGTATGAATTGGGATTCGATGTGAAAAAACTGATGGTGGGAAGTATTAGTGGATTATATAGCTTAAGTGGAGGTGTGGGGATTTTATTATTAACCAAGGTGGGTGGCTGGTGGAGTGATTCATGGATCGTGGCTCCATTTTGTTTATTGGCTGGTTTCAATCTTTTACTTGCAATTGGTCTGATTGTTAGCTTGAGAAAATAACAGATGCAATCCCCATATTCATGACTGTATGACATTTACCCTTAACTAGTTTCCAATATACATATTTTCATCAAATTGCAAAAACTATTTACCCGAGAAGCTCTTCTTTTTTTTTTTTTTTTTTTTTTTTTCTTTTTCTTCTTCTTCTTTCATCATCATCTTCTTTTGTGTTCCATTGACTACATCGTTTACTATTTGTACTCACTTTTCAACCATTGGGTATTCCCGGTTAATGTTGATGTCAATGATGTGAAATTTGTGTCCTTTTGTAATCCTTCATTCTTCTTTTTTTTTCTTTTGTGCGCCGGATGAAAAAGTCAAAAAAAGAAAACCAAAAAAAAAAAAAAAAAAAAAAAAGTAGAAGAAGTTGAGAAGAACAAAAAAAAACAAAAAAAAAAAACGTTAAAATGTAGATCTCTTCTCCAGGATCTCCACTGTTCAACTAACAATTTCTTTTCCACCTCCACCGTTCTTCCCAACTCAACCTATACATAAGCTCTCTTTTGCTTGTCGTGCTTGGTCTTGTTCCTGAATTTTTTATTTTTGTTTGCGCGTGAGTTTACTGTGTTGTCGCATGACCGTTCACAAATAGAACCGAGAAATTTCAAAAATAAGTAACAGGACAGGATGATTGAAATATTTCTCACAGTGATTCCTTCCTTGTTATGGATTTTATATCGATGTTTCTGTATCCTACAAACTCCCGTTGAAACCCTAGTGGAAGACCTTAACATTGATATTCCTCATAGTCCTAGTATTTGCATTGATTCAATATCAAATCAATCGGTGATTATACACTGGGATATCGAGGCCAGTAAGGATGAAAATTTATTTTATCATTTAGTCATAAACAATCGTGAAGCAGCATCATTGACCTTAACATCTTGTAAGTTGAATAATCTTCAACCTCAAAAATTATATCAAATTCAGGTTATTGCCATTAATGCCGTGACTAATTTTAGATCACAATCAACTCCTGTTTTCATTCAAACTTTACCTAATGATCAACTGAAAAGTCCGATATCTACCAAATTACCTTTACATAATCTATCTCCCAAATCATCAGCATTACCCATTACATCACAACAAAGTGATATTCCGGTTGAAATGAAACCAGATCAAATATATCAAATTGAAGATGTTGAATACCTTAATGAATGTCTTCGTGCTTATCAAAATGAATTGAGTAAAGTAACTAAAGAATTACAACAATTTCAAGTTAGTATTGATCAGGAACAATTAAGTTTATCAACCGATTATCAAAATTTTAAAAAAGAATATGAGGAAGAAACCGATAATAAAATCAAAAAGGATACCAGTGTTAAAGATTTGGAAAAACAAAAGGATCAACTTACATATCAAAAATTAAAATTAAATCAACAATTGAAAAATTTTCGGAATTCAAAGGATATTTATCAGTCGAATTTATCAGACTTGATTAATAAAATAAAAAAACTTAGTGAAAGGAAAGCTCATATTATTAAACATCATACTCAGGATAAATTGAAAATTCATGATCAAATTAATGATATTGGGAAAGAAATGGAATCAATTAAATTAGAGAATGACAAGGTGGAAGATGATTGCAAAAAATTATTATTGGAACGTAAAGAATTAACTAGTTTGATTAATCAATTAAAACCTTTAGTGGAATTGTATAATACGGTACCAAAATTACCTACATCAGAATCATCATCAGTACCATCATCAGTGGCAATGACCAATTCACCTACATCATCCATAACATCTTTTTCTTATAATAATGATGAAGAAACTTTATCTAAAATTTATGAATTAAAACCTGATTGGCAAATTGAAATAACACGAGAATTAGAAATGATGAATCAATTTGAAAATGAATGGAAATTAACATTTCGTAATGAAATTCGAAAATTTGTTTCAATTCAAAATAGTGTTGAAATTGCTCGATCAAATGCTAATAAATCATATCATGCTGCTAAACTTAATGAATATCAGGCCAGTATTGAATTTGGTGGATTTATCAATGCATTACCCAAAGTTACTTCTACAAATCCAACGGGTAGATTTAGAAGAAATACCAATCCATTAAATAATTATGATGAAACCATCAATAATACCAATGAAAAACAATTTTCACCATCAATTCCACCAATTTATGATTCTGATCAAGGTCAATTATCAAATCCAATTATTAGTGCGGCACCTTATTTAATGAATTCTAATTCTACATCTCCATCACCAATTCTGATATTAGAAAATCAAGGTAATTCACGTAATGATGATCAATTATTATATAATAATATGATGAATCAATCAAATACCAGTACCAATTTTGGTGGATTAAATTCGGAGAATTGGTTACAATATTATCAACAAGTTTATTCACTGGATCAATTAAATAATGGTAATTTAATGGGAGTTGAACCATCATCATATGATGTACCAATTTCATCAACCCCCGTTACTGAACCAACCATGATACCTGCATCAGCACCATTAGAAACAACAAGTGTACCAACACATTATCAAAAATTACGATTCCCCTATGATGATCAAATTTATACACAATTAGGACAACATCAAGAAGGTATATTAAATCAATTACAATCACCATCACTTAGTCAAAATACATTAAGTTCAGTTTGGCAACATCATGATAATCGTCAAGGAAATAGTGCTGGTCATACCCCCACTTTACCCACCAGTGCCATCAATGGACAATCGTTTAATAATTCAACATTATTGGGATCATCAATTAATGATAATGGACAATTGTTTGATGGTACCAATCAATTACCTCAATTGTTTGATAATAATCAAATTGGTAATTCAATCAATTCAATCAATTCAATCAATCCAATCAATCCAATCAATCCAATCAATCCAATCAATCCAATCAATTCAATCAATTCAATCAATTCAATCAATCCAATGGGGAATGTTTTTGGTAATACCAGTGGTACATTAGATTATAATTTATGGGGTGATAACAATAATAATAATAATAATCCCAATGACACACAAGCACAATTAAATTTAACTCCATCTTCACAACATCAACATATTCGTAATGTTAGTAATGGTAATGGGATATGGCGTAATGATACGTTTGGTAATTATAGTACATTTAATACCAATGGTATGCTTGGTAGTTTAAATCATCCATCATCTTCATCATCTAATTATGGTCAAAAATTTAATAATTCAAATGATGGGGTATTAAATCCATTGGGTACGAGTACATTACCATCATCTATTAACAATGGTACTACAAATGGTGATTTACGAGCTATTCAATTAAGTCCCAACTTAAGTCCTAGTATCAGTCAAACATCATATGGAGTCAATAATATCAATGGAGTTACCGGTTTCAATGAAGTCAATAATAACAGCAACAATGGTAGTGCCAATACTAGTTTTGACAATAATCATGCTCGATTCTTTTAGTGTGTATAGACTTTCATCAATAGCATAAGTGAGTCATTATCGGTTATCAGCGGGTAGCAAAGATGTACGGGTGTAAGTATTTGCGGCAAAAAAAAACAACCAAAAACCAAAATCCAAAAAAAAAACCAAAAACAAAAAACCAAAAAAAAAAAACCAAAAAAAGGAGGGGAAACAAACGGGGATTGAGTTTTTTTTACTTCGCGCGCCAAAAATGGCTCGGCAAAACGAGTTGTAGTTGCGAAAAAGAGCGAAAGTGCAGGTTTAACCAAAGAAAAGTGCAGTTTGGCCCCAAAGCAATGTTCAGGTTGCGCCAACTCATCTCTTGAATTTCTTTTTTTTTTTTATTGTATTTCTTTTTCTTGTTGTTTTTTAAGTAAGCCAGAAAAAGCCCTATACAAATTGCCTGATTTGAGCGGCAATTATACCATCGGTGAGTAGCAAATATACGATGAGAGAATATTGTAGGATTATAATTATATAACCATTCTTCTTCTTCTTTCGTTTTTCTTCTCTTCAGTTTGATATTCATACATTTTTTATCATCATGACCGTTGAACAAGAAACAAATCAGGAATTATATCCAACCACTCATAATGATTTCCGTAGTGATACCTTCACCGTTCCTACCGAATCAATGAAACAACAACTTATTGAATCCTTAACCAATCCTGAATTTAGATTGGGGGATTCTGTTTATCAAGAAGATGAAACCACATTAAATTTAGAACAATACATGTGTGAATTAACGGGGAAACCAGCTGCTTTATTTTGTAGTAGTGGGACCATGTCAAATCAAATTGGATTAAGAGTTAATTTATTACAACCACCATACCTGATATTATGTGATTATCGTAGTCATGTATATCTTCATGAAGCAGGTGGATTGGCCACATTATCACAAGCCATGGTTCATCCAGTTATCCCACTGAATGGGAATTATTTAACATTGGAAGATGTGGTGGAAAATTTTACTAGTGATGAAGGTGATATTCATGCTGCACCTACCAAAGTTATTAGTTTGGAAAATACTTTACATGGAATTATTATGCCAATTGAAGAAATTAAAAAAATTAGTCAATTTGCCAATGCTCATAATATTAAATTACATTTAGATGGTGCAAGAGTTTGGAATGCTCATGTGGCTAGCGGAATTTCATTAAAAGAAATTTGTCAATTATTTGATAGTGTTAGTTTATGTTTATCAAAATCATTGGGAGCTCCCATTGGTTCAATATTGGTGGGACTGGAACAATTTATTGCCAAGGCCAATCATTTTAAAAAACAATGTGGTGGTGGAATTAGACAAAGTGGGATGATGTGTAATATGGCAATGACAGCTATACGAGAAAATTTATCTAAATTAAATTATAGTCATCAATTAGCTAGTCAAGTGGGACAATTTTGTATTCAACATGGAATTCAATTAGAAAGTCCGGTTGATACCAATTTTGTATTTCTTGATTTGAAAAAAATGAAAATGAATGATGGTAAATTGGTTGAATTGGGGAATAAATATGGAGTTAAATTAATGGGGGGTCGTATTGCATTTCATTTTCAAATTAGTCAACAACTGGTTATTAACGTTCAACATGCCATACTTGAATGTTATCAGGATTCATTGATTAATCCATACGAGGGTAATCGATGTAGTAAAAAATTATACAATTTTGAAGCAATCAAAATTCGTCAACAGCATCATTATTAAAGCATTTATTTATTAACTTGTACAATATACTTATACCTTACCTTTACAGCTTTACCTGTAGCTTTACTTGTAGCTTTACCAGTAGCTTTACCAGTAGCTTTACCAGTAGCTTTACCAGTAGCTTTACTAGTAGCTTTACCAGTAGCTTTACCAGTAGCTTTACCAGTAGCTTTACTTAAATTCCGCGTCAATTAAATAATCGCCGGAAGCTGCAGGATTGTCAAAGATGTTTGCCATCTTTGCCCCCCGGAAGTGTGGGCCATACCCCCGGATAACCTCAGACACTGCCAGCTGGATACCGGAAACGGAAAACCACACGCAATCAGCACGCCCAATTTGGACTCAGGCGGCTGACCGGGAATACGCATTCCGGGGACTCAGCCAGGTTTGCCGCCGCTGGTGAGGCCTAGACCGGAAAAATACCCATCCATCCACCCACAGATGTACGGAGCTGTCAAAAGGCAACAAACAAACAAACGAAAAAATAACAACAATAACAACCAAAAACAAAAAAAACAAAACAAAACAAAACAAAACAAAAAAAAAAACAAATGAAAAAAAAAAAAACAAATGAAAAAAAAAAAAACAAATGAAAAAAACAAACGAAAAAACACACTCAACAGGGTTTGTTGCTGCTGGAAAAAGAGCGACACACGGCTAACTCACTGGGAGACTGCTGCTTACATAAGCAGGCAACTCAATGTTGCGAAAATCACAACAAATTGAAGAATCAATTGTCACCTGTCACCATAGAATTATACGACGAAAGCAATCATCAATCACCATTACAACTATAACTGGCATTACAACTATAACTGGCATTACAACTATAACTGGTATTACCGTTCTTTACTAACCCATATTTACCAACACCTCTTACAGCACGCTAATCGACAATTGTCAATCTTTAAAACAATCGATTCCTTCAACAATGGTGGTCCGGTCACCGCGGACGGCTAAACCCATCCGCACTCGCACCTAAAAAAACAAAAAAAAAACCCACCAAAAACAAAAAAAAAAAGAATAAAATACAGTCCAAAATCTGATGGAAAAACAAAAACACTAACAAAACAAAAAAAAAAAAGACAAGAAAAGTCAAAAAAAAAAAAAAAAGTCAAGAAAAAGAAATTCATGCTAGTAATTCCGGATCCGATTTTGCTGCCTATATCCGTGACTTTTTAATATTCTTTTCTTTTCTTTTTTTTTTACATATTTTCCAATTTTCGTTTAATATATATAACATGACATATTCCCACTTGCTAATATTTTTAACTTTTTGCTAACAATATCAAAAACAATAATCATGCCTATATCACATTCAAGTGAATCACTTGCATCTAATGATGATCATTTCGATGCTTATACTCCCAATGCATACGAACAAGAACATCATCAACAACGTCAACAACAACAACAACAACAACATCAAGATTTCAATACTGATGCTCAATCAGAATTATCACCCGTCAATTCTCGTTTCAGTGCCACCACCGCCAATAATGAAAACCTCAAGATAAGTCGTACTGAAACCGCCAAATCTTTACAAGATTTGGGTCTTTCTTCAGATATCCCTCCTCCTCAACCTCTTAATGCTCCTCCCGTTGAAGATCCAATTTTCCCAGAAGAATATACTTTGGAAACTGCTACTGGTCTTGTTCCAGTAACAACTTTACAATCATTGGGTAGAACCAAATCAATTCAATCAGGTGGTGCTGCTGGTGCTGGTGCTGGTGCTGGTACTGGTTCGGGTGGTGCTCGTCCATCAACTTCAAGAAGATCATCTTCTTTTCGTAATGATCATCAAGCAGTTGAATCCAGTTCACTGGATGAAAAATTCGAATCTCCTCAACAAGATCAACCAGATGAAAAAACATTAGATCCAGAAATTGAATTTGTTACTTTCATTATTGATGATCCAGCCAATCCTCATAATTGGCCAGCTTGGAAAAGATGGGTATATACCGTTATTCTCTCTCTTGGGGTTATTAGTGCTGCTTATGGTTCATCTTCATTAGCTGGTGGTTTATTCACCATTGAAGATAAATATAACGTTAGTACCGAAGTGGCTACTTTAACCGTATCACTTATGGTTCTTGGATTTTGTATTGGTCCATTATTATGGGCTCCACTTTCAGAACAAATTGGTCGTCGTCCCGTTTATTTCATTAGTTTTGGTCTTTATACTATTTTTAATATCCCTACCGCTCTTTCACCAAATATTGGTGGGGTACTTGTTTGTCGATTTTTATTGGGGGTTTTCGCACTGTCAGCTTTAACTAACGTGGGGGCTTCATTAGTTGATTTACATAATGAAACTAGAGGTCTTGCCATTGCATTTTTTTCATTCTGTCCTTATTCAGGTCCTGTTTTCGGTGGGATTGTTAATGGATTTATTTCCGTTGGTACTTCTCGTTATGATTTAATGGTTTGGGTTAATATGGCATTTGCTGGTGCTTTATGGATTGCCATGAGTTTAATTCCAGAAACTTATGCTCCCGTTATTTTGAAAAATCGTGCTCGTAAATTAAGAAAACAAACAGGTAATAATAAAATTATGACTGAACAAGAAGCTACTCCAATGAGTTTTAGTGAATTGGTTAATACTTGTTTATATCGTCCTTTGAAATTTATTGTTCAAGAACCAGTATTGGTACTTATTTGTGGATTTGTGGCTTTAATTTATGCATTACTTTATGCATTTTTCTTTGCTTATCCCGTTATCTTTTCTGAATTATATGGTTATAAAGATAATTTGATTGGTCTTATGTACGTTCCAATCTTAATTGGTGCTGGTTTGGCTCTTTTCACTACTCCCATTTTGGAAAAAAAATATAATGAATTATGTAAAAGAAGAAGTCCAAAACCAGAAGATCGTTTAATTGGTGCCATGATTGGTTCTCCTTTCCCTTGTATTGCATTATTTATTTTGGGTGCTACTTCTTATAAACATATTATTTGGGTTGGTCCTGCTAGTTCTGGTATTGCCTTTGGTTATGGTATGGTTTTAATTTATTACTCCTTAAATAATTATATCATTGATACTTATGCTAAATTTGCTGCTAGTGCCTTGGCTACCAAAGTGTTTTTAAGATCTGCTGGTGGTGCTGCTTTCCCTCTTTTCGTGGTTCAAATGTATGATCGTTTAGGATTACAATGGGGGTCTTGGTTATTGGCTTTTATCTCGTTGGCCATGATTGCCATTCCTTTTAGTTTTTACAAGTTTGGTGAAGGTTTAAGAGCTAAAATGTGTAAAGAAGATTACTCTGTACACCATTAGACCTACATTGCGTATCTACAACCATCAACCATCAATCATCAATCATCAATCATCAATCATCAATCATCAATCATCAATCATCAATCATCAATCATCAATCATCAATCATCAATCATCATTCATCAAGCACCAATCAAACATCGATAGACTACCAACCATATTCATTTCAACCTGTATTTCCTTTTCATCTCTATTGCATTTATTATTTCCCCTTACATGGCTAACTTTAATTCGGGTATCCTTTCTTTTCTACATTTTTTTTTTTTCTTTTTTAATTCTCTTCATGCATGCTTAATTTATTCTAATTCGTCTCTCGCTTGCGCATTACCCGATTTGAGGAGTGTCATAATTTATATATAAAGTTTTAATATTATACATCTACTATAAAAGTGTATCTCTCGCTTGTTGAATAGAGTAGGCTATTCTTTTTTTTTTTTTTTTTTTTTTTCAGCCAATCGGAAAAATATTCTTGTTCCACGGGTATTGCAACAATAAAAAATTGAGTCATGCGCCTCACTTTGACGAAATGAGCCGATTTTGATTACCAAAACGGAAAAATGAAACAAACTCAGATTTTTTTTTTTTTTTTTTTGGACTTTATTTTCCGTTTGTCAATATTCCGAGCTTTCCAATCTCCAGTTCCCAGTTTCCAATTTTGTAAACATCTTCAATAATTCCAGTTTGGTATTTACATCTTCAATAATTTCACTTTTGTATTTACATTTTCTACAAAATTATAAAGACAATCGTTTTTTATGGGTAGCGTGTTTAAATAATGAATTTTATACTTTTCGTACTTTTTTGTTCTAATTTTTTTGTTCGTTGAAAACTAATTTTTTTGTTTGTTGAAAATTGGGTAAGACAAAGGTCTAAAAGCAAAATTATCAGGTCCATCACCCAAAATTTGAACATGGAATGTATCAACATCATTGGTAAATGATTCAAATGATATAGGTGAATGATCAGTATCCTTGATTAATTGAGTAACTTTATTTAAATCAACCCCCGTGATCAGTTCCATAAATTGACCAATGTCAGTATTTTCATGATTACCCAATAATCCTGATTTCCGTGAATATAACAACTTGTTGATTTCATCCAGATTAGAATGAGCATAAATATTAACATCAACGGCAGAATGTCCATGCGTAGTCCAACCGGTTTGTGAACGTTTCAGAATTAAATCATTAACGTAGTTTTGTACCGTGGCCAATCCATAACGATTGGTTACCAATGTATTAAGCGTTTCAACTTCATTCTTGGTATAATCATTGATACCCAATGTTTTTTCGAAAATTTCTTGTGTGATAAACTTATCCAAGTCATCAAAAGGTTGCAAATTAGACGAATATTCGATAATTTTACGTGCCACAAAACCACCCGAGTGAGTACTATTAAGTAAAACTTGAGGATACCATAAATAATCAGGGTAACCTGCACTAACTTGTCTTGCTGTCACCAATCCTCCCGTTTCATGATCAGAGGTAGAAATAGCAACGGTGGGGACATCAGTATCATGATCAATGAATTCAATCACTTGTTTGAAGGCCTCATCATAAGCCAAAACTTCACGAACTTGTGCAGCAGGATCATTTTCATGGCCAGCATGATCAATACGTGATCCTTCAATCAACAAGAAGAAACCTTGGTCCGAATCTTCGGTAGCCTTTGACAAACTAGTCAAAGCTACTTTGACCTGCTCTGCCAATGAAGGATAAATACTTGAATCACGATCAATATCATAAGGAATATCAGTAGGTGCTAATAACCCCAAGAGTGGTAATGAAACATTATTACCTTGTTGTAATAAATCAAATTGTTCACGATTTCCAACATAACTCCAATTTTGTTTTTGAGCTTCATGAATCAAATTTTTAGAATCACCACGACATCCATCAGCAAATTGATCACCGGGAAGAAAATGACATCTACCACCACCAATAATCAAATCCACCACTCTACCCAACGGGTAGTTACCCAATTGTTGTTCAGCAATTAAATCTTCTTGAAATCTGAAATCAACGTGTGAGCTGAAAGCTGCAGGAGTAGCATCGGTAATTCTGGTAGTAACCACCAACCCTGTATGATAACCTTGTAATTTCAATGCTTCTAAAATGGTACCACATGGTTGTGAATCAGAATCAACACCAATGGCTCCGTTATATGATTTCAAACCACACAGAAAAGCAGTGGCACCAGCGGCTGAGTCAGTAATTAAGGAACTATTAGATCTAGTTCTCAGGGATCCAATCAAATACTGATCTAATGTTAAAATATCATCAATATCTAAATTATCCCGTAATTGTTTGAATGAACGCGTAAGTGATAACGAGGCGGGCCCCATACCATCAGTAACCATGAAGATGATATTCTTCTTGCCACCTTTCAGTTGAGCATCCGGTATCGATGCGGCCTCAACTCCAAAGGAAGTGACTAAAACATTGAACGTGATTCCCAAGGTGATACAAGTTACCAAAATATCCCAGAGGGTCTTGAAACCAAACATCCTGTTTGTGTTATTATTGGCCTTCATTATTCTTTTCTTTCGTAATGATCAATAAGACTGATCTCCGATTCCCAAATAATTCGAGTGGTGTAACAACTTGATTATACCTTTGGTATATTTATAGGTTTATTCCAATGAATGGCTAATAAGTTTTTTTTTTCTTTTCGACGCACAAAAAAAAAAAAAAAAAAAAAAGAGGAAAAAGCCCCCAATTCAGTTTCCGCTTTTGTGAAACCAGCGGAAATTCACCAAACAAAAAGAGTGCCATACGCAGCTTCACAACCATTTTTGTATTTGTATCAGTGAAGAATATATGAGAGTAGAATGTGTAAGAAAGACAAAAAAGTGCATTGTAAACTATACAATCTATATATAAGCTTTATCATTTATTGCTATTGAAGGCAGAGGTAAACCAGTTAGACCACGCCAATTCATTGGTATTTTCATCTTCATGCTTCTTCTTCCTATTCATCATGAGTACTCCCAGCTTAAATAAGCGTACTTGTTGTAAGATATCAGCTGGCTGTAACTCACGACTCATTTGTTCAATGACCGTTTCCATTGAATTACACAATACATAAAGTTGAGAGCGTGCTTTTGCATCCATCTGTTCCAAACTTATATCGGGATTCGGTGTGGTATGTAAACGATGTTTGATGGAAAGTCTCTTCAAATCACTTAGTAAAGATGAATGAAGTTTGGTGGGTTGTTGTTGTAAGTCATGCTTGATGATAGTTTGGACTGATTTATGGTTACATAACTGCACAAACATTTGTTGTACATCATTCAATTGTGTTTCAAATTGCAGTTTGATATATTGCATGATTTCTCCTTGCTTGTCAATGGGTGAGGTTTGCCAGATCATCAAACTAGTCTTGAATCCCAATTTATCCATGTAGTGATATTCATCATAAGTATCACGTTTAAGTTGCTGACGATGTTGGAAATATATTCTCCATACAATTCGTTCATAAAATGGATTTAACAGTTTGTCGATAATTGCCGGTAGGTAATTTGATTCGAAATATTTATCTAAATTTTTCAAGGTGTCATCCACTTGCAGACAATCACGTAATTTCTTTAATAATACCACATTAAACTGTATATAATTTAATTTTGACCAGTGATTTCTCACCATAAAATCATAACTCAATGACATGACATCCATGGGTAACTGGCTTAAATCTCGTAGGTTCTTATTAAACATACATTCAATAAGTATACTCAGCACAAGTTTATCCAGATAAAAAAGCACCTTGATTAAATCAATAATTTGAGATTCTTGAATCAAACTGCGAGCGTGTTTCTTGATTTCCACCACCGGTAAATCAACCACATCATAATTACTTCGAGGTTTTACCCCGTATAACACTCGTAAATCATCCATTAAATGTTTCATTTGATGATCCACATTTGATTTCAGGTTCTTGGTTGCTTTGATGGCATTTACTTGTTCGTATTGTTCCTGAGCAGATCCTTTGGTTAAATTATTCACAAGCGATGGCTTGTAGTTATATAAGTAGTTGGCATCTGTTGTTGTCTTGGGGGCAATTAAGTTCAAAGCATCCGCCAATAAGAGGTTATCATCGGTGGTTTTATTCTTGTTTGGGGCATCGTGTTTGAGGGTTCTTGTAAATTGCGAAAAAGCACGCGTACGGTGTCGAAGAGTCAAAGGACGCCGTAATGCCCGAATCATTATATATTCTACTGGTTTGTTTGCCATGGTGTTTGTGTTGCTTAGACTGAAGAATGGGTCAGCTGTTGTTTTTTTTATCTAGCTTTATAAGTTGATGTTGTCAAAAAAAAAAAAAAAGACAAGAAAAAAGGGGTTCGCGCACGACTTTACTTCTTAACGAAAAAGAAAAAAAAAAGAAATTAAATAGTAATCTGCAACCTTTGCAATCCTACTGGCTGAATTGATGATGAAAGGAAATCTAGTTTATTCAATACAAACAAAAAGTAGAAGAGTAAATTTGGAGAAGACTGAAACAGAAAAGGAATAGAGCGTAAAGAAGAAGAAATGAGGGGTAATGCCGTAAAAAAGCTTTACTTGAAAAGAAAAACTTGATTAGCAGTAATGATTTTCTTTACTACGTTTTCTCTTCTTAGTCAGATCAACATCATCACTTTCATCAGCATGTTTTATATCTTTAATTTTTTCAGTAACATCTTTCAAGCTGACCCCTGCCAAATTAGCCAAAAATGTACCCAAATCAGCATTTTCCTGATTACCCAAGACACCATCGCCTCTGGTTAATAATAATTCACTTAATCTCTCCGAGTTAGAGTGAGCATAAATTTCAACATCTACCGCCGAATGCCCATGGGTGGTCCAACCAGTATGAGACCTAACAGAAACTAATTGATTCAAGTAGTGCATTAATTTTTCATCATCCTCAAGTTCAATGGCCTTGTCGACGTGTTCTTGAAGCTGCAATAATTCTTCGGGTTGAACATAATCTAAATCAAGCCCCAATGCACCCACCAATACATCTTGATGTAAATAATCGGTAATATTTTGTTGTACCGAAGCACGCTTGACAATTTCACCTGCTAAATATTGACCTGAATGAGTGGCGTTATCAAGTATTTCAGGATACCAGAAATATTCTGGATCATCAGGATCAACTTGTCTGGCAGCAGCCAACCCACCTGTTTCATGATCAGCAGTAGAGACCATGATTGTTTCAACGTCGGACTCGTCAATAAACTTAACCACTTCAGCAAATGCTTCATCAAATGCCAATACTTCACGAACGTAAGTTTGTGCATCGTTATGATGACCGGCATGATCGATACGGGAACCTTCAATCATCAAGAAAAACCCTTGATCGGAATCCTCGGTGGCTTTCGATAAACTAGTCAATGCTACTTTAGCTTGTTCAGCCAATGATGGATAAATGGCCGAGTCCCGATCAATTTCAAATGGTATATCTTTACGAGCCAATAATGCCAATAAAGGTAAAGTAACATTTTCACCTTGTTGTAAGGAATCAAATTGTTGACGGTTTCCAACATAAGTCCAATTTTGTTGTTGAGCCTCATTAATCAAATTACGATCATCTTCACGGCAGCCTTGTTCCTCATCTTCAGATTCGGGAATGAATAAGCATCTACCACCACCAATTAATAAATCCACAACACGACCTAAAGGATGTTCACCTAATTCTTGTTGAGCAATCAAGTCTTCTTGACCTCTATCATCTACATGAGCCACGAACACCGCGGGAGTAGCATCGGTAATTCTAGTATTTACCACCAACCCCGTCAAATAATTTTGTAAATGGAAAGCTTCCAACACAGTACCACATGGATTGGAATTAGGATCAACACTAATGGCTCCATTATAAGTTTTCAACCCACATGAAAATGCCGTACCTCCAGCAGCTGAATCAGTCACAAGTGAACTATCGGAACTGGTACGATGGGATCCAATCATATACGAATCCATCACCAACGTATCATTTTTGGACAAGCCTTGTTTGAATTGACGATAACTTCTGGCCAAAGAAAGTGACGTGGGTCCCATACCATCAGCAACCATGAAAATAACGTTTTTCTTACCAGGTGCAGTATCTTTAACTGCCGCAGCATCAACTGCTGATAAGCAGTCAACGATGAGCTGAAGTGAGGCTAATTGAACCACAAGCTTGATGAAGGTGGTGAATGAGATTGACTTCATTGTTGTTCTTTGCCAAAATAGTGACTAAAACGGACATGTAATGAGAAGGATTTGCAATGGCTTTTATACTGAGTTGGAGTTCATTGTTGATTGATTTAGCTGCTAATTTTTTTTTTTTTTTTTTTTTTGCGGCACTCCTTTTTTTTTGCCAACACACGACGCTGTTTTTTTTTTCTTAGCCAAAATTGATTGTCCAAGAAAAAACAACCAAAAAAATGGCAGCCATAAAAAAGACAAAAAAAGCTTGGAAATCATCTACAAATAATGGTTGTGAAGAAAGACATCACCAACTGATAGAGGAACACAGTTGGATCACACGAGAGTCACAATGGCTTAATAGTAGCACGAGAACGAGAGGATCTAAAGACAAAAGAAAGGATCTAAACGCCAAAAAAAGAAAAAGAATCTCTGAAAAAGAAACGGTAGGTAGGCGCCGAAGGTGATGAAAAGCAAAGAAGGAAAAGCGGAATATCAAAAACGTGGGGTTTCATTTTTTGCAATTTGGTTTCAAAACTCAATTGGTGAGTTTGTTTTCTTGTCCTTGTTTCATACTTCCACAAGAGGAAGTGGCACACCGTGGGGGCAAATGGATCATCAATAATTGATCGCCTTCCGCTTTTATTTGAAGCATACACGTGTAGCACTTTCTACCAAAAACTGTGAAGCACTAACAAAAATAATTTACAATGTCATTATATGATCAAGAAAACCACCTCATAATAAAGGAACAGACCCAACTTCAAAGCAACATTTTATGAAAGAAGTTATCAGGAGTCAATGCAATGTAGTTATTTTAATCATTATTCAGATCGGAAATTAAGAGAAATTAGATAATGATGCTTGTCCCTGTCTCCCTTGACCTGACTTGTTTTCATGATGCTTATAGAAGCTGTTTGATTGACAAAAGACCACAGGTCTCAACTCTTGGTCGAGAAATTGGCTAGTCCAGAAAGGTGGATGAAACCCTTACTTCATATATAGAATGTCCAATTGAAAGAACTTGCAAATCAGAATGTAAAATAAAGCCAAACTGTTCAAAGGGAAAACGATGACTGAAGCATCAACAACCGGGGTACAAATTGCATCAATTAAATTGTATTGTCGGTACTTGAAATAAATTATACCAATAAGCAGGTAAGCTTCCCCCTTCGAGGTGTATGAACTTCAGGACAAATGAAGAAAAATGGCTGTACATCAAAATTGAATTTAAATCATTTAGAAGTGGACATTTGGTTGAAAAAATTCGACTTACATTTATTCATTTACTGAAGCTCTTTGTATGATGTTATGTAATCATCTGACAAGTGTCATTAATAGATGTTGGAAAGGAGAACAGTTTTCTTTTATTACTGCTAATTTCATCATACGTTGTTACTACCTAATCATTGATTTGTGAAAACTATGAAATGGGGAATAAAGATCTCATCAATTCTATTGTGAAAAAATATGAGTAGACAATTGCTGCAATTGTTGCAACAACAACAGAAAAAACTGCAAAAAAGAAGAAAAATACAACTTAAGAAATATGAATTAATTGTAATGTAATTAATATAAAGAATTAGTGAGAAATGCATAATAAATAAATAAACCACGAGGAAAATAAATAAAATAAACTTCAAAGAATGAAATTTGATACCAGAATCTATAAAATTAATTTACCATTCTTGAGCCTTGACACCATACAAAGATTTTTTGGTACCTTTGATTGGCTTAACTAACTTAGAACCACCTTCCAAGAATGAAAATTGAACTCTTCTATTAGCTTCAAACTTAGAAATGAATTCTTCTTTTTGTAAAGTTAATCCAATGTCATCTAAACCATTGATTAAACAATGTTTTCTAAATTGTTCAATTTCAAAATGTTCAACCAAAATTTCATCAGTTTCACCATTTTTAATTTGTTGATTTGGTAAATCAATGGTTAATTTCTTACCAGCAGCAGCCAATGGTTGTAATTTAGAAACAATTATTTCTTGATCAATTCTAATTGGTAATAACCCATTCTTACAAGTGTTATTATAGAAAATATCACCAAATGAAGGAGCAATTATACATTTAATCCCAAAATCTTTCAAAGCCCATGGTGCATGTTCTCTACTGGAACCACAACCAAAATTATCACCACTAACACATAAAATTTCAGCTTGACGGTATGGGTCAACATTCAAGACAAAATCAGTTTCAACATCTTTACCAGTAGTTGGATCCTTAACAAATCTAAGTTCATAAAATAAACCATTTTTCAAACCAGTACGTTTAATGGTCTTCAAAAATTGTTTAGGAATAATGGCATCAGTATCAACATTAGCTTTATCAAGTGGAGCAGTAATACTGGTTAAAGTAGTAAATTTATCCATACCACCAACAGCGGCAACAGGGACACCAGTCTTGGCCTTCTTTTGTTCTGGTTCTTTAGGAATATCATTTAATTTATCTTCTTCCAAACTTGGATTTTGTTCAATTGGTTGTTTTTCATGTTCATAAACGGCATTTTGTAATTCTTTATCTTCTTCTTCAGTGGCATCAATGGTAACTGAAGCTTCATCAGTGGTATCATAATCAAATTCACGAATATCGAAAAAGTAACCCTTGATGGCAGCAGCGGCAGCCATGGCAGGTGACATTAAATGAGTTCTTGATTGAGCACCTTGACGACCTTCGAAATTTCTATTGGAAGTAGAAGCACATCTTTCTTCTGGATCCAAAATATCAGGATTCATACCTAAACACATGGAACAACCAGCTTCTCTCCATTCAAAACCAGCACTTTCAAAAATTTTATCTAAACCTTCACGTTCAGCTTGTTTTTTAATTAATCCACTACCAGGAACAATCAATACCAATTTAACATGATCAGCCTTTTTATGACCTTTGGCAACTTTAGCAGCAGCTCTTAAATCTTCAATACGAGCATTGGTACATGAACCAATGAAAGCTTTATCAATTTTTATATCTTTGAAAGGAGTGTTTGGAGTTAAACCTTGATATTTCAATGCACGTTCCATACCAGATTTTTTAATTGGATCACTAACGGTGGCAGGATCAGGAACACTGGCAGTAATTGGTAAAGCATCTTGAGGTGAGTTACCCCAAGTAATAGTAGGAACAATATCAGCAGCCTTAATATGAATATCATAATCAAAATGAGCTCCTTCATCAGAGTTTAAAGTTTTCCAGTATGATACAGCTTTTTCCCATTCAGCACCTTTTGGAGCTAATGGTCTACCATTAATATAATCAAAAGTGGTTTGATCCGGTTTAATCATACCAGCACGAGCACCAGCTTCAATAGCCATATTACAAATTGACATTCTAGCTTCCATTGATAATGATTCAATGGCTTTACCAGCAAATTCAATCACACAACCAGTACCACCAGCAGTACCAATTACACCAATGACATGAAGAACCAAATCTTTAGAAGTAATTCCTTCATTTAAATCACCATCAACTAAAATTCTCATATTTTTCAGCTTAGCTTGAATAATGGTTTGAGTAGCTAAAACGTGTTCAACTTCAGAGGTACCAATACCAAATGCTAAGGAACCAAAGGCACCATGAGTAGAAGTATGAGAATCACCACAAACAACGGTTGTACCGGGTAAAGTAAAACCTTGTTCAGGTCCAACAATGTGAACAATCCCTTGTCTACTATCACTCATACCAAAGTAAGTAACATCAAAATCTTTAACATTTTGTTCCAAAGTTTTAACTTGTAAACGTGAATCTTCTTGTTTAATAAAAGTTTCAATATCTTTAAAATCAACACGAGAAACAGTTGGAATGTTATGATCAACAGTAGCCAAGGTACAATCTGTTCTTCTGACGGGTCTACCGGCATTTTTCAAACCTTCAAAAGCTTGTGGAGAGGTGACTTCATGCACCAAGTGACGATCTATATATAAAAGGTATGAGCCAGATTCATCTTTGTGAACAATGTGATCTTCAAAAACTTTATCATATAAAGTACGGGGAGCTGCTTTTGACTCGGAAGCAGTAGGCATGTTCTAAACTTATTCTTTTTTTTATATTTCAATGGACAAATCTATTGCCTGTTGATTGAAGTGGAAGGTTTATAGTATACACCAAGTGTATGTAAAATGATTATAAATGAAAAAAAATTAAGGAAACAATTTTTTTTTTTGAAAGGATCAACTTATTCATATATATGTATATATATATATATATATATATAATAAATTTTTCAACGAAGCGGAGAAATCATTCTTTTTTTTTCTTTTCTTTTTTTTTTCTTTCTTTTTTTTTTTTTGGTTTGTTCTGTTTTTACCGTTTTGTGAGCAAATCGGGTCAGAAGAGTCATTTGGCGAGAGAAAAAATGTGGAATCGCATACAAAATATCAAAACGCCGGTCAGGAATAAGGTTTGCCGGAGCGGCGTGCGCTCCGGTACCGGCAAAACTCTGTTTCGCTCTGCTCGTGCGGCTGCTAGTATTAGCCAATCAGCATAGAGAAATTGGTAAGGCAATTGAATCCGGAGAAAGAGCAAACACCCATACACCATTTATTTTTGAGATTGAACACCCGTACAGCTCCCATATTTGTGCACGTGACGAGTCACATGATTGTTTTCTTTTTTTTTTTTTCAGAATAGTCAACCTGTAAAAGCCCCAAAAATAAGACTTTACAGTTTAGATTGAGTCTATTCTTTTGGGACCTTTTCTTTTCTTTTTTTTTTTTTTTTTTTCATCATTAGGACTAGCGGAAAGCCTGGTGTATGAATAGTTTTTCATTATCAGATCACAGATATAGAAAATCGACTTTGGTGGTAAATATAGATTCAAGAACAGAACATGTTACCCCCAGGATCACGAAGGTCGAAGATCAGACCACCTAGAAAATCTCTCACTGGAGGATCGGTTGGTGCTAGTGGTGGCGGAGGCACTGGTGGTGGAGATTCAGATTCAGGGCTTGATTATGATAAAGCTTGGGCGGTTCTTGCCAATGCGATAACACAAATCCAAAGGAAAAATGTATCAAATCTTTCATACGAGCAATTGTATCGGAAAGCATATTTACTTGTATTAAGAAAATTTGGGGCTAAGTTATACGATAATGTTACTCAGCTTATCACACAGCATTTGATTCTGCGAAGAGATCACGTACTCAGTATTATTACCGCCACCTCATCCTCATCAGTAAATAACTCCGTCAATGAGGATTTCATGAAGGCTGTCCTCCAAGAATGGGATCAGCATCTACAATCCATGAAATTTATCAGTGATGTCCTCATGTACTTGAATCGTGTTTACGTTAAGGAAAATAAAAAATTATTAATATATGATTTGGGAATTCAACTATTCAAAAACTTTTTCATCAAATACAATGATAATGAAATTGGGGAAAAATTGATAACCATTGTAATTGAAGAGATAACCAAGAGTCGTAAAGGTGAAGTCATTACCTCAAAAATGTTCATTGATAAGACCATCGACATGGTTGAGCTTCTTGTTGAAACCGATGGCAACAATAATTTACAATTTGGTGAAAATTATTATCAAAGATTTTTTGAGGATAAATTTTTAGCAAGCTCAGAGACGTTTTTCAGTCAATTGTCAGAGGAGTATGTCAATAACTGCCTGGGAACAAAATACTTACATGATATTTATCAGTTTATAAAAGACGAGGAAAATCGTATTGCATTCTATCTACCCTCCTCAACATTCCCTAAGCTCATCAATTTAATGAACAACATCTTGATCAAGGATAAAATTGATCGCGTTATCAATTTCCCTCACGAGCAAGAAGGGTTATCATACTGGTTAGAACCAGTTCTCTTTAATGTCTTTGATCGCGAATCGAACAGAGCTGAACTCTTTAACTTGCAGGAATCGGAAAAATATAGAAGACATCATTTACATGAACTCAAAATATTGTATGAGTTAATTGGTAGAATTGATACCGATCACAACCTTTTGAAAGCTCGGTTGAAAGAACTTGTGATCAACCAAGGTTGTAAATTACCCACATTAGTTAAAGAAGCACTCAGCTCTGGCCTTACAGAAACTACAATCGTTCCCGGAAAGTCCCTGAGTCCGGTTAACAATAGCACGAAGAAACTGCAAGCAACCGGTATAAATTCAACGTCATTCGCCATCAAATGGGTAGAATCAGTACTTGATTTTCAAGATCAATATTCTTTTGTTGTGAAAGAATCTTTTTCAAGAGATATTTTGGTTGAACAAGCAATTACTATAGCCATGAGGGAATTTATCAATGGTTCTTCCTCTTCTGCTCTAAGAGCCGCAAGAAAAACAACAGAGGCTACTAACATTAATGGACCCGAAATACTCTCTGTTTACATGGACCACTTCATCAAGCAACTTTCCAAATTTTCATCAGGTGCCTCAGCTTCTAAAAGGGTAACCAATGATACATCTGCCAATGGAGTATCTATTGATCAAACAGACAGTCTTATCCACAAATCAATATCATTTTTAAGATTTATTAAAGATAAGGATGCATTTGAAGCACATTACGCCAACCATTTCGCCAAAAGATTCCTACACTCTAAAGGCTCTCAACAACCCAAACTTTCAACAAATACCAGATTGGGGAATGACTTGGAAGAATTAATCATTTCTAAATTAGGTGAGGAAATGGGTAGTGCCTCACTTGAAAAGGTCATCAAGATGAATAAGGATATCAAGCTGTCACATGATCTTACTATGGACTGGAAGAAGTACGTTACTGTAAACGAAAAAACTTCGTTGATCGATTTGGACTTGAAGATATGTAACGTCTCCGACTGGCCTAAATCAATGACCAAAGATTATAAAAATTTCTCTCGTGAAGGAAATGCCGATACCAACATCGATGCAGGTGGTGATAGTGATGAAATTGGGTTCATCTGGTCAAGTCAATTGCGTCAAACTATCAAGGAGTTTGAAGAATTTTGGTTTACTAGTAAGCGGAATGATAACAAGTCATTGTTCTGGTGCCCCAAATTTGGCTCTATGGATTTGAGGATTACATATCCATCAAAAACGTATGAAATCAACATGTCTACATACGCAGGTATAATTATGCTTCTTTTTGCTCCTCAATCAAGTGATGCTGACGGTTATCCAGTACTGGCCTTCGAAGAAAATAGGTCTTTAACTTATCAGGAGATTAAAGAGCTTACTAGAATCCCAGAGATTGATTTGAAAAGACAATTACAATCAATCGCTGTAGCCCCAAGACTGAGACTTTTGTCAAAGACTCCTTTGACAAAAGATGTCAACGACAATGATGTGTTTAGACTTAATGATAAGTTTAAATCACCCTCAGCCAAGGTGAAAGTACTTACAGTGTCGGCCTCCACGGGATCTTCTAAACAAACAGCATCCAGCAAAAGCTCAAGGAAGACGGAACACGAAGAAGAAAATGAAGAGGTTCAATCCAATATCATTGAGGGTAGAAAAATCGTTGTTAATGCTGCCATTGTTCGTATCATGAAATCGCGTCAAACAATTACTCACAATGACTTGGTGGCCGAACTTATAAAACAGCTACATAATAGATTCCAACCCCTGACGATTTTGATCAAACAAAGGATTGAAGATCTCATTGAGAAAGAGTATCTCAAAAGAGACGATGATAACAGAAGCGTTTATCACTATGTGGCTTGATAAACCGTGAAAATCACGCCCTGTAATGGTATATAGTATATTATGATTAATGATTATAACATGTAAATATTGACTGTTCAAACTGTAACAAAATAGCACAGAAGAAAAGACAAAAAAAAAAAATCTCTGAAAAATATACACAAAATAAACAGAATATAGTATAATAGGGTTTTATTCGACTCACGACATTCAAACCACCGACAACCTAAAATGTCAGCTAATGATATATTGGATGTGTTGAACATACAGAGGGACGGACAAAATCAACCGCCGAAGAAAAAACAGAAGAGCAGCAATGATCAAAATGCACCACCTCGCCAAACTGGTATGGCTCGAGAGCTTTATAACTTACTTGGACCAAACACTCCTCCCGTGAACCTATCCTTAACAAGCAACACAAGTCAAAGAGATAAAATAAACTTCAAACCCTCTCCTTGGACCCGAATGCCTTTTCAGGCTAATAAGAAATCTTCGAATGCTAGTCCCCAACTCTATCATTGGGTAAAGGGATCAAAAGATCTTTTAGAGAGAGAATCTGCCGAGAAGCCTTACGTGTTTGATAAGTTTAACGTGGGGTTGGATATTCCGGAAATGGTTGACAAGGATACATACGATCATTTTATAAGTGAACTTAAGGAGGCTGAGAAATCCATGGAAAAGTCCCAAGAAAAGTCATCAGACAAATCAGGAGTCATCAACGAAAAGTCAGGCAAAGGCCAAGCTGAGACAGAGGGAAAAACAAATGATCAAACAAAAGAAACTGCATCGGGAAATGTTGAGGCCTCTCTGGAGAAGATAGTGAGTGAACAAGGTTCCGGTGGGCAATCCAACGATAAGTCTAAAGAGACACCCGATAGTAACCCTAACGATAGACCGGGAGAAGCGTCTCCGGAAAGAGAAGATTTGAAAGACAAAACTGAAGACAAAACTGAAGAAGGACTGAAGGATGGAACCAAAGAAGATACCAAAGAGGAGGGCAAAGAGAATACCAAAGAGGATGCCAAAGAGGATGTCGAAGAGGACGTCAAAGCGAATACCGAAGAGGGCACCGAAGGGGAGGGCAAATACCAAGGTGAAGAGAATCTGGATGGGTTCTCGTACGAAGAAACTCAAAAGCTTTTCGAGCTATGTAAAGGCTTCGAACTCAAATGGCATATTATATATGATAGATTTCCGTCCGAAGGTCGAACATTGGAAGACTTAAAAGATCATTTTTACAAAATTTCTGCTAAAATTCTCCAGCAAAAAGCAAACGCAAACCCTGCTTTGTTAGAGCTGCTATCATCTTATTCTAAGACTCGGGAAGCTGAAAGAAAAAAGTATCTCGAAAGTTTACTCAAAAGAACTCCAGCAGAAGTTGCAGAGGAAGAATCTCTCGTAATTGAAGCTCGAAGATTTGAACTAGCTGCTAAAAAGATGCTTATGGAAAGATCGCACTTACTCACTTTACTTGATTCGCCGCAAACATCCCAATCAGTACAACAGTATCAATCTTCGCAAGGATTGGCCAATTTATACAATAACTTGATGATCCTTGATAAACATCAAAAGAAGCGCCAATTTCAGCAACAACAAAGAGCCAATACAAATGCCAGCCATGAACCTGTACCTCCCCCAATCCCTCTGGCTGCATCATCTTCGTTCAAAAAAGACCGCGCTTTCCAGACACATTTACAACAATATTTATCTGGCTTGTTGAAGCAACAGCAAGCTTCTGGCGCTAACCTTAAACTGGAACCAAACGCGATTCAACAATTGCTTTCAAAGCGTCTCACAGTGAAGGAAGAGGAAGCATATGGTCTTCACTACCATGCCAATGACAAGTTGGCACCGGGCGTCATTTTGAGGTCATCTCAAAAGTTACCGGGCTTACAGCAGAAACAGTCTGTGCTTAAGTCTGTGAACAGCGTTTTACAGGAATTAGATATCCCTACTGCAGGTGGTACCAGTTGGAAGCCTATAATGCCAACAAGAAAAACTATGGCGAAATATGATGAACTTTTGAGGTCCGTTGTCGCATTGCTAGAGGTGAAAAAAGGAAAAGATAAGCTCGAATCGGAAATCAAGCTCATCAAAAGTCAAAGAGGCTTACAATAAGAATAGATATATTTATGTATGATAAGTTTTTTAATGATTAATCTAATGTTACAAATAATAAATACAATGCTACTAGGCTTCGAAATTTACGAAACTTTATGCAAACTATAGTACATCAAACTCAAGAACTAGAGGTAAAGAGTCTTTGGCTATGACCCCAGAATTATCTGTCATGTCATCAATCACGAAAGCAACGATTTGCACGAGCCTCTTGAAACTTCTTGAAGCTTCTTCCTCTACCAAATCTAGTTGTTCGTTGCAGATTTGTGGGTTATAACTAATTCCACCCAAAAATTGTATATCAGCGAGGCTAAACAAAGCCGTTTTGAGGGGTGGGACAGTATGCAAATTATCTTGCTCCTGAATTGTGACACTTTTCTTAATCACAGCATAAATCTGGCATTGATCTTTGTAGCCATCATGTATTAAATAGGAGTCTCTCAATATAGTAAAGACCAACTGTGTGACCTTCAATTGGATAGTTCTGAGAGACGAATGTGGTTCATTAGACTTCGACAATGCTTGTAAACAAAGCAACTGTTGTATAAATGAGATGTAAGAAGAACTCTTGGCCAGAAGCTTTAGCTTTTGATGCCTATCTGCGACATAGTTCAAGAGATGATACATGAGCAGCCATTTGTCGTTCTGCTTATTTGATAGTGCGTTTAAATATGTATAAAAAAGCTGATACATGACGTCGTTGAATTCCCATGTTAGGTACTTTTGAAGAACAGCTGAAGCATCTTGGCCAAAGTGAAGGGCGGAGTTGAGCTCTTTATCCACAATTGAAAGCTTTTGCTTTAATGAATATGCCCTCCATTTAAGTTCAAACTTATTGTAGCCTAAGCCCAATTTGAAACACAAGTCCCAGAACATGCGATTGTCCAAAAGAATGTCTTTTCCGTTTCGGTATAAAGACTCCGCTATTCTCTTACAGAAGTCCATGAACCGTATGTCCGTAAAAAATCTATTATACTCCGTGTCTAGCGCTTTCACTAACTCTTCAAAATATAAGAGCTTTGCTGCCGTGGTTAAATTCGAATCCATTTTGATGTTTGTGATCAATCCGATCACTATTTGTCTTTTGAAGGGATAAATTTGGGTCTCTGGAAGATTCCAGGGTATGTACATGTTCCTCAAATCAAAAATATAACTCTTCTGCTTGTTCAACAGAGTGATCATTACAAAAAGATAAGGCGAAGTATCATGATGCACAAGACCTCTTAAGATTATAGTAGTCAAAGTTTCGATATGATCATGAAGGTTCGTGAAACCAAATAACTCATGGTACAAGAAAAGCACAAATCTTTCCCTCAGATTCAGATTTCCCATGTAAGGAAACTTTTGTAACAACATAATGTTACAATTCTTTTCTGTCATGAAGGTTAAAGAAACCCAGGTCTTAATGCAAAGCTCTACTATTGTTACCACGCGTGATTCTGTCATTTGATTAGAAAGAGGGAACCGGCCCATTTGAAAATCTAACAAAGAAATGATATTAGTCTCAGCTGATTTGAAAGTCTTTAATTGAGTAGTATCTGGGGTGATCTTTAGGATAGACAAGCGTTTTACAACCAGAAGAGTGTACTTGGCTGTAAAGACCATCATTGGTTCTGACATCCGTTTGAAATCGACATCGGAGATGATAGTGAGTAAATCAGACAAATGGTTATCGCTCTTGGCCATTCGACGCTCCAAAATGATGGTAAACTTTTTCCAAAGCTTATGAAAGCCCGGAACGGTGTCAAAAAAGTCGCTGAAAATTTTGAAAAACGACTTGAAGGGCATTGCCGGAAATTTGAGTTCTTTCCGTGTCGATATTTCGGTGAAAGTGTCTAACCCTTTCAAAGAGTGCTCGTAGATTTTTAGATCGGATGAGTGTGCAACCTGTTCGAGTAAGTTATTTATCTGGTTGCTTAGGTCAAGATCCGAGATCTGACAAAGTAATAGGATCAAGTTTAGTCTATTAACGTACATTGCGAAATGCGCTTGACCCTTTTCATAGTGATACTGACTCGAAGTTACCAATTTACTAATAAGCCTTTTAACATTTGCTTCCACGGGCAAACTGGAGACGTAAAAATAAAGGAACTGCATAAATCTATCAAAGAAGCAGGTGTCAGGTAGGTCATCCTTTGTTTTAACGATTTCGAGTAGCTCGGGCAGGTTTGGCTCATCCACAAAGTTGGCAAACCTTCGCCTGGTCAAGACGGAGTATATATCCGTGACTAGCCTTTCTTCAAGTGGCCAGTGTAGCCTTTGATGCAATAAGTAAGTGAAATCTAGAAAAGCATTATGGTTATCGGATACATCATCTTCCTGGAACTTTTTATACCAGGTCCTAAAAGATGACCAATCATGATTTTTACTGGGCACCATGCTAGCCAAAGTGTAAAGCATACCCAAAATCAGCGAATTTTGTGCCTTAAATGAAATCACGCTCCATATGGCCTCATTTATAGACTGCCACCAACCCTGAGTATCAGACCTCAGAAGCAAGTGCATCATCTCTAATGACTCCAAATGATATAATGTGATTCGGTTGGACGCATTTTGAATAGCCTTCAAATCTTCCAAATCGAAAAACTGGAAAAAATTACACCAGTATGCTGCCTTATACCTTTGAAAATAAGTTTTCGTATCCTTTGTTATTTCATATGATGAGATAAGCTCGTTCAATTTCATAAATATGAAATATGCAAACAAAACGTATGGATGAAATATCATACACTTTGATACAATATCCGAACCTTTAAGTTGGGAATATTCATGTAGAATGCTGTGTAAGATCCTCCAAGCTTTGTCGCTGGGTTTTTCTTGTAGAACCAAATACCATTTGAGAAGTCCATTAATCGCGTCGTACGTCTCATGTATAGAGTGTTCATGTGAGATTACTTTGGGGTCGAACAAAACTTTTCGGAGTTGAAGAAGCAATTTTTCTGCATTTTCTCTAGCACCAACCTTATTGAGTAAAGTGAAAGAATATTGGTGACCTAACAAGTGTACGAAGACTGAGTCTCCAAGTGAAGAAAAACTGAGACCGTTGTCGAGGTTTTCAATCTTTTCAAAGTCAAGTACCTGTATAATAAAAGTCTTTGGAAATATGTCGCGATGTTGTAGATTCGAAAAGCTTCGAGTCAAATCTAGTCTTGGATCAAGTCTTTCACGAGGCAAGTGGGATCGCAGTGCCTTGGGCTCCCCTTCCGCCTCGAAAGCTGTAGTGAACATGGAAGGGTCCCGTCGGAAGTGAAAGTTATCTTGAAGGGCATTCATTGAAGAATTCTTGTGTTGAGGGCGTGATGGAAACAATTTGCTTTGTTTCAATTGACTTTGATCGCTAGTGAGGTTTCGTTTGATTTTCTTTTTCGGTAAGTCTCCAAAGACCTTTGGATCTTTCGTTTTTCTGGTGGTGCTCCTATTCCTCTTTCTTGTGAGGTTTTTATTTGTTGCATTAGATTGGCTCTTTGGGAGCCCTGGAGTATGTGGTTTGGGGCTTGCAGGATTTCTGTTGCCGAGGCCCAAACTCCGTGTACTTGTAATCCTCAGTGTTTTCTTATAGGTCTTTGGTTTTGCAATATTACTACTGCGATATGCAAATAAAGGATTTATGCGATCATCTTCTATTACCGATCCGTCACTGTCATCGATATGCTTGCTGGTGACACTTGGGCCCGCATCTTGCCTATTTTGACCATCTGATTCTTTATTGAAATATGAGCTTATTTCGGGATCATTTGAGTTATGAAAAACTAGCTCTTCGGGTTCAGATTCAGAGTGCAACAGATCATTGCTGCTATCAGGCAATAGCTCTGGAGAGTTAGGTTCGCCATTTAGGGAGGGTTGTTCCGAACTCATGTCTGAGAGTAGTGCGAAAGGCAATGCCGGCTGATACAAATATTGGTCTTCCTTATAGTAAGTCTCGTCATCCATAAAAGATTTTAGCTCCATTTCCAAATTATTATTTTGAGCACTGGAAGATCCATATTTTTTCATCGCTAAACCCTTGCGGGATTGAAGAACCTTGTTTTTTCGTCTTGGTTGCTTTTTCTTCGACACCCAAGATTCTAGTCGCTTGGCGGACTCGGGAAGAGCACCTCGTAAAACATTTTTCATCTTTTTGTATCTTCCTCCAACACGAATCAATGCACTTTCCTCGTCAGCTTGAGAATGAAGTGCTAAAACATCGCCGGTGTCAGTCACATCGCGGAGACTGCTCTCCTCGTTGTTGTCTGAAGAATCACTGAAGTCAAAGTTTGTGATGGAGGTTTCATCGGCGGGACCTTGAACATCATGGCTGAAAAGTGAGGCGTTGTTGTCAAGTTCACCTTCTTCTTCCACGGGGTATATCTGAGTTCTATGAGGAATGTGTATAAGTTCGTCTTCAGAGAGTTCAGATCCTGCAGAATAGTAATTCTCTGAATCTAAGTTGTTGTCATACGAATCCACGAAATTTTGAGAGTTGAACTTGAGTGGGGATGATGTTATATCTTTGTTACCAGGATCTTCTTTGTCACCGGATTCATTCCTGCTACCGGGTCCATCTGTGTTTCGTTTTTTTGATCCTTTAGTTATAAAGGAGTAAAAGTTTTTGGCCCTAAATCTGTCCTCATGAGGATACTGTTCTTTTCTTCGCATATATATCTTGTTGAGGAGCTTCACGATCAGTTGTATGTCGGAGTTTTCATCGTAAAGTTCATTAAGTCGATCTGGCTCACACAAACTTAAATATTGAGCTTGATCTGTAAGATATGGATGAGTACTTGCAAAATTTCTCTTCCTGAGGCCCCTGCGTGAATAAGTGGCGTAGTCTGTGGCATCCAAAAATTGTCGGAGATTATCTGCATCTTCTTTTTCTTCGGCACTTCTTGCCGCTTCCGTTGTAGAGCCAGTAGTATCTTTCTCAGGATGCAGCGTCGAAATTTCTGAAACCCCCATCTCGGGCGTACTGTGTGAAGATTTTGAATTTTTCTCATTTGATAAAGGTTGCCCTCTTATTAAATCGGGTATGTCTATTAAGTCAATATCAGAATCAGACGAAGAATCGCTTGTCCCTGATTGCGAATTTGTAATTCTTCCGTTTAAAACATCTGGTGTAAACAAGTTTGAATATTTGGTAGAAAGGCCTTGTGCCTGTAGGTCACGTCGTATATGACCAGGCAATAATGATATGGATTGAGCCAACTTATGCTTAGTCAACAAGGATAACGGAATCGGTGAACTTCTCTCGTCTTCTGAATCTGGAATGCATTGCAGCATGTTTGTCCTTATGAATCAAAGGAAGTTTCGCCAACGGGTACCTGGTTGTTTCCACTCATAAAACCAATGTGACGCGTGATTTCACTGCTGATCTGGATATAACTTCTGAAGATCTGATGGGTATAATTTTGAGCCTGACTAGCCTGTCGGAAAATATCAGTACAATGCAATTTATATGAGCAAGGTGGGTACTGCCTATAGTCAATCGTTTTTAAATGAACGATATGGCTTTATCCACTGTCATTGATATATATCATCAAAAGGAATTTTCAATGAGGATAAAGATTCAAATCTCGGTCACGTGCATTTTCTCTTCTTGGATTTTTCTTTTTTTTTTTTTTTTTCGTTCTCAGAATTCTGTTTCTCTTGCAAAACGAGTGATATCAAGTTTTCATCATCACTCCAAAAGAACTTGCTAGCTGCCATCAACCTACAGTTTCAACTAAAGCATAAGCATGGACAATAGACGAGTGTTCAAGTCTTCATATCGTGAGAAAACGCGTGAAAATGCCTCACCTTATGCAAGAAAAAGTGGTGGGTTATTCTCCAAAGTGAAACTGTTCTTTGCTCCGGCTATGTGGTCTAGCAACAATAACGATTCCTCCGGGGAACCCTCCAATTCATCAGCTAGTGCTGCCGATTCACTCAAGCCATTCACGTTTCCTGAGCCGGAAACCTCTTTGATAAATACTCCATCCAGGGCTGATACACCGGGATCTCAGCAATTACAACTTCAACCACCACTCGAAACCCCTAATAAGGTGTTGTCCAGTTTTTTTCAAGAAAAGGGAGATAAACCATTAAGCGAGATTGAATATGAGGGTGTAGTATCATTATTGGCACAAGCCAGATCACAAAATAATACCCCCAATAATAGTGTCATATATCGTGGCGAAGCGAATGAAAGTGATAAACCTTTCGAACCTGCTTCAGAATCAACGGCCCATAATCAAACTCAAAATGATAGTGTGCTAAAAAGTGAACCTCATAACTTTGCCATAACCCCATATAATCAAACAACATTGAGAAGTGGTGACGGAAATGATGCATCGGCCATTCTCTCAACTCCAGACTATAAACCAGTGTATCCTTCCACCAACGATTCCAAAAACATACCATCCGTAAAAAGAGTTTATCAATTTTCAGGACTTCCTTCACCATATAGGACTAGAATAAGAGTACCGTCATTTTCAAAACCCAAGAGACCAACAAGGATCTCTCCCAACAGTACTGCTAACTCTTCCTTCCTCAATCCTTCTCATAGCTCAAAGAATACCAAGCCAATGAGCAATGCCGCCAATACCTTACTTAATATCTTGGATGGCAATACAAGTGGTACTAGTGAGATTAGTGAGCCTGATAATTCAATGAAAAATATTTCCAACCCTTACTCTGGTCAACTGTCAGTTAGAAAGCGTAAAGTTGCTCAAGATAAATTTTCTCACAATTTGAGTTCTACTCCTACCAAGAAGATACCTCGGATCGATGCTAACGATAATGACAACGACAATATCAATGATAGTGAAATTCACCACTCTAATATTATCACAGCAGACGACATCAGTAAAACTGTGTCTTTTAATAAAGCTGAAGAATTGCCTGTCTCCGATGAAAAGCCTCAAGTATCTACTGCAAAATCTACTGACCCCGAATTTGACTTATTTCCATCAAAATTGTCTCAGGGTAAAGTAAAGCCTTTTTCCGCGCCATCTACCACACACAATAATGCATCCACAAATTCACATTCTAATAGTTTGAGACAAAACTTAGATAATAATGGCACTCCATCCTTCGGTGTACAAGCCAAAGCTGATGATCCAAAATCCAATGGTACTAGTAATAACAAACAAACTTCATTAAATGGAACATCCATACCCGCTCTCAACGGTACACTGAATGATAAAAGCAGAGACGGTAAACCACCTTTCAACCTGAATGGTTCATCCATACATAAACCATTACCTAGCTTTGGTGACTCGGCTCTAAACGGCCATATATCCGATCAAAGTACTGAAATTTTAGGCACTTCCGAACAATTTGACTTCCCGGTCATCGAGCAGGTAGCTGTTGATTTAGATCGCGAAGAAGTAGAAAAATACAAGGCCCAATTTCACTTCTAGCCCCTTGCTACGTGGCGATCAAAACTCAAATCGTATCTCGTGCTACTGCACCAGCGCTATGTATTTGTATATATTATAAATGTTTAATGAACTATATATCAACTTTGATGATTCAAACCATAAAAAAAAGAAGTATACGACAAGAGAATTAAACGAGACGGACAAACAAAAGAAAAAAAAAAAAAAAAGCGCGATTCTGAAAATTTTATCAATACTGCCATATTTCAACACGACAACATCAAGCATAACTGAGGTGAAACCCCACACTTGCCTAAGAATCCTCTCAAACTTCTAAAATGGCGACAATTCCTGAAGACCCTAACAAGTCTGTTTTATTGATTGGTGGATCTGGTTTTCTTGGTTTACATTTAATTCAACAATTTTATGATCGTAAACCTAACACAAAATTACATGTTTTTGATATTCGTCCTATACCCACCAAATTATCTAAATACTTCACCTTCAAACCTGAAGATATCATATTTCACCAGGGAGATTTAACCAAAGAAGAAGATATATTAAAGGCAATTGAAATATCACAATGTAATGTTATTGTGCATTCTGCTTCCCCAATTCATGGTATGGGACAAGCCATCTACCAGAAAGTGAATGTGGATGGTACCAAAACCTTGATCAAGGTAGCCAAGCAAGCTAAAGTGAAGGCATTGGTCTACACATCTTCGGCTGGGGTTATCTTCAATGGTCAAGATGTTATGAATGCCGATGAATCATGGCCATACCCCGATGTTCATATGGATGGTTATAACGAAACCAAGGCCATTGCCGAAACTGCAGTTATGGAAAGTAATAGTGAAGACTTTAAAACGGTATGTTTAAGACCTGCGGGGATTTTTGGACCGGGTGATCGTCAATTAGTACCGGGTCTTAGAGCTGCTGCCAAATTAGGGCAATCTAAGTTCCAAGTTGGGAATAATAATAATTTATTTGACTGGACATATGTAGGAAATGTGGCCGATGCTCATATTTTAGCCGCTGATAAGATTTTGGACCCAAAGATTGCTCCACGGTTAGCTGGTGAAACATTCTTCATCACTAATGATAATCCTACTTATTTCTGGACCTTGGCACGTACAGTATGGAAGGCCGATGGTCATATTGCACCATATAATATTGTTTTGAAAAGACCAGTGGCACTTGTTGCCGGTTACTTATCCCAATTTGTGTCTTCTTTATTGAAAAAGGAACCTGGTTTAACTCCTTTCAGGGTCAGAGTTACTTGTGCGTATCGTTATCATGATATTACCAAGGCCAAGGAGATCTTGGGTTATAAACCTGCAGTGGATCTTGAAACTGGTATTCAATATACTTTGGACTGGATCCATGAAACTCACGAAGATTAGATTCACGCAAAGATTATCAATCTTTTCATTTTTGTAATATTGTATACATGCTTACGATGATTTCTTCTTTTTAGTTAACTTAATTCATTATAATGATTTTTATAGACGATCACTTTTCAAAAAAAAATTTCATGTCTTTTTGTAAACTTTGCTTGGTATTTCTCAGCAACTATCGAAGTTTGATACTCTTAAAAAACAATGTAAATTTTCAAAAACCATGGACATCTTGTGATTACTGATTTGATTTAAAAAAAGTTGATGAAAAAATTAAAGAGTACTGTATTCATCTAAAAAGTTTATATAAAAGCATTATCGTGGTGTCTCGTTGCATTAGCGTAATTTTTTGAAATTTTTTCTTCATCGTATTAATTTTAAAATACCAAGGGTAAAACTAATCCCAATACGACCCAAGAAATACATTGTGTTTGTATTGATAATGAGCCCGATGACTCACACTTGGTGCCAAACGTGGTCAAATTTTTTGATAAATTAGACGTATTTGTTTGTAAGCTTGTTCCGTTAGATATTAAGGCCCCTTCGGAACTAGGCTTTGCAAGAGATTCAATCAGCTCGACAGTAGGAGTGGACGACAGAGGACTCTCATCATCGTCAGCATCAAGAGCCAATAGATTTACTTTGAGTGACAGCAAATGTGACGCACTATAATCATCTTTTGATTGTTCCAGTGTATCTTGGTCAGGGTCAACATCTTGATTATGAACTTTTGACTTGACGGTTACCGAACTCGAAGATCTAATAAGGTCCAACTCCTTGTTTTTCAGTTTTGACTTGAAACGAGCATTGACACCATCGGCACGACTTTCACTTAAACCTTTGAACCCTGGTGAATCAGTAAGTACAACCGCCAGACCATCATTTTTTTGAAATGGTAATGAACAGGCATTGATATCGTTAAGGGAAGCACAATCATTGAAAAGCACGGTTAAGAAATTATTGGATGGATTATTGGGGCATAGTTTGTAGCAGGAAGTATCAATACTTTGTAGAGCACAGCATTCACATGCCAAGTCATTAGCTTTACAAAGATCCAATTTGCTCAACACGTCATTGGAGCAGGTGGATAATTTAATCAAATCTTGAGCGTCACAATGGTCATATGGTCTTGGATTGGGGTTGACGTAGGAGCCGTACGTGTCTTGAGGTTGAGGTAAAGCAGACACCACCGACAGTATACCCAAAATAGAAACGAAGAAACTTATTGCGAGCATTGGTGAAGTTTTGAGAATTCTGACTAGGTTATTTTTATCCAAGTATATAATGAATTCGTGTTTGTGTAAATCGCCAACACTATTTCTTTGGTAAAGACAATTCAAAAGGGACACGAATGATTGTTTTATGGCTAGATGGGGTGGGAGCTCAAAACTATCAACCGAAATATTGATACGATAATTATCAGGTCTAACGATTCCATACTGATTGTATTTTTTGCAATTGTCGCAAAAAAAACTCGTTCTTTCCTTTTCCTTTTTTTTTTTTTCTTTCGTTGTTGTTTTCAACCACAAAAGGAAAATAAAGGTCGTGTGAGGTGCTCAAGTTTTTTTTGAGGTGTACGGGTCGTATATTTGATCAAAGAAAACAGCAAGAGAAACAAAAAACTACGTTATGTCGCTGACAAGGTGTTTCAGGCTCCTCATACAATTGGTTGGCCCGTTTGGAGTAGCCAAATGTATAGACTACTTCCCATCAAATGAGAGTGTAATTACGCTGAAGTTAGATTCATTATGCCTCACAAGGGAAAAAGTTGCCTAAAAGTTACTGGCACGGTATCAGTTTGAGGTGAAATGATGAAAAAAAAAAAAAAAATGGAAATAACTAGTGAAAATGGGTACTGCCCCCAAATCGCAAACTTGACGATCTACCTAACATGAGTGAATTTCCCATCCAAAATGTTTTGAACTCTGGACAAAGATCCATACAAGTAATACTTGTGAAACTGTCTTTTTTCTTTTTTTTTTTTTGGTTTTGTTTGTTCTACACTAGTGTGCCTATTATTCTTTTCTTTTTTTTTTGTTTTTTTTTTTAATTTTTCTTTTTTCTTCTGTTTGTATGGTCTCTTTGTGTTTGGCGGGGGCGGGGTGTGTATATATACTTCCCTTAGGGTTCACAACCAACATTCTTTTTATAATGGTTTATACTAAAGGCAAATTGGTAGAAACGCGTTACACCATTGAAGTGACGGTGGCTACTAAAACAGAAAAAAAGACTGTTATTGGCCCCCAAAACACCCGGTCAAAAGCCAAAAGAGTGACGATAAAAGATGAACCCCACCCCGAAGATTGTAAAAACAGATCTGGAGATGAAAGAAACGTCAGAAAAGGTGCTTAGAAAAAGGGGGCAACATAAAGAAGGAATTAAATTTAAGGGCTTAACCTTTAACCGACCCAGAATGTATGGGTGTATGGGTCTTTTGTGGAGGTTTTGTGTAATATTCCCAATGTAGAATTGTGTCAGTGGGCGAAGTCTGATTCTTTTTCAGTCGATTTCGTGTTCCTAATTGGGAAATATCGAGGTGCAAAAACCAAAAAAACCAAAAAAAAATGGTTGCGACCACTGGATACCAGAGTTGCCCTTGAGGTTGTTTTATTTGGCTTGTTTGTTGTTTTTGGAGCTTGTAGACCTCAGTGGAGACATTTCGTTGGAGGGACTCAACAACAGCAATAACACTAGTGAACTGCTAGTGCCCTGCAAAGGACAACCATGCTTCTACATTACGCCAGTCAATAGCACCATTCAGTATAGCAATTCATCGGTGCAGAAGAAATTGAAACAAACCAAAAAAAAAAAAAAAAAAAACTGTGACAATAAGAGTCTAATGTGTCAGGGGCTCACAATGTAAAGCCTTTCCCTGTTCCCAGTCTAATATTCTAACAGCCTCTTTTTCTTTCCTCTTTTCTTTTTTTGACTTTTTCAGCTCAGTGATTAATAGGGTCGTCGCTAGTCGAGGTTTTATGCTTCTGTTTTAAGACACTACTATGTCTGAAGCTCTGATCTTGGTTTGTTTATCTTTGATTTAATTACATTATTATTATTTTTTGTTTTTTTTTTTTTTTTTTATTTAGTTTTGTATGTAGTTTAGTCCAGGTACCCATTCCGTGTTTCGTGTTATTCTATTGCCATGATACATTGTTGAATTGATTCCATGTGCAGTGTTGACTTTACTCGTTTCGCTTCTATTCGAACGTCAATCTGTTTCGCCCCCTTTTGCAATTCCTGCTCTCTCTTCTTATAAATATGTTTCAATTTCTTCCCCAGCTTACATCAAAAAATATTACTCCTACTTCTTTTCCATCTAAATTATCTTCTTCTTTTCATCAGCTCTAGGTAACTTTTTTCTTTCTTTTGCCTTGAAAGCCTTTCTCTACTCCAACTTTAACACTCGTTTGTTTAAATTATTATTGAGAAGATTTTGCAGCGTTATTTCTGCTTATTAACTGTTGTTTAATTTCCAATTTTAAACTTTTATTTTCTTATCCATATCTTGGCTTAGCCTAATTTGATCGTTTCCGCACAAGCGACATTACTTATTTTTATTTTTTTTTTTTTTTTTTTTTTTCACAACTTATAACAGAAGAATCATGTTGAGGTTGAATCTTTATTCCTTATTCTTCTCAATCTTTGCCTTGTGCCAAGTTATCTTGGCTGCCTCTTCCTCCACTCCAGAAGTTGAAGTCGTTGGTAACAAGTTTTACTTCAAAAATAATGGTTCTCAATTCTTGATGAGAGGTATTGCTTACCAACAAAATGTTGCTAATCAAACCGAAAGTGGTAAAACAACTTTTGCCGATCCTTTGGCCGATGGTGATGCTTGTAAAAGAGATGTTGAATATTTGACCAAATTAAATACCAACACCTTAAGAGTCTACGCCGTTAACACTTCCAAAAACCACGATGACTGTATGAAGACTTTTGCCGATGCTGGTATCTACATCATTGCTGACTTGTCCGAACCTTCCTTATCCATTGACAGAACTTCTCCTGAATGGAACTTGGATTTGTACAAGAGATACACCGATGTCGTTGACATGTTCTCCGATTATGATAACGTCTTGGGTTACTTTGCTGGTAACGAGGTCACCAATAACAAATCTAACACTGATGCTTCTGCTTTCGTTAAAGCTGCCGTTAGAGATATCAAAAAATACATCAAGGATGACAAGAAAAAAACCACCCCAGTTGGTTACTCCTCTAATGATGACGAAGACACCAGAATTGCCATTGCTGACTACTTTTCCTGTGGTGAAGTTGAAGAACGTGCCGATTTCTTTGGTATTAATATGTATGAATGGTGTGGTAACTCTAACTTTAAATCCTCTGGTTATGAAGATCGTACCGAACAATACAAAAACTTGACTGTTCCAGTATTCTTCTCTGAATATGGTTGTAACGCTGATCCTCCAAGAAAATTCACTGAAGTTGGTACAATTTTCAGTGACAAGATGACTGATGTTTGGTCCGGTGGTATTGTTTACATGTATTTCCAAGAAGAAAATGATTATGGTTTGGTTTCTGTGAAGGGTAACAAGGTTAGCACCTTGGATGATTTCAAATACTACTCTAGTGAAATTAACAAGATTTCCCCTTCTTATGCCAAGTCAAGCTCAGTAAAGGACTCTTCCTCTACCTTGTCATGTCCTAAGTCTGCTTCTACCTGGGCTGCCAACTCTTCATTGCCACCAACTCCTGATAAGCAAACATGTAACTGTATGTCTGACTCCCTTAGCTGTGTTGTCTCTAGCGATGTTGACTCTGAAGACTACGGTGAATTGTACGGTTACATTTGTAGTAAGATTGACTGCTCTGATATTACTGCTGATGGTAAAAAGGGTAAGTATGGTGGCTTCTCCTACTGTTCTGACAAGGATAAGTTATCCTACATTTTGAACAAGTACTACGAAAAGAATGGTAAAGAAAAATCTGCCTGTTCTTTCAAGGGTTCCGCTTCTTTGAACAAAAGTGCCTCTACCGCCAAATCATGCTCTACTAAGATTTCCCAAGCTACTAAAGGTGGATCCTCTAAAAGTTCCTCTGGTTCTTCTGGTAGTTCTTCTGGCTCTGATTCCTCTTCTTCTGGTTCCGGTTCTGGTAGTGACTCTACTTCATCCTCTTCCTCCTCCTCTTCAGGTAGCATGGCACTCAAGCCTATTGGCAAAGGTGAATTGTTTGCCATTGGCTCCATGGTCACTTGTTTTATCAGTGGTGCTGCCTTCCTCTTGGTTTAGAAGCATAAGCTTTCGATCTTTTGCGCATTCTTTGTTGTTTTCTTTTTTCGCCATATATACAGTTAAATCAACATTTTAATTTTCCCTCGAGGAACTATTGTAGTTGTCTTTAGTTGTCTTGACAAACTTGCATATTATGCACGAAATTGATTCCTTGCATCTACTTTCTGTGTACTCCGTATTCTTTACAAGCACATTGCTACGAATGACATTGTCACAAATAAAATTTAGCAGCTATACTACTGTAACTTCAAATTGAAGGAATCAATCTTGTTATCTACTGAAGACATTTCAATATCTTGTTGTTGTTTTCCTTCGAGTGCACATATCGATTTGAGAATATAAAAGGTGAGAAATGAAAAATGCTATTATTATTAGTATATGCAAAAGGTGTCTATTATAAGATTGAAGTCTAATTGGTCACCATGAAAATCTCATTAAGAGCTTTAGCATCCATTACCGATGCTCTCTTTTGTCGAATCCATTTGGCTCGAGCAGAAAGCCTGGTGGCTATCTCTTTACTGGGTAGACTAGATGGCTTCAACATGTCTTCTCGGGTTATTTCCTTATCTTTCTTGTCCTTTTTGTCCTTCTTATCCTTTTTCTCTTTCTTGTCCTTCTTCTCTTTCTTGTCCTTCTTCTCCTTCTTTTCCTTCTTTTCCTTCTTTGATTTCTTCTCCTTCTTTTCTTCGCTTTCTTTTTCCTCCTTCTCCTTCTTGTTCTTCTTTTCTTTCTTATCTTTCTTCGTTTTTTCTCCTTTGTCGTCCTTATGTTTCTTCTCTTTCTTCTCCAGCTTGCTTTTCAGTGAATCTTTCTCTTTGGATGAACTTCTTTTACTTTTCTTTTTATGGGATTCGGTTGGCTCAGCTTCATCTCTTGCCCTTTTCTTTGATGTGGTTTGAGATGTAGTTTGAGACTGAGGTTTCTTAGCCGACATTAGTTTCTTTGCTTCGGCGTCCCACGTACTCTTCAATACTGAACCTTTAACGAAATGCATCCCCCATTTACCATTGATGATATTATCCCTTCTTTGTCTGTCCAATTCTTCACCTATTTTATCTTCTTTACCATTGAGTCTACCTAATATTCTTTGGAAAACGTCTAATCCAGCACATTCTCCGCTATCGAACTCATCCTTTTTTTGTTTTTTGGCGAGTTTAGCACCTAACCCAACGTTATCGTCTTTTAGACTGACCTTAACGTGAGTGGTGGTAGCGTGCTCAACTAAACCTAAACCCTTACCCGGTTCCCATCCCATTTTTTCAAGATATTGATGACCGAATCGATTGGTGTCATTGGACCAGTTGGTATTTCTTGGGTCGAGCCCGAATCTTTGTTTGACTTTTGTTCCTGCTAAACCCATTGCTATATGATTCAGTCTTTAATGACGTTGTTTGATCAAATTATGGACAACTAGAAGCTGCTTTAGCTACACACAAATCATCTCTTCTCGAGGCTCACAAAGTGACAAAAAAAAAAAAGGAAAAAAAAAAAAAAAAAAAAAAAAAGCGAGATAGCGATGTGATACTGCATATAGGCGTGCTTGTATTTGGCGTATTTCCAGGATGCAAAATATCAGGTCAAAAAAAAAAAAGAAAAAAAAAAAAACATAAAACACAGTCATACCGTATATAATCAAAATACTATGTGAACACTACTTATTCTCCAGGCCCCAATACGGAATACCAATCATTGTCAACCCAATAACCGTTACCTTCTTTGTGAACACAATGTATGTCACCAAGCCAGGACATCACGTCTTCATAATCAGGTGGGTTGAGTACAGCGCTTAACTTCGCATGAAGCTGCTCGTCAGGAATACCGGGTCTGAACACAACAAAATTCAAAATCGTCATTATGATCTTCACCCACAATTCTGAATTTATGGCACCATTGCCATCAAGCCAAATCTTTGAGCAAGCTTTTCCCAATGGGATTGGCTTTGATATTAAATTGGAAGCAACTTTATCGTGGTCACAATGAACTACAATATCAGAGTTGAGTGCTTCACGATCGATGAGTCTTGATTCATAAGTATCCAACTTAAGAAATTTGTCAATTCTTATTATGGATACCAAAAACTGTGATGTCAACTGTAACAACGCAGCCATTTGCCCAGGATGAATACCATGCGAAATTATTAACCCCTTCTTTGCCTGAGAGAGCTCTTTCATTGTCATCTTGAACAGATCGGCTCCATTGAAAAAATATTGACCGAAAGGTTTAGTTACAAATGTATTGTTAAATTTATCATCCAACAAGAACCGAACGTTTGTATCCTTTAACGAAAAATAAGCCAACTCTTTATCATTCATTAATGAGTTCGTAGCCTTTTCAACAAGCTGCTCAGGGAAGGCGGATAAAATTGTTCTTGATATTTGACTAGAAAAGTAGTTCTCATCAGTACTCACAACAGCCTTAATAGTAGTTTTAACCACATCGAGTTCGTTAAATTCCAAAGGAGAGTTTTTTGAGTAAGAGAATATATGTGTGCTTACTAAAAGCTCTTTCTGTCTCATAGACTTGTCGTCAAGCTCATCTAAGATATCGAAAGGACCATCATTATTTTTCACCACATCATAACTCTCAGAATTTTGGTCAGTCAAGGCGAAAAGGGGTGTTTTATCAACAACCTCCAATTCAGTACTATCGAAATCCCTCCAAAGATCCAAGAAAAATTGCAAATCACACTCCTTCAAATCTTTTTCAGAAACCAAGTTATCCTCGATTCCTCTTAATACTATCTGCTCAAAAGATTGTGCTCCTTTTAAAAGCGCATCTAGACCACCAATCAGTCTTCTGGTGACTTTCCATTTTCTGATCACCTCTTTGTCATCAGAAATATCAATCAACTTTCCAATTTCTTTGAAATCTATGGCCAGTTTTTTAAGGGACTTGTGAATAACTACTGCACGGTATAATATTGTCGCATCAGCACGATCAAATTTGACACTGGACCTAAAACGTTTGACTCCTCCAGCTGACCCTGCCGTTTTACCTTTCGATGGAAGCTTTCTAGGTCTTCTTCTCTTTTTCTTGGAAACAACAGATGATAGAGGATCTTGGTCGCCCAATTTTTCCTCCTCCTTGATACCAGCGGTTGAACTATCTTTCTCCTCCTTTTCACCTTTCTTACTTCTGATACCTCGTTGTGCTAATTTTCCACCCGCTGTTCCTCTCTTTCTTCTTCTCTTTATCTTAACAAGAGTTCCCTCTTTATCCTTACGGTAATCACGGAACTCAAGACCCGATTGTTCTAGCTGGTGATATTCATCTGCATTAAGAGAGCTCAATCTATTATTACTGGGTCCACGGCGTCTCAAAGAAGCCTTGGAGAACAAGTGAAGGTTATCAGAGTCAATCATCCGGGGTGGTTTGGCAAGCGCCACGGGCAATCCCTTCTCAGTCAAACACTTCTGTTTGGCAGTTTCAATCACTTCATCTGAGGGTCGAGGATTGTTCAATATTAAGATTTTTTTGGAAAATTTTTGAGTAGATCTTTGTACAATTATTGGTTGAGCCTCAAGATCACCATCAAATATCAACTGTGAAATATCCCTTGCCAATGTCTTGCCATCGGTGCCTTGTTTGTTTCCCAAGTACTCGTCTAATTCACGTAAAAACGCGGTTGACGTATATTTCACACCACCATCCTTCTTTATTAAATCTAAGATGGCTTGTCTTCTTTTAATCGACTTCATGGTTATCCCTTTATCAATTTGTTTCCCTGCCGAAGGTCGATACTTTCTGGGCACTGGTTTTATCCTGAATCTAGGAGTAGGCATGTCTGATGCACTTATATGAGTTGGAGTACTTATGGGTGAATCTTCAGCAACAGGGTTGAGGTTTTCTTCAGTCATCAAGCTAGGTGTAGTATTTCTGCTCAAAACTGTAAGGAGTTCTGGCGAAATATGTGCTTCATCAGTCTGGAGGTTTGAGTTGACTTGAGTGGAAGCAGCATTATTCCCTTCTTTCACATTTTCGTCCTCATTCTCCTTCGTAGGTTGAGAGATTTCCTCGAGTGCTCTTTGGTCCTCTAATTCCTTTTCTTTAAGTAGATCGGCTTTGCTTGGTCTACCCTTCTTGAGACGTTTAGGCGCTTTCGGTGCCGGTGGCTCAGTGCTTGCTGGCCTCTTACCACTCAGAGGTGAAGCAGTCTTTCTGAACTTATTATCTAACAATGGTCCACTTGGAGTCCTACCCATTTTGATTGCGAGGGATTTGTTTAACTGTTTTAGGTCAGTTGAGTGGATAACTATATCTTTCTGAAGCTTTTCATTGACTGGTTTAGCATCGATTGCTTTGACATGTTGCCGTGTGAAGAAACGATTGAACCTAAACTTACCGTCAAAGTCAAATATTCTCACCACCGTCAATTGGGGATGCGGATCATTATAGTTCTTTAAAGGTTTTAATTGTTTCCCATCACTGGTAAAACTACTAAAAGAATCCATGAACCGAGTGAAAGGGCGATAATAGTTGACACCACATAATGAACGACAAACATCCATGAGTGTTGTCCCCTTAGATTCTTGTGACGATATGAACTGATAAAACTGATTTGTTAGAGGGAAAATGCGGTTATATCGAGGAGTCAATTGCTGATTACTTTCATCCTGATCATCTTGGTCATCCTCTTGTTCATCGAGGTCAGCCAAATTGGAGAGGTCTGTCACTTCTTCATCATTTCTAGGTAAATCTTTCAAGTATTTGATACAGTAAACCAGTTTAGCCCCTTCAAATTCAGCTACCTTGACTAAAAGTTTTTCAATGTAGCCTTGCTTTTCAAGAGTTTGGGTAATAGAATTATAATATATTCTTGACGGACGATCAAAATTTAAATTGAGTTCAATTTTTAAATCTCGAAATCCACGAAGTTGATTTGGTGCTATTTTGAGAGTCGATATGATTTGTTGTCTAGTCTGTTTGATATTACGGGAATGAGCTTTTAATTCCTTTTCATCCCAGCCATTATCTTTATCTTTATCGTTATCATTCTCATAACCGACATCCAATGCAAACTTAGAGTGTATTGATTTGGCTGTATGCACTTTTGCTGCCGCGTCATAATAGTTGGATTTTATGATATATCCCATATCCTCTAATTTATTTAAACGGGTCCCGGTAGAACGAGGATCATGACCCGCTTCTTTATAAAGATTTGGAGTGGTGATACCCTTTGGGCCATGCTTTGCGATAACACAAAGTAATTGAAAGGGAAATTCTCCCATTTGAGCTTTGATCTGAGCATAATTTTCTGTACCAGTCAAATACTTCCATTGAAGATCACTACTAGGATAAATTTGTAGATCAGATTCTAATTTAACTGGGGAATCGTCGTTGAACATATCTTTGTAGTCAGCGGCTATTTCTACTTCAGTATCATTACTGACCTGCCGTATTATCAAGTCATGGGGTAAGTCGGGATTTTCATTGAAAAAAAGCCACAGCCAAATAATTTGTTTTTGAAACATATCGATTGATTCCAGCAGTAGTTTTCGAGAAACACTGTTCCATAAATCTGGTAGAGAAATCCCGGTATTACCTGAAAATGCAGCAGTATTGTGGATATGGGCAACCAACTCCGCTGGGGGGCAGAGTGATGCCATGATGATACGATTAGAGAATAAGTTACCAAATTGTCAACAACAACAAACTAGTAAAAAAAAGAAAGAGAACCAACTATCAGAATAGGATATGAGAAAAGTTTGTGCTTTTCTTAATGCTTGATAAAGATTCGTAGTTTCAATTGACACTATAAATTGAAAAATTGGTATGCTGGTCTTTTGGTGATTATTCCTTCATGCCATCGTCCTTCCCTTTTCCCTTATTACTCCTCTTTATCAAAACTACCCGCTATTGTTTACAAAGAGCGCGTCATTTTCATTTTTCTCTTACCAATTGGTGTACCGGTGTTTTCTTTTGTACATAATGTCGCATTTCCCTTTTGCGGCTCCACTAAAATGTCTCTTTGTTTGTTTTTTTTTTTTTTTGTGGGAAAATGCAAAATGTCGTGGTATTCCGAATACTATAAAATGTCTCAGAATGCACGACACAAAAATGGGAACCAATGTCGTCATTCTATTTTAAGTGAAAATACCCCGTACATTTTCATATTTGCAGACCAAATAAAATTTTTACAAATGAAATCAAGTCGTGAAAATTTGAAACAAGAAAAAAAAAAAAAAAAAGAAAAGAGTTGCAGTCCAATAAACAAAGAAGTTTTTAATTCCTAAAAGAAACATCGAAGACAAAAAAAAAATAAAAATAAGCTAAGAACAAAAAAAAAGAAAAGAGACTTATACCTCTGCAAAATTGTAAGTATGGAGATGAAATGCTAAAAAATTTTCCATTTATATATAAACCTTTTCTTCCTACTCTTTTTTCTTTTCGTTTCTTCTTTTCTTCTTAGTCTTGTAGTGTAAGAGCTGTCTCTGGCAATTTTCTCTAAGTATTTCTTAACGATCATCACCACAAGCGCAACAAGAGTATGGACTCGGATGACGAACCATTGACTTTATCATCACACGCATTAGAGGCGCTTCAGCTTTTCAAGCATGAAGAAAGAGAACGACTTGAACAATTTGAATCATTATATAAACAGTCGGAAGACAAATACGATGATGTACAAAAAGCCGATCAAGAACAAAAGGACCAAATTACCATCGATGCCTTTCAAGAAGATTGGCAACTCTCTCAGTTTTGGTATACTGACGAAACTGCCGAAACTTTGGGAAGAGCTTTACTTGAAGGGGCTGATGAAAATACCATAATTGCCATTGCCAGTGCTCCCTCAGTTTACGCTGCCATTAAAAAATTTCCATCTGAACAAATCCCCACCAAGCATATTTATTTATTCGAATACGATAAAAGATTCGAGGTTTTGGCCGGTAAAGATCATTTTTATTTTTATGACTACAAAAACCCCAATGATATACCCACCAAGTTATATCAAAAATGTCACCGTTTATTGATTGATCCACCATACTTGACGGATAGATGTCAGTCTAACTCTGCTACTGCAGCTCATAACTTGTTGACTCAAGATAAATCTTTGAAAACGGCTCAGGGTGATTTACAGTACAAACTTGTTTCATCCACAGGAGAAAGAATGAGGGATGTAATCAAAAAGAATTATCCTGACACTCAAATCTCCGACTTCTTGCCTCAACATAAGAATGGTTTGAGTAACGAATTCAGATGCTATGCTACTTTCGAATGCAGTTACTGGAAGTTCGACAAAGACGCTTGAGGGTAGTGCCATGATGTAATCCGCACTCTTCAATTTGACCTTTGATTTACCTGTTATGTCCGGATCGTCGCGTGTCTTTGTGTAGTTGTGTTTTATTGTGTCCTCTTTTCTCTTCATCTCCAACTTTTTTTTTTTCTTTTGCTTCTCTCTATTCTTCTTTAGACTCGCTCCGCTCGATTAATTTTGATTCGTGCTCAACACGGATTTATAGAGGAGCAGCTGCGAGTCCACTTCTATTTATATCTGTATAATATACGCTCTTGTCCTCTACAGCAATACTCCCATTGGCTTCCTTTGGCGGCTTCACTTGTGAAAAGGATGCAAAAAAAAATTAATAATAATAATAAGAAAAGACGTTTTTGTGAGACATTTTCATGTCATCATGGGAAGAATGTGGTGTCTGGGTGTTTGTTTGTTCTGCAACAACTAACAGTAGGTGAAGAGGATTACCCGCACGATGAGATTCCATGCCCAGATATACTGTGGCTGTTCTTGCTTATGCGCGCCAACACACACGTTTCCTACGCGTATATTTCAGCACCATCCTTTGGTAGCCCTAAAAAAAAAACAGTGAGAGAAGAGAACAAAAGAAACAAAAAAACAAAAAGAAAAAAAAAAATTCCAATGAAGGTGGAAGAAGAAAAATTTTGATTTTTAAGAATTGATTTTTCATATTTTAACCCTCCCTTATATAAAACCTTGTTCCCATCTCCTTTTGATCAACAATCCATAAATTTCATATACCATGTCTTTCACTGATTTCTCCAAAGTTGAAGCTATTAAATCTTTAAATGAATTCTTAGCTAACAAGTCCTACGTTGAAGGGTATGTTTTATTGTTTTGTTATACCGGTGTTTAGTTTGATCTTGTCTTTTTTTCAGAAAAAAAAAAAAAAAAAAACATTTCTATCATCAATTGATATGATCATTCGACAACCGGTTTGTTCTCATTCTCAAGTATCATGTTTTCAAATACAACGAAAACAATCTCAATCGAAATAAGAAGTAATTTTATGATGATCTTAATCTTTGGTCCGTGTTTTAGAGGTGGATTCAAGACCCACCGCATGAGTGACAAAGAAGATTCAAATCTTTTAGCTGATTTTTACTTTTCCTTTTCTTTTCAACAACATGTTTGATGTTTCCATTGCAATAGACTAGCTTCTTCTATTGATGTATGCTATTGTTATGAATCAAACTGAACGTGGAATATGATACTTTATTGAATGAGAGAAAAAATTATTTTATTTGAATCATTTATACTAACTTTTTATTTTACAGTACTTCTGCTACCCAAGCTGATGTTACCGTCTACAAGGCTTTCCAAAAAGAATACCCACAATTCACTAGATGGTTCAACCACATTGCTTCTTTCACTGAAGAATTCGATGACTTGCCAGCTGGTAAGGTCCCAGCCGGTTCTGCTGCCCCAGCTGCTGCCGCTGAAGAAGATGACGAAGACGTCGACTTGTTCGGTTCCGATGATGAAGTCGATGAAGAAGCTGAAAAGATCAAACAAGAAAGAGTCCAACAATACGCCGCCAAGAAGGCTGCTAAAGGTCCAAAGCCTGCTGCTAAATCTCTTGTTACCTTGGATGTTAAGCCATGGGATGATGAAACTAACTTGGATGAATTAGTCGCCAACGTTAGAAAAATCGAAATGGATGGTTTAACCTGGGGTGCCCACCAATTCATTGCTGTTGGTTTCGGTATCAAGAAATTGCAAATCAACTTGGTTGTTGAAGATGCTAAGGTTTCTACCGATGAATTGCAAGGTCTTATCGAAGAAGATGAAGATCACGTCCAATCCACCGATGTTGCTGCTATGCAAAAATTGTAAGCGTGCTTACACCTTTATTGTTAATGTATGAATTAGTTTTTATTCGTTTTTTTGTATAGTTTTAGTCAATATTGATATTGCGCCATTTTTTTTAATTGTCTTTTCTTCAGTCATAAAATTATCTCTAGTGCATTGTAAATTGATATTATATATGGTAAGTCTATAGTGATGGTGCACAACTACGACGAAAAAAAAAAAAAAAATTAAAAATTAAAGTCGAAAACTGCAAAAAAAAAAAAAAAAAAACATCTATTTTACAATGGTAGATATTCTGCTCCTTCTTCTAACCATTCACCCAATACTTCTTCCTGTCTGATGCCTCTTTGCCATACCCTATTTACAATATTCTTGAGCGTGTGCAACGTCCCCATTTGGGCATTCTCATACAAAACATCCATGTACTGCGTTAATTTGTTTTGCTCCCACTCACTTTCACATTCGCATCCCATGGCATAAACAGGCCAAACCATCTGGGTAACAATTGGTGACAAAGGTTCCATAGATCCATACACATCAATAAACTCATGTAGCACCAGGCGGGTTTGAACATGCCAGCCATTAAATTTTGCGGTCCTTAACAACGTTATATACACGGCAAGTGCCCAGCATTGAGACCCTTTCAATCGTAATAAATATTCGTCACCACCTTTTCCAATAGGAATATAATCTCGATAATTCATCAAGTCTGTTTTGATCGAATCAAATGCTTGAGCAGTTATAATTGAAGATATTATTTCACCGTTCGCACTTGCTTCATGTATTTCATGTCTCATCACGCATAGTTTAGCCATGGCTTTAAAAATTTCACCTGGACAGCCCATCATGCTTAAAGTAGATATTTCTTCGTCTTTTGTTCCGTACCATTCGGGATTGCAAAATGGTAATCGACAATTAGGCGATACAATAGCCGTCACCGTATCATACCATGAGAGTACCACTACCAACAGTTTCTTTTTTTCGCTTTTCATTAATGATTCATAAAATCTGGAATCTTGACATAGAGTAGCAAATACTTTGAAGTAAAATGTAGAAGCATGACTGACTCCCTTTTCTAGAACTGTGAATAATATATGAACATTTATCAATACAAGTATAACGAAAGAGCTTACTTGACTCTTTGAAGGCTCCCCGTTGATTCCCACGAAACTCTTAGACAGTATATCACTAATTTGTTCATCTGCATTTCCTGTTTCCCCAAATTGTGCTCCGTTAGAGGTTATATACTGCGTAAGATAGCCCATCGTATTGTTAATGTGCGCCATCCCCTTCCTATAGTACTCATTTCCACCTTTACGACTTTCATGCATATGAATACATGCAAGTGCTATAAAACAACTTCTAGCAACATCAAAATCACAGTATTTTAATGCCAAATTTGGCCAGGGAGAGTTTGGGTGTGCATCTAGTAAGGGTAATAACTTTTTGAAAAAATGTTTTAACATCATGTTCTCTTCTTGATATGTTAATGAATATAGAGATGAATCTTTTGTCGTCACAGTTGTATGATCTCCCTCGACGTTTTGGTAGGACTTAGTTTTGTTGATAAAGCTTACTATTTCACTGTCAAGATTCGTTGGTTGAGCTCCGTTGTTGATGGGATTCCCATCACTTTCCAGGGTGGAGTTATGTAGACCCATGAAGTCTGATAGTACAGGATTTGATATGTCACCGTTTATCAATGTACTGAGTAAACTGTTAGCTTGAGAGTTCAAGTTGTTGTCGGATGAAATCCCATTGGAGGTAAGCGTGTCATTTGAGCTTGATCCATCTGTCATTGGTGATGCCATTAACAACTCCAAATCTTCGAAGAAAAGTGCACTGAACTGCTCTAAATTTTTTCTTGAGCTTTGATTGCTGGTGGGCAGTCCGTTTCCCAATGATTTTTCCATGTTGAGAGGTAACAGTAACATTGTGTTTGAAGTTGGCTCCCTCTTTATAAATTCGTTTGGCTCCGTATTTTGCAGTTCGTTGGCCCCGAGGATTTTCTTGGTCAGCTTCTTGTTATTAGAACTTTGGTCAATCTTTGACTTTGATCTTTTGCTATCAAATAATAATCGAATTCCATATCCCTCACACTTTCGGTTGGTTCTTATACAATTATTGCAGCTTGGTTTGGCTTCGTCACATTTTCTATGCCTGAAAGCACATATTGATGTTAGTTCGATGATCTGTTTGCAACGCTAAAATGTTCTTTCTTCAGCAATAATCTTGAGCAAACGTACCTCTTTTTGCAAGTCCAACAACCCGTTCTTACTCTATTGATTTTTCCCATTTCAATCTTTGCTTTATTGCAGTAATTGAGGAAGTTGTTGGTGTTGGGTCTTCGATCGTTTTTGATTTTCAAATTTTCGAAATCTTCGCTGCTTAGCCTTATCTTGAAATCTTTGACTATTTTGAGTAAAGAATTCCGTTGACAAGAAACGTTTTGTGCACGACTAAAAGTGAAAAAGGAAAAAAAAAAAAAAAAAAAAAAACTCTTAGTTGCAAATTATAACATTGAAGAGTAGCACAACGCAGTAGAGATTACTGAGGTCAATTAGTTTGCGCTTGAGGTATTGCTGAATAAAAATTAAAACAGTTCGCGCAAGATTTACAAGTTTGTCTCACCACTTACCTAGATAGGCTTGTGGTGGATGGATGAAAAATGCTTAATGGATAAAAAGTGCTTGTTGCTATGACAAGTCAATTTCTACATTTTTACAATGCAGACTCCGGTTGATTGAAAAAGTTTTGAGAGCGCCGTCTGAAACAGTTTTGAGGGGTGTAAAAAATTAGTGTTAGGATTTGGTTAAATTTCTTCTTTATCAACGCTTGAAGAGATAATTTTTTCACCTGAACATAAAAATACTCTTTATGCTAACTGAGACTCTGATTGTTATATTTGTCATTACTCAGTTGCTATGTTATAAAATGATGTGTTTCCTTCCCATTACTCTTCTTCTATACAAGCTAGATTTAGTTTCAGGGATAATTGCTTACTGCTTAAAGCTTTTTGAAAGAATAATAGTTATCTATTTAAAAGAACAATAATTTTAAACTAATTAAGCTATTAATTTTATGAGCCGAATTCTCCACTTAAAGTACTGGCTTAAATTTTAAATCAAGTAAGCTTTATAACTCACTCAAATGGACTTTATAGACGCAGGAGAACAATCTTTCATCAGTTTCATGAACTAGAATTTCCTTATGTCGCCCTGATCTGAAAAATGCGCCTTCGATAACTATTAGAAAAAGCCTCATGGGCTTTTATCCATGAAATAAACAAAAAAAAAGGATTATACAGCTCGTTGCCAAAAGGTTTTTATAAGAAGAAATGAAACAAGCTCAAAATGGTGATAGTAATTATAAGAAAGGTCCAAACCCCTTTTTTTTATGACAAGCTTAAACACTTGATGATTATTTACAGTTATGTCTATCTAGGGCTCAGACCAGTTGGAGTTAGAAGGAAAGAAGGCCAGAGATAATCTCATTCAAAAACCCTCCATCAAAAACTTTGAGAGATAATATTTTGCTCAAGATTTTTGCCTAACTTGTACGTTGGAGAAAGCTTGTTGTTTTGTGGTTTCTTCTTTCTTCAACGTTTGCCCTCGTTGTATATATATATATATATTAACAATTTTTCGAAAATGCAGTAAGCATTCAATATAATTTGGGGGTATTATGATTTAAATCTCTTTGGCAAGATTTTTTGTCTTTTTTTCCGCAATGTTGCAAAATGATCAAAATTCTCTTGATAATGGTAAAAAAAAAAAGAAAACTAATGAAGCTTTTTGTCCTTTCGCACCTGAATTGATTCAAAGTTTCAAGCTTCGATTGGCTGGAAGCAATATGCCGGATTAACATAATAAATGAAGGAAAAGGTCATTTTGGTTATTTTGGGTTCCAGCTAGGAATTGGAGAGTTTGAATGGACTTTGGCAGGTTGATAAATTAAACAAAAGTTATCTTCACACTAAAAACTATCTCATTTAGATACCCACCGAAGTATTGAAATAGTGGGTTCATCAACAATACGGGTAACTGCGTACACAATTTCATTAACTAAGAGTCTCAAAACATGTGATTGACGAGATGTGTAAGTCATGCATGGATCCGACCTAACAACCGCACTCCTGCTGCAGCTCATAGGGTATTGCGAAGGATTGAAGAATTGATTGACCGTTATATCATGATTTGTAATTTTGGCTCATACTATAACAATAAAGGGAATTGAATACCACCAGGAATCAATTAACACAATCTTTGAAACGTAGCAAGAGAATATATAAAATAATATTCAGAAGTCCATGACTTTTTATTCAAGCATAAATTCTAAGCTGGAAACTACCTGAGTCTTTATACCAAGGTCTCAGGTAAACTGAGCCTAAATATAAAGTTATCAGTAAGCTTACCATTACAAATGCCTAGGTTTGTGAAGGGAAGCCCGAAGCATAAGAAGCTGTTTCAATTTGATGAGCCAAGTTAGTGATCTTTACATATTGCTTAAAATCGAGCGCCCCTTAAATTCACTGTGCTATTACTTCACCGATGAGCCTCCTCAAACAAACCTTTCATATGGACTAACTTCAAATTCTGCCTTCACCTTAAACCTCGGGTCTAGCTCCCATTAATTTCATGAATAATTTTTTGAGAAATTATTCAAATGGAATCACTCTTCTTGTTATTTTTTGACGAACCCTGATATTAGAAAGGTCTTAAATATGTTTCGTTGATTCGGTTTTGATTGTGATCAATGAACAAATCTTCTGTTGAGGCCGATAACTCTTCGGAAAGGCTTTTGAGGACATCACAGAAAGCTTCATCATCAGTATCATTAGTCTGTCCATTCCCAAAGTCATGTCTCTGATAGATGTGGACTAGGACAATGGACACACTCCCTTGGATAAATAAGTAAGCTTCGTTGGGCTCAACAAAGATAGTGCTTATCAAGGAAATTCGAATTTGATAATTGCTCTTTGATGAAATTGTGCTTCGAAATGCTCATTATTTTGAATTAACGTTACTGATCTCATGTAAGTTTATTTGATCCTCAATGCAAGGAAGATTAATGCCATCATATTTGAAGCATGTTCACCTTGGAGGTATTTATTATTACCTTCGTCGATAATTTTGCAGTTTCAATGATTTGATATTGTGATTATCAAAGTATTCGAACATGAAGCTGTTGTTGTCACTTCAAACGGTTTGAGCCTAAGATTCCTAATTTGAGTTTACTGATCAAAGTTAAAGTGGACATCAATATTTTCCAAATAAAGCTTTCAATCGTACTTCTTTTCGTCCATCTCGTAACACTCGGATTTCGGTGTCTGAGAGTTCATATAGTTAAATGATTACAGTTTTGTTCTCATTTTTTTTGCAAGCTATTAGAATAAGTCAGGAATTATGTAAATTGTAGTCATACACGGGCTATTTCTTTTTTTTTTTTTTTTTTTTCAACCAATTCGTGGCTGCGAATCCACATTTTGTCTAGCTTTTCACCTCTTCTGTTCGAAACTGAAAGAAATGCAACACCACGCATGCGACCCATTTTACTGAACACAAAAAAGGATAGAACACATAATCTTATATATACCTAAACAGAAAAAAAAAAAATTCACAGTAACTCAAGTATTTTCGTTTGCATTAAAGTGAAATCGAATGAGCAAGAACAAAATTTGGAAATAAGCAGCCTTGTTTGGACAATTTATTCACATAGATACTTAGTATGGCCCGACTATTGACTTCTGCTGCAATTCGCCAAAGTTGATGATTTCATGAACGACATGACTAGGATGAAATTCTGAAGATAGTATCCGAGCTCACTACTGCATCCTCTCTTCTCTCCAGGAGGTACATCGACATCAATCCGAATCTTGACAATTGTCTTAGTTGATAATGAGAAAAATATACATATGTCCTTAAGAGAATTATGAAAATTACATGGACACCTCGTTTCGTTGACTTTGTCATAAGAAATTCCTAAGAAATGTCCGTATCGAAGTACATTAATATGGCAATAATTATTTTTTGAAGAAAACATTTTTTTGGCTAAGCTCAAAGGCATGTTGAGGCAAAACCCAAGCTAATGTAACCAATACAAGAAATATAACACAGTAAAAAATTTCGGTCAAAAAGCTGCAAAAGGCTAAAGTTAAAGCGACCTCATCTCAGCCTACTTGAGGCAGTTCTTAAGGATATCACTTGTTGTTTGTTGAACTCAACTCAGTAATTTCGAGAATTTCAAACTGAAAGGCTCTATCAGATAAGTTAGTTAAGTCACGAGTATACAAAAAGGCTAAATTTTTGAAACTTACTTTCATGCTAAACGTGAATTGAATTTCAGTCCCCTATACATTGCATAAATAGAAGAATCTTTGCTTCACCAAATAGAGAGGGGATTTTTTCCACTCGTATGGCTTTAAGTATGATTAAGGGGAAGTTGAAGTTCCTCTTCGTGGAAGAGAAAGTCGGAGTACTGACGAAAAGAGTTAGAGACATGATAATATCCGAACCTCGGGCTCATAAAAAGTTCATGAAAAATAAGAAAGCACCAATAAGCCAAAAAAAGGAGCCAATGGATTCCAAGTAGCTTTCTACCTTCAAGTTTTATAGTAGATTGATAACTGATAGATTCATTTATAAGTAAATAGAAAATAAAAAACTTTTTCTTTGAAAAAAATGTTGAAATGTTAATTCAAATCCTGAAACGCTAATCATGAAACGTTAATCATAAAACGATAATCATGAAACGCTAATCGTGAAACGCTCATCATGAAACGTTAATCGTGAAACGCCAATCATGAAATACTAATCATGAAAAGATTTATTGGTATATTTGTTTAAATAAAAAAATGGAAGAACATAAATAGGTTTGAAAATCCAGTTTATAATTATATATGTTTCTAAATAATTGAATTAACGAAAATATTAATTATCACTAGTGTCAAAATGAATGTATCCGATAGAATTGCTGACTTACAACAAAAAAGGCTAGAGAAATATCCAAAATACTCAGGATTGTCAATTTTTTGTCAAAAGACTTCGATGAAAACCAAACTTACTACCTAATTTTACCTGTATTCAACAACTAAACACTGCTATCATGCTTGAATCAATAAATTTCCAAAAGTTTCTCTTCCCTTTCTAGAATAATCAATAATTTTGCGGGCTGGCCCTGCTTCACATGTTTGGGAATTGAGGTTTGAACGAAACTTGGCATGGCAAGCAAAAAGAAATATCATATTGTATGATAGGCTCGTTGTTCGAAAACTTTAAAGAGACTAAAGGATCATAAATTTTCTAAAGAAATCTTTTCACTTTTCATGATAAAAATTATGACTTAATAAAGTGGTCTCATCAATTCTATCGGATACTTTCGTTTTGACACTAGAAATAATTAATACTCTCGTTAATTAAATTATTCGGAAATTTATAAAATTATAAACTGGAATTTCAAACCTATTTATGTTTCTTTTTTTAACAAATACTCCAATAAATCTTTTCTTGATTAGTATTTCATGCTTAGCGTTTCACGATTAACGTTTCACGTTTTGCCTTTCAGAATTTGTATTAACACTCAAACATAAAGGTCCGAAAGAAACATAATTTATTTCATTTCGGTTACTTAAAGTTTTAAACTAATGACCAAAATTGTTTGCAAACTTGCATAAGAAAAACGATTCATTGCAACCAGAAATGATGGAAAAATGGGTTATTCGATAACGATTAGTACTAATATGTTAGATGAGAAAAAGGTTGACTGGTGCAAGGCCAGTAGCCAGTATTGAACTTGCTAGAGACGGAAATCGAAAGATAAAACAAACTATAGGGACAAGAGGAAAGTGATTGATTATACAAACTCAGGTGAATCGAGCAATATTCAACATACTAGCAATAAATTCGAATCCCGTTTTGGATGTTTCATTTGAAGTGAAGTTTGACCTTCGTTTGTATTGGGAGAGCAATGTATGAGGTTTCTTCTTCTTTTTGGCTTTCCCGAGTTGAAGGTAGCTTTCGGTAGGGAGCCACCTGTATATTATTGAATTGGTTCAAGTAGAAAAATTACAGATCCTTTAAGATGTTTTATAATTGCATGAAAAAAGCTACTTGAAGTGGCAAAAAAAAAACCAAAAAGGGAACCAATTAAAAAAAGATACTAACTAACTACGATCCAACAGACTAATCTCGCATTAAGGCTGGTATATGGTAATTGGGTGAGAATTGGTCATTACAAGATATTGAGGCTACAATAATGAACGATGTAGGACACAAGACTCCAGTCAGGACAAACAACGAATCAGTACTGGCTTCATACACATAAATAGCTTGGTCTGGATATAAAACTTGTGTAATAGCCTCCCTTCCTAAGTTTTTCACTCGGATATGGCTTTGACAGAAACAATCTTTAGCCCTCAGTGCAAAGAGTAATGAGCAAGAATAGAACACTGAACTTGTCAACAGCGTATTTTGAAACTTTTGAAGCCTGTCTTGGCGTAGTGAGACTAAAAAGGAATGTGGCAATTAGAGTATCATTCATTTTTAGTATTACAGGTGGAATTTTTCAAGCAGGATGGTCTAATCTACAATTTAGCACGAGGCGCCCTTAATTCAGGATGGCAAGCTCTTAAGACAATTGCAGCTTCAAAGCATTTATCTTGCACACCTGAACCTATACTACTTGCTAGTGATTGCCTCGTTACAATTGAATATGAAGACTTTTTTAAATTTAAGTGAGACCAAGAAATCAGGACGACAATTTGATAATCGTTTAGACTATAGTTATAGTGCACCCTTTAGAGGGTTAAGATAGGTATTATATCGTTGATTCGTTGTTGTGGGTAAGCAATAGCATTCTACACGAATAACCTCATCACACTAGTTTTTATTCTGTAATTTTTTGAAGTAGATATTTTCTATCTGCAGACCCTGTAATGGCTCACATAAATATCATATATATTTTATAGACATTGAGTATAAAAAGTGCAGAAGTCAATCGGTCACGTAGAAAAGAAGACAGTATCTTTCGAGCCAAATAATGTGGAATATAAATTCGCATAAAATAAGATGGATCTTATGGTAATCGAAATCAGGACTTGTCAGAGCTGGTTTAATCTTATTTTTTTGTTCTCGAGATTACGTGCTTATGAGATGACTCCGAATTGGTTATTCTCGCCACTTTTTTCGTTAGCCTAGGCAAGCCTGGGCTGAATCGGCAGTTTACTCTTGATAGACAGCATAACTTATATTGCGAAGAAGGCAGAAGCCACCAACGAAATATAACCTAGGAATGAATCATTTCCAACTATTTGATCTTATCAGTATGCCTGAACACCATAAGAAGTAAGTTCTGTGGAACAGTAATGCTCAATCGACCACATTTAGCCAATCAGACAGTACAGCTAATGCACCTGATGCTCAAGGGGAAGTCTGCTGAAATATTAATGTAGACCATCTTTCATGTAATGTGTAATAGAATGTAATATCGCTCAGTTTTCGAGAGGATGCCAAGCCAAATGGAAGGGCAATTGCCAAGTTCCCACATTCTTTTTCAGTCCCATTCACCTTAGAAGACCTACAACAAAATCACTCGCACTATTATCATGCCATCCGCAGTTAGTTATTCGAAAATCGTTCATAAGCCTCCAAAATAAGCAGCATTCAGGGAGTTTTGAGTATATCAAAGAATTTAGCGAGGAAGGCGTATATTGCTTAACAGCATGTAGGATTGCAAAATGCTCCAGTGTCTACTCTTTGCCGTCTTGTAACCAGACTAGTCGGCAGTAACAATTCGCCATCAAACCATCAAATGTATGAATAGTGGCGGAAAGTAGAGAAACGGTTGGATTAATTCAATCCGTGGTAGTGGAAGTTCCACCTCGCTGAAACCAATTGAATGTAGCCAGTGATTATCTCTTCCTGGCATGTCAAGCTCACATCCGAGCTACATACCTAGTGTAACGCCAGAATATTTTCTTTCACAATTTCAGGATCGTATTATGAGAACAGAAACATTCAAAGGTTTAATTTCATCTTGTGCGAATTTGATAACAAGACGACTGAGGATAAAATTCATCTATTCGAGCCAAACTATTAGATTATGGCTCTTTTAAATAAAATTTGGAAAGGGCTACCTATTTAAGTAACGCCGCATCATTGGAGTTGCTGAAATGTTGATTCAAATCCTGAAACGTTAATTGTGAAACGTAAATCACGTTAATCATGAAATACAATCATGAAAAGATTTATTGGAATATTTGTTGAATTAAAGACTCAAATACCTTTGAAAATCCAGTTTATATTTTATATGTTTCTAAATAATTTAATGAACGAAAGTGTTAACTATTACTAGGTTCAAAATGAATGTGTTCGATAGAATTGCTGATTTACAACAGAAGTTGCTTCAAAACGTGGTATTCACTATTCTATGTGGACAGACTTTATAGATTGGGTGCTTTGAACTGTTATAAACCTATTTCGCAGGCAGAATCACAATAAAGCAAACTCTACACCAGTAAAGGCCTAATTGAGTATATTGCAAGTATAAGAAGCATGCCACGGTAGGGGGCGTAGTAGAATGATCAACGGAGGAGGTTCTTACCTCCGTACTCAGCCTGTTTCATCTGCACTAGACATGCTAATCTAGGTGCTGAGATACTAATTCTGGAATACAACCTCTTGATTTTGTACTTTGTTGAGTATGACTAGAAAAAGAAAATGCCAACTGGAATCTAACCAGTAATTCTTCCAACTTGCCTATCAACTGAGCAATAATAATACAATCTCAGTGTCATGCAAAGGTGTATTTTTTCATGTCACTCAACAGCATCGTCTAATTTGACATTTCATTAAGCCGAAACAATAAACAAACATTAATAAATTGTAGTTTATATTAGAAGAAATTCTTGAGCAATGTGATCTACGGAACATTAACTACGATATTTCCGATTGAATTGCCAAATTACAGCATCAATGAGTGAAACTTTGGCGTTATTTGCATTTGTCTTCAGTGGTACTGCTTTCACCTGAAAAGGCCTATCGAGTCAACTGTACCAACCGTTCAAACTTCAGGTATCATCCATGGGGTGAAAATCATCTTAATTGAACTGATCGGCTGAGTTTGGGCAGTTAATAGTCACATTGGCGACTTCTTTAATTTTTCGTAGACGTTACCAGGAAAATTTGTCCAAATCCTTCTCTGACTTTCATTAAAGGATGTAAAGCACCACTTTGAGGAACCTTCAGATTGAAAATCATAAGGTTCAAGATTTTAATCTGACCATGAACCATTAACAATCATATCAAAAGTAATATCAGTTTCTAAATTAATAATTTCAGGAGCAAATATAGCAGCTTTTTCAATTTTAAAACCAACAATTTTAACAAATGAAATTAATTTTCTCTTTCTCAATTCAGTTAATTCTTTTTTATCAGTTAAAGTACCTGATCATTGAATTGATTTTGAATTTTCAACCTTAATATCAATTGGTAATTCATCAGCTTTGGCAATTAGTTTATCATCTAAGCAGTTACCAAATTGGTTTCGATCAACCTTTCCTTTTCTTGGTCTTGCGATATCTTGTTGTGTTGCTCAACTCAGGAATTTCTTTTGTTCTTTTCAATATCTGAAAGGCTATAGTATTTGTGAAATCGAAAAGTGTTTTTAATTTTATCATACTAATAGATTTTGTGCCTTCCTTCGAGTCAGATCAACGTAGCTGAGATCAACGCTAATGTGAAAAAAGATATGAGTCAAGGAACGAAAAGAATTATTTTTTACAGTTCATGACTAGAATTATAACAACGGTGCTACAGTAATCGAATTTGCCAAATTGCAACATAGATTATCGAGTACTCATCTGTTCAATAATGAAAACATCTTGACCTTCCAATAAATGGGTGACAAAGAAAATGCGTTAGATCAAGCGACAGCTTTCGAAAATTTCCATCCTTTATTGGGTTTTTTTGAAAATTGATACCGTAAAAAAAAAAATTTTCAGACAGGAAATTTTTCGTCAAGGTCAACGGATCAAAAGCATAAGAATCGTTGAAATAACAGTACTGCTTTTGTTCAAATGGAAACGAAGTAATCTTGAAAAATTTTAGTAACGGTAGGAAACTTTGTTGAATTTTTCCCACCAAAAGAATTTCAAGTTAATATTGCTTACTCAACCTTGTCCCCGTGATGTTTTGGTTGAAAGGCAATAAAATTGGTAAATTGGTTAAGATGCTTATTCATAAGACGTGCAAATTTTACTAGAGTACTGATTTAGCTACATTGAATAAATACTACATTTGAATGGACATGGGGGTCCTTATACTCAGAGTTTGCAACTTTATTGAAAGTTAAATGTAAGATGTTGTCGCCATATTTTCCACATTATTCGAAGTATAATTTTGTATCCTGTCGAACAACAACAGTCCACAGTTTTTTTAAAAATTCTCCAACATTTTACTCAGAAGTTTTATTTTTACGAATTCTGAAAGACGGCAAACTAACTCTTTTTCCTCCTCTGCCCGTATTGATTTCATTAATCTCAAATTCCCATCTTTTGTTCAATAAAGTGATATCAAGGAGCTGAAAATTTTTTTTATTAGGTATCGACACTGTTTTATGGATGCCAGATATGATTGCAGTTTTAACTATATTGGCCCCTTGTTGAATAGATAGGGCAAAAAAGTGTAAGTTAATTTTTTTTTGTTCAGAATATTGGTGGTGTGTTAAAAGATGCAATTGCGTTCAACGAAAACCCTTCCCCTTTACCAGTCAGCATAATGTCATAGCCAAAAATTGTGTATTGGCTCAAAAATCCACTTTTTGAGCATTTGGATTATGTGATGTACGTATTTTAATTGCCTGCTCGAAATGAACTCCTTACCGAGATAAAGGCCGTTTAAAGAAAGACACATTTCATGTTGATTTTCTAAATAATTCTATATCAATTTTAAATGTAGTACTAAACCTCGAATATAAATAGCTACCTGGAGTTCATTGGTTCTTGAAGTGTTCTTGTTTGGAGTTTATTGAAACAAAAAAAGTCTTTTTTCAACTTTTACAATAAAAGTATGGAGTTCGTCTTGCAAAGCTTTTTGATTTTGATCTGAAACTAGTCGGAGAATTATGAGTCCCAAAAGACATACCAAGCATAAAGCCCAGAACTGATGCTGGGTTATCAGAGGAAATTTTGGTTGCTTTCAAACACGTTCTTCGCTTCAAATTATCAATATCACGCATGACGACGAAAATGAAGCTAACAAGTGTGTCTTGAAGAAAATAGATGTTTTCTTTTATGAAAAAAAGAAGTCAAAGCTATCGGTATCCACTACCTTTGAGGGTATGTTTGGTTTCATTTTATATTTGCACATTACCGTGCTTCCATTTGGTTTTCACTGAAGCAAACCACGCATGCCTTAATCACTTTTTATAAAAAAAATCTAACACTTTCTAGTTGCTGGATAAAAAAAGACCTAATTTGTTTTTTCAAAGCTACTCAAAAATTCATACATAATTCAGGCGAAATAAGTCCTTCTGCTGGACATCGAAGAATGCATCTTGTACTTAAAGTTTTTGTCTTGAGTTTATTTAACTTTGATATTTTTGCAAAATAATCGAAAAAGATGTCAAAACAAGGAAAAAGTATCGTAATTCTCCTGAACAACACTTTTCATTCTACATTGATACAGTATGCCAAAAAGTGGCCAGCTAATTACACGCTTCTGCTCTATTGTAAGCAACTTACCAAAGTCTCTAGTAGGTTCCAGAAAGTTGCAGCCATTTTTGAAGCAGTATATATATATATTTTTTTACCCCGTCCGGTCGTGTACCTACACAAAAAAACTCAATATGGATCCCGGCCTGGAACGGCGGCAGCATCGTAAAACCATTATTCTTTTAAATTCTTGAAGTCGAAGCCGAAATCGTCTCATTCGAGTAGATTAAGTGACAGTTAATTACATCAATCCCAGAAGATGCAGTGGTTCAAATACGAATGTTTAGCCAAAATTACTATATTTATTAGTGTCAGGGTGCATTAGATTAGTTCATCAAGAGATCTCTGCCTGTAGCGGAAAAATAAAATAAGCTAATTTTTAAATTTCTTCGAGATGTAAAAGGAAAAAAAAAAAAAAAAGAAAAAAAAAAAAAAAAAAAAAAAAAACAAAAAAAGAACGGAAAGCTTATTTGATTCTTCAACACGTAAACGGTTCCATAGAATACTTTACTTCTCTTCAAAGTTCAGCCTTTCTAATCGATAGTGTTAACCTCCTCTTAAAATTGGGAATATAAAATCACGACATGTCAAGTACTTCGCCCAAAAAGGTCAACTACCCGTATGTATTAATCTCTGATCTGATTTTCTAATTGAATCGCTTTGATAATGATTCTATTATAGAATAGCTGATAATGATTCTATTATAGAATAGCTGATTCTGGTTTCAAATTGAAAAACAAGTGAGACTAACTTTATCAATCATAATTAGATTCTGGTATGGTGGTGCTGCCAGTATGTCTGCCTGTTTAGTAACTCATCCCCTTGATTTAGCCAAGGTTCGTTTACAAACTGCATCCAAACCGGGTCAATCATTGGTGGGAATGGTATATCAAATCATAACCAAAGAAGGGTTCTTCAAGATCTATTCTGGTTTGACTGCATCTTTATTAAGACAAGCCACTTACTCAACCGCAAGATTCGGAATTTATGAATTTTTGAAAGAATCTTATCATGAACATTATCATACTCCTGCAACTACATCTGCTTTATTACCAATGTCAATGCTTGCTGGTGCATTGGGTGGATTAGTAGGTAACCCATCCGATGTTGTCAACATTAGAATGCAAAATGATTCTACCTTGCCCGTAGAACAAAGAAGAAATTATAGAAATGCATTTGATGGGATTTATCGTATTATTAAGGAAGAACAGGTTTCATCCTTATTCAGAGGTTTAACTCCTAACTTGGTTCGTGGAATTTTAATGACTGCTTCTCAAGTGGTGACCTACGATATTGCCAAAGCTTTGTTGGTTGATACTTTATCCTTGGATCCAACCAAGAAATCAACTCATTTCAGTGCTTCTTTATTAGCTGGTTTGGTTGCAACTACCGTATGCTCTCCTGCTGATGTCGTTAAGACCAGAATTATGAACTCCAAGGGTTCAAGCAATGGTGCTGTTTCCATCTTGACCTCTGCTATAAAGAATGAAGGTGTTGGCTTCATGTTTAGAGGTTGGTTACCATCCTTCATTAGATTGGGTCCTCACACCATTGTTACTTTCCTCGCGCTTGAACAATTGAGAAAATTTAGAATCGGTATGTTTTCCGATTAGTCTTGTTCAAAACGATTATTCATATTGGTTACAGAGATCTTGTTCTTTTGCTATGCTACTTGTATCATAAAAAATTATACTGTCAATTAATTTTCTTTCTTCTCTTTAATTTCCTTTTTCATCATTATTTATTCAAATAGAACACTTTTTATAGATCATAGACGGTACAATTTTATTTTTATCCTACAATTGTAACTGTTTTTTTTCTTTGATATCTTCGAAGTAACAGTGGGGAACGTGATTAACTATATACGTATAGCGTAGAATAAGAATATGGTTTGGACGCAAAAAAAAAAAATCATTTATGCTTTGCCCAAGTATGGAATAAAGAAAAAAAGAAAATAAAAAAATTGAATCATAAATATAAGGAAATGGGGGAGTGGAAAATTGAATATAGAATGAAAATATGTAAACGGGAAATTGAAATAGAAAACAACAACAAATGAGAACATGGTGTTTGATTACTATCAATAATTTATGGGTAAATCGCTTGTAAAAATTTAAGGGACTGATAAGATGGTCTCACTTCACTCTCTTTCATGTCAAAGTGCGAGAGTGATATGGACTTGTCATGTTTATATGTGTGAATTCTTGGATGGGATGGCACGGATCAGAAATTCAAATCATGGTTCAATGACATGTTCATTATTTTAATTGTTTTTGAATTTTCAAAGAGTATGTGAAAGGTGGGAACGATATCCTTATTTAGTAACTTCAATGTTATCCAATTCAGCCTTTTCAAAAGCTTCCTTTTCAGCTTCTAAAATGTAAGGAATCAAAAAGTGGGTATCTTCTTCTGGTTGGACGGCCTTGTTAGCTGGAAGTAATTGATGAGACAAAGCTAATTGATGGGCAGTGATTAATCTGTAGTTTCTAGCGTAGACTTCATGATCTGGTAATCTAGAAATAGCTTTTTGTAAAATTGGGGTTTCGTCAGCGATGATATCGTTGAATCTAAATTAAATGTTAGTATATATTCGATGCAATAATATGTTGACAATAGTTGATGACAAATCCCAGACCCATGCAATCCTAACTCAAGCCCCTTTCTCATCAAACACGATGTCAGCCATGAGACGATTTGTCAACAAACCAAGGTGGGAAGTAACTTTATACATACTTCAAACCCATTTCTCTGTAACCAGCGTAGGCAACAAAAGCCTTAGCAACTGGGACAACAACTTTGGACAAAGTTGGTCTGGATAAGATCCAGTCAGCGGTCTTGACAATGGAGGTAACGGAAGCCATTTTATATGTATGTTTGTTGCTCTGAATGACTTAACACGGGTAGACTAATGATTGTATATATTTCTTTTGATTGTGAAGGAAAGAAGAAAGAAAAAAAAAAAGATAATGAAAAAAAAAAAGAACAGGGCGTGCGCCAACCACAACAAAAAAACACTAACAAAACAAAAATAAAAAACATTGCAAAAATGCGTAAGTCAAATATTCTGGTGGTTTCATTGGCTACGTTTCCAGACTTCCTATTTAGGCAGTGAAGGGTAAAAAAATAAATAAATAAATAAAAAAAAAAAACACAGTATGTATTCAGACAAAAAAAATATGTACGGGTCTATTTTGGTCGATCTAAATTGCAAAAATCCCGCTAATAATGATATTCATCGGTGGGTTGATTAGCAGTACTTGGAAGACCGATTTCACGAAGCACATTTTCAGGACCATCGTTCCTAACCAATTCCACAAGTTCCTTACTTTTGCAAAGAAACAAGCCCATGGAACCACATGAGTTGACACCCAATACTTCTTTATAAACCCCAAATCGTCTGGGTACAATCATCATGTACTTGGTTGTCAAACAAAAATTATACGAAATATGATCGAGTTCGTTGTGTTTTAAAACAGTGAGCGCTCTTTGAAGTAAAGATGAGAAGAACATGGTCAAGTCATCTTCACCCAATTCATTGGCATCTTCGGGTAAATGTGCCACAAAATGAGCGTAGGGTAATGATGGCTCTTGTAACGGTTCCCTTTGGGCGGTTGGAAGAAATGGCTCAGAAGAACTTGCAAGTTTTTCGGCATTGGGGGTATAGTTATCAGGTAAGGTCATAAATTGAATATGTTTATGAGGTTGAGATGCTCCCGATTGGGGTCCACAATTATAGAATGCAAACCAATTTTTACCCGATTTATCATGTTGCTTTATATGATTTAAAAGTGAGTAGGATGCACACAATTCGGAAGGTGATAATGGAGTAAATTGTGATTTGAATTCTTTGGTGATAACCATAAAATGATTAGGTACCACGGGGAATTTATTAAACACTACTCTAAATTCATCATTGGGTCCAAAAGTTTCAAGGATGGTTAATTCAGGTTCAGGTTTGGCAAATGGATTATCATCAGTTGATTTATTCATGGGTCTATGCACCAATGTATCCAAATATGTCAATTGAAACTCAAATGTTTTGTCTTTCACTTTTCTTTCCACTATTTCACTAACGGCTCGATCACCACTGAAAACAATATGTTCACCCTTGACGGCGGCCTCATACTTTCCAGTAAGTTTTTCTAAAAAATCGGAAGGAACGTCACAAAGAGCCATTATGTATTTGGATCAAAGTAATTGGTTATATATATGTAAATTTTGCTTTACTGAAAATTGAATTGGATTTATTCAAATTACGAAAAAAGCATTTTTAACTGACATTTTTAATCTCTGACATCATGAGAGACCGCACCGAAAAAACCGCGATAAAACTAAAAGAAACCAAAAAAAAAAAAAAAAGTACACAAAGATACAATTGCGTAAAACGGAAAAACTCCAAACGGACCTCCATATGTTTACACACAAGTTTACTATCCACATTTACTTATAGCTGTCGAATGAAATATAGTTGTCGAATAAAATATATGTAATTCACCCTTATCCCAGTGGGAAAAACTATCATAGAGGGAGAAAAAAAAAAAAAAATTTAAAAATATATATTATGTCCTTAACGTTTCTTACGAAACCAATTTATTAACCGATTGTTTTTCGTTTTACTCAGTATGCTACTTCCGTCATCCGTATTCACATTGTTGGTCTTGGTCATACCAGGAGTTAAGTCCAGCAAAACTAGGGAGAATGACTTTGATTTCGAATGGCGACCACGAGGTGATTCAGCTTGACCTTGATGCGAGGGTAAATCTGGTGTCATTGGCAATGGTTGAGTAATGGTACTACAAACCAGGGATTTACGCATGTATGAGGCAAAGAATGAGTAAGGATGAGCATTTTCATCATTGTTTAATCGCCTTCTACTACCAAGTTCAGGAGTGGTTACTGCTGATGTAGGTGCATTAAATGACGGAATTTGAGTTGATTTGAGAACTTTATCTTCTGAGGGGGATAATGGTCTTCGGGGAGCTCGCTTACGTTTCGGGGATGCTCTAGGGGATGAACGAGAAGATGAATTGGATGATACTAAAGATGTGTTATCAGTAGCAAATGGGGCCAGAGGTGGGGTAGAAACACCAATGTCATTGATATCACGAGTCTTGTCAATAGGTGTAGACACTCTGGCAGGTATAGCTTGAGGTGAATGAATTGGAATGCTGATGGCAGGGGGTTTACGAGGAGCCTTTATGGGTGATGATTCATCAAGGGGTCTCATGGCTTCATTTGGTGATGTCACATCAGACTCAACTTCGGTCGTGATGATTTGAGTTTGAGGTTGAATTTGGAGAGGGTAAGATTGTGACTGTGACTTAGATTGATCAGCTGAAGAAGAAGTAGAAGTATTCACAACATTTGTACTTGGTGTAGAAGTAACTTTCACTTCATGATCTGTTTCGCTTGGTGTAGCTTTCGAAACAATCAGAGGTAAATCCACCGTATCATCATCAACCTGCTTAAATGTAGAATCGGTAGAAGACGTAGAAGTAACATCAACATCTTTGCTGATGACGATGGCCGGCATCATATTATCGGTTGATAGATTATTTGAATCCGATTGATTAGAGTGTTGCTGTTTTTGTTTTAACCGTTTCAATACGGGAGCAGCAGATGAAGACGGTTGTTCATTCAGAGAAATTAATGATGAATGATCGGTGGATGCCTCATTGGCGGAAAGAACGGTGGATGAAACATCTGAAGTCACACTTACGGGACTGTTAGATATGTTTTTAGCCATAAGTACGTGTGATTGTTGAGGTTGATGTTGATCAGGATGGTCATTCTCTTGTTGAGGGGAGCGAGGCAAGTGTGAAGATTGATGATGTGACATGAGTGGATGATGCTGCGGATTAGTTAATGGATTTGATTCAACGGGTTGAGAGCTCAATTGTGCAATAGTATAATCGGGAGTTTCAATTCTACCATCAATACTTGAATGAGAATTTGAAAATGGAGTCAGGTTGATTTGTGAAGGAGGGGTAACGGTTGAAGATTGTTTCATATATTGATTTCTCTTGGAGGGTGAGAATTGTGAAGATGAAAGAGGTGGTGTATTGATGGTATTATGTCTTTGTGGTAGTTGATGATGATGTTGTGATATGACGTTAGGAGAAGCATCACTAGAAGGTGGGGTAAACTGATTGTTGATAATGCCGTTTATAGATACCGATGGTGGTGATGATAACTTTTTTGCTTCCTGTTTGAATCTTGAATCATTGAATCTAGCAGATGGTGAAACACCTGAAGTTGGAGTAACCGATCTCTTGAGGCTCAGACTTGATTTAAGACTGGGTAAACTGGAAGAATGACCCAATTGTTTTGAAGTATTACTCAACAAAATATCACGGGGGAGTGCATTAACACTACCATTGTTACTGTTGTTATTGGTATTGTTATTACTAACATCATTTATGGTAAGGTTCTGTCCACTACTATTTGATCTAACCAAGTTAATACTTTCAGATGAAGAAAATTTGAGAGCATTGGTAATTTTATAGGATTGATCATAAAAGGATTGATAACGATTAGCTTTAGCACCTGATCTTTTTGAAGTTGGTGTAGTACTATTGAAATTAGTATTACTCAAATTACCCGAATTAGTTGATTCTTTTGAAGAATTAGAAAGAGTTTTTTCAATCAAGTGACTACCAGGGAATTTACTGGGTTGATTGGCATTAACATTACCAGTATTTGTATTATTCGAATTACTTCTCAAGCTTGAACATGACAGGTTGGCGGATGAATTGGTATACATTCCAGCACCCAAAGCATCCTGGGGATTGGTGAAAGCAGATTGTTGTTGATTTTCCTCAAGGTGTTCTGATTTATGTTTATGTTCATATTCATCTTCATAATCATCATTATTTTCAATTTGATCATCATCATCATCATCAATTTTGTCATTTTCATCATCATCTTCTTCTTCAATTGAATCAGTAGTTTTTTCCTGAATTGGTTGTTGAAACAAAGTAATGTTATTATTGGGAGCAGAAAGGGGAGATGAACTGAAACTGTTACCAAAGTTATGTTTGAAAAAGGGAGAAGGTGAAGCCAAGAAATCATCTTCATGATCAGTTTGACCATTGAAAATATCTTTTGGTAACAGACCTGATCTTTTATGAGAAGAAGAATCATCATTACCAATATGTAAATTAGCATTAAGAATTTCATCCAAATCAATCACGGCATCAGGAACATTTTCACTATTGATGTTAGTTTCTTCAGTTAAAAAAAATTTAGTTTTTGGAGTATTGGCAGTAGATTGAGCCTTACGATGATTTAATTTGATGGGAGAATTCAAATTATGGGATGATGAAGAATAAGATTTCCGGAAATTTGATGAATTGAAATGACGAGGTGGAGTATTGATACCATAACCACCACCAAAGGAAAAATTTGGTGAGGTTGGACCATTACCTAATTCAGGAGTTTTCAGAGGGAATGCAAAATCACCGGAGGTTGGTTTATTGGTGAAATCATCTTCATTATTAAAATGAAATCGTTTTTCGAATTCGGCATTGGTCGATAAACCGGCACCAAACTCAAAATCATCATCATTCTTTTTGTCTTTAGTACTATTGGAGGAGGTGATATTATGAGAATGAGAGTGAGTGTGTTGTTGTTGTTGTTGTTGTTGCTGTTGTTGTTGTTGTTTGGGGGAAAATAAACCCAATCCCATGATGTCAAAGTCTCCCGATATGGCAGCCGACCTTCTGTGTCTATGGTTATTACGTCTTACCGACAGAGAAGTTGGCGTGACCGAGAGATGCGAGGATGCCGTAGCTGAAGATGCAGGATTAGGAAGTGAAGTCATGATTGATGTTTTTTTTTTTTTTAAATTTGATTTGATTTGTTATTGTTGTTCTCTCTGAAACACAGAAACGAAAGAATGTCAGGGGTGGTGGGAATCAACAAAGAAAAAAAAAAAAGGAGAGTATTTAAAGAAAGGTTTTCATCAAAGTTGAAACAAATCAGCCAGATGGAAAAGAAAGAGCGAATGGAAGGGGAAAAAGAGAGAATGAAAATTGCAGCCTGTCAATTCATATAAGTTAAAGATGAGGACAGAGACAAGGAATCTGAACGTGTGACTTGACCAACAAAAATGCAAAAAAGATAAATAAATGCAAAAAGACGAACAAGAAGGCAAAAGAGCAGGAGGGGGAGGAGGAGGAGGTTGCTGGGCAATCAAATAAAAGAGTGAACTTTACGTTTACAAACAAGCGAGAGTCAAGGAGCAAGGAGCAAAAAAAGGGGGAGGAGATGCAAGTAGTGGTAACACTAGAGTAAAGGAGTGAATATTGAAAGGAATGGACGCCAACCAGGGAAAGCAGCAAATGGATGATAGAGTCTACTAATTTTTGCTTGTGAGTCTCCGGTTGAGGGAGAGGAAAGAAATTAGTGAATCGATGAAGGGGGTATCGATGGATAATGAGATGATGGAGGAAGCAATCCAACTCTGTGATGGGGAAAGAGAAGGAAATGGAAAAGATGACGCGTGATGAAAGAAGTATGAAATGGTCAAAAAGTTGTTGATGAATATGTGAGGTCTTTTTCTTTTTCTTCTTTTCTTTTTCTGTTTCTTTTCTTTTTTTTTTTTTTTTTTTTTTTGTTCCTCCTGTTTCTTCTCACTCTTTTTTTTTTTTTTTTTTTTTTTTTTTTTGCCTTTGCCTTTTTCTTTTTCTTTTTCTTTTTTTAGTTTTCGAAAGGGGGCAGGTTAAACTTTGTTCAGCGGCTAAATAAATAACTAACTACACAAACACAATACATAAAAATAACTTAAAACCACCCCAAAAAAGAAACAACAGGAGTAATGAGCTAGCTATCAATCAGAAGCGCAGACCACAAACATAGAGACAGAAGATGCTGGTGATGAAGAGAGAATGAAGGACCAAAAAAAAAAAAACAAAAAAAACAGAAAAAAAAAAAAAACAGAAAAAAAAAAAAGAAAAAACCCACAAATTGAAGTAATTTCACCGTTTTGGGACAAATACTCATAAAATAATCTCCAGCACAAAATAGTGCATTACGTAATATATTACATAAGCAGACTTTATTCTATTCTTATCCCAGTTTCATATCAATATTTTTGTTAAAAGATTCATAACCGTTTTTGTCATCAAAGTTAAACATCTTGCCTTGGTCCTTAATGTTTGCAACCGTACCTCTAAGCCAGGTCAACAATCTCCTTCAAAGCTTGGCCCAACAATCAACCGACACCAGTATAATTACACAAAAGTGTTACCCACCCATGAAATTGTACAGCTCTTATTACATTCTTCCATGCCTTCTGCCTGAACAAAAAAGAAAAACAAAAAGAAGACAAAACGAAGACAAAAAGAAAAAAAAAAAAAAAAAAAAAAAAAAAAAAAAAACAAAAAAAAAAAAAAAAAAAAAGAAAAAGGAACAGAAACAATTGAAACTTTATTTATAAGAATTGCCGTAGATACTGTATATTTAACCCTGAGATCCGGGTCCTTCGCCTTTCTCATAGTTTCATCTTATTGCCCACCATACTTACCCGAAGAAGTACTACTACTTAAATGCTAGTATTCATTTTTACTAATAATCTCATAATAAAATCCTTCATTTACATTAAATAAATGACGCGTTTGAATTCTATTATTCATGGATTTTAATGATAATAAAAACAATAAGCCCGTACACCCGCAAGCATAATCTGTAAAAACACACATTGCAGTTTATGCCATCAACTGTTACAAGTTATTAAAAACATATTTGATAAGACCATCTCTTGTCAAGACCATGTCTTGTGATTCTGTATTTACTTTTCCTGTTCTTTTTTGCTTAGATGTGAATAGTTTATGCTTTTTGAATGATTATTACGATATTTATTTTGTGCAGAATTATTGCTATATATGTGAAATCCCTACTTCTTCTTATGATGCTTCTTGGCAATTCTCTTCAATGCTCTTTGTTCATTCTTCATCACACCATCAACCATCTTATACTTACCTTTAACCCCCTTAGGTCTACCGGCCATCCCTCTATTACTACCTGTAGCCACCACCAAGGTTGTTTTTGGTTTAAATTGTTGTTTCTTACTCATCTTCTTCATTAATTTTTCAATTTCTTCTGCTTTATCCCTTTCGGATTTGGCACCATCATCATTAATTGTATCACTCTTCTTCTTCATCTTTTCTAATCTTCTTAATGCTCTCATCTTCTTACGTCCTTGGGCTTCTAATACCTTCTTGATTGGTCTGGCATTTAATTGTTTTTGTTTTTCCTTGATGGCCATGGCTGCTTCCTTGGTTATTGGTTTATTGATCTTACTATGCTTCTTTTCATCATGAACGAACCAATCGGGTAATTCATCCTGATCTCTGAATGAATACTTATGAATCCCCTCATTAATTAAATCATGTTTATTCATTTGTCCCAATGCAACTTGATGAGCTAATGTCATCGCTTCCACAGTAGCAATATCAACCTTACGTTGATGATCTTTAGTACGAGCATATTCTTTATTACGTGCAACATGTGCTTCATCATCAGAGTCAGAATCAACATCATTCATATTTTCATCACCTTCAGCAGCAACAATTTCAAAATCACTATCACTATCATCATTCTTTTTATCTTGTGCTTCTTCATCATCACTATCTTGTTGTTTGGCAATTAATTTGACTTGATTTTGATTTTGATTTTGATTTTGTTGTTGTTGTTGTTGTTCTTCTTTCTTGGTCATATCAGCTAATAATTCATCATCTCCTATTTCATTAAAAATTGAATCAGATGCAAAGAATACCTTGGCATTCTTTGATAATTCATCCTTAGCTCTCTTTTCAGCAATAAGTGATTTAATATGATCATCATCATCTTCATCGGAATCAGATTCTTCATCCATTTCATAATCTTTGGCAGTATCTTGTTCATCATCACTCTTATCGGAATTAATACCATCCCATGCATCATCATCAACATCACCTCTTGCCATCTTGGCACGATAATTGGCATCACGTTCCAGTTTACGACGTTGATATGAACTATACATATCATCCAATTGTGCTTCTAATTCATCAACTTCATCATCAGATCCATCTGATTTAGCATCTTCATCAATATGAATATCATTATCTCTCATTAATTCTTCACTATTAAAAATCATTCTTTTCTTACCACGAGATAATTTATCTAATTCACCCGTTTTAGTAGCGGTTTTTAAATTGAAAAGTGATTCAGAACCAATTTGAGCAGCTTCAATACCAATATTCATATCACTCAACATATTCATTTGCATTCTTTGAATTTCTTTTTGTTTTAATTCATTATTATTTTTTCTTGTTCTTTTCAATTTTTGTTTTTGCTTTTCAGTTAAATCTTGTAATTCTTTTGAAATTTGTTGATCTTCAGTTAATGGTTCAACTTCAATTTCAGGTTTATTTGATTCTTCATCAACATCAACTCCTAAAATTTCTCTTGCTTCTTTACGAAATTTTAAAATATGTTTAAATTCTTTCTTACCTAAAACTTTTAAATCTTTAAAACATTCCATTAATTCAGGTGTACAAGATTTTAATTTTTTTAAAATTTTCCATTCTAAATCATTTTTATCTTCAGGTTCAGTTAATTTATTTATATCTCCCAAAGCATTGATTGGATCTTCATGTCTAACAAATTCAATTATTGGCATTTCATGATATAATAAATAATCACCTTCTTCATAACCTTGTCTATGTCTGGTTTTTTTTTCAGGATTAAAAATTTTTGCTTCATTATTCTTTTTACCTTCACCTAATTCTTCAAAAACTTCTTTTGGATCTAATAAACGAGGATCTAATTTCTTAGGAGCTTTAAAACCTCGACAAACAACGAAAATTTCTGCAGAAACATTACGAGATGCTGGAGGTTTGGTAGCTTCAACTTTATCGAATAATTGTTGGAAAACCCACATTAAATTATTATAATCTCTTGATCTGAAAACTTTAGTAACAAATGTACCACCACTAATTAAATTTTCTACCGCTAATTTTAAAGCTTGTAAAGTTAATTGAGATTGAGTAAATGCATCTTGAACCCATCCAAGACCAACATTTGGTGCACCATCATGTAAAACAGTATCGGCTTTCCATGTTTTCATATGACCTCTTAATCTGGATCTACAATCTTCAGTAGTAATATCAGATTGGAAAGTAATACAATTTGGTAATGATTTGATAGGGACGATATCAACCCCAATGATAAGAGAGTTTATAGGACATAAATTGGATGCAACTTGACACCATGAACCAGGAGCGGCACAAAGATCAATCACCACCTTTGATTTTTCTAAGAAATGACCATATTTTTCATTGATTTGAATAATCTTAAAGGAAGAACGAGCACGGTATCCCTTTTCCTTGGCAAGGTAATAGTACCTATCTAAACGACCTTTACTGTTTTTCTTCTGTGTTTTACCCATGACTAGATATGATTGGAAAGGGTGCTAATGCTGTTTATCAAAAAAGGAAAACTAAGATTACTTTTTATGTAAATTCTTTTTATCTCTGCAGATGAGATGAGCCAGGCGAAAAAAAAAAAAAAAAAAAAAAAAAAAAACCCAAAAACGAGTAAAAAAAAGAAATGAAACAAATGCAGAAATTTTTATCAGGGAAAAAATCCTGCATCAATTTTGTCTGCAAAAAAATCTATTACACAAGTATAAAATCTATAGAATCCACTCCGAGATTTCCTCTCTTTCTTTGCCAAAGTCTATGATGTTGGAGTCAAGGGCATTGATGTTACTCTCATTACACAAAACGCAATCTTTTAACATAATATCGTCGAGTTCCTTCTTGTTGCCAGCGGTTGAGTTCTTTTTGAAGTCCTGGAAAACTTTCTTGAATCGATAATCACCCTTCAGTTTAAGGTAAAATCTTACCAAACACTCCTTGTGATAATTATGATGACAGTTGGCAAAGCACACAAAATTCCTGTTAATAAGTAACTTATGACAAAGTCGACATGATTCACCGGGCTCTATGATAGTATAGACTTTACCCTTATTGTTATTATAACTTGATTGCTTGATTTGTTCCTTCAAGTGAAGCGCAATGTTGGATGATTCTTGCATCTCTAAAGTAAGTTGATTGATCCTATTGTTATATTGATTCAATGAATGTACGATTTCATCCTTGAAATTATTGATCATAATGGATTCAGGGAAAAGTGGTAACAAATCTTTCAATGACAATACGTTTGAAAGTCTAGAGTAAGATGAGTTAAGAAGATATTTCAATACTTTACTCAATTTTGAATGATTGTTTTGATCCAAAATTTTGTTGTCATCCTTTTCCGGTTTACTACTCATGGATTGTAATAAGTTATCGGTGATATCCTTAATACTTGATTTATCTTCATCCTCTTCCTGGGGATGAGACAATTCAGAAAAGTCTCCCCTCTTGGATCCATCAACAAATTGATTATCCTCAATATTATCTATAATCCCATAGCTTTTACCTTTACAAATACCATCAATTAAATATTTTGCAAATAACATCCAAAGCTTTTTTCTTGAGGTGAAGCTTCTCTCTTCCAACTTGATTTTACCCACATATCCAATGTCTTCTGTAGCATCAGAATTTTCATACATGAGCTCATAATCATCCCGTTCATTTACATCCAGTTCCTCCAACATATGTTCATCAAAACGCTTCAATACTAATTCTGCCAAATCAGTCAATTCATGAGTAAGTGCCAATCTCAATGCTTGCTCAAACAACAACATATCATTCATTAAAATTAAAATGGCAGGATGATATTTTTCATATCTTAAACATAATCTCAAGATAAAATCAGGATCATACAATTGATTTTTTCTCAGAACGTTTGCCGACTCACTCTTCATATGCGCAAGCATTTTAATGATGTATTTTGTGGTTTGTTCGGATGACAGTGAAGTCAGAACAGGATAGCTTATTAGCAAAGAGAAGTAGTAATTATTTATGGATTCATTTCGAACACCTTTGTCATAAATTATTTTCAGAAGAAAATGAAGAGTGTGATTTTCGGTCAATGGAATGGAACGATTGTTTTTGTTATATGTGAGAATTGCTGGAAGAAGACGAGTATAATCTAGTACCGGGAATCGAAGCCAGGTGTCAACAGTTAGTTTGGGATGGTTCACGAGTAGTACCATTGAATTATGATATATAATATCTTTTGATTCCTCTGAATTGTTTTTATAAATTTTGAAAAGTGTACTCAAAGCCTGTTCCCAGTTCCCAATATCAACATAATAATTTAAAATTAGTTCGTAATCTTCAATCAATTCTGCAAATTCAATAAGTCTAGTAGGACAATTAAGTTCCCGCATGATTTGATAGATTGTTTTAGGGTCCAAAACTTTGAAATTCTTACTTAAGAAGGAATGAAGTTGTTTTTCCAAATTATCAAAAAGATTCTTCTTGTTGAGATAAATTTTGGATATATCTGGACTTTGATCAATTGAGCTCCCATTATTGATACTGACAGCACTACCAGCCGATTTTATATTGTCAAGTTCTGTTTCTAGGTCATATAATACTCGAAGCACGAGTTCAACTATCCAACTAGATAATACAACCATTCGAATTTTATTTTTTTCAACTTTGGTGGCAATATTAAATTTCACCATAAGGTATTCAATTAATAAGGTTTCAGAAATATGAGACGGGCTTGATTTAGGTTTGGTAGATAATGATTGTTGAAGATTTAAAAGCATCAAGCAAATTTTTTCAAATGGTTCAGACAGTTGTGCCAACACCTTAATACCCTTAATTTGAGAAGAAAGTAAATCTTCATCTATTTCATCATTTGAATATTCAATACCAAAACCTCCATTTTGTAAATATTCATAACCCTGTTTGACTAAAACCATATCTTTTTTAAAAGGATTATTGACTTCTTGATCTTCAAGGCATTTCAAGGCTTCTTCATAACGTCCCATTTTATAGTAGTTGAACCACACCGATACAGATTCATTTGAGATGATAAGCTCATAAATATTGTTATTGGTATATAACCAATAAGTTGATGCGTTTTGATCAACTACAATCCCCAAAACTTGTTCATCTGATCTTAGCTTATTTCGTAAGTCAATTGAGGAAAGACTGTCACCAACTAATTTATTAACAATAATCAAAGTATCTCGTGAGTTATTAAGGAGAACCAAATGATGGCGTGTGGCAACAAAGGAATGTTTAAAAGTGGAAAGATTATGATTCCCCGTGTTTAACTTCTCACTTTGAGACAACTGAACTTCAGGGTCATTTGAATAGATTTCCTTGGTGGAAGGTACAATGTAGGTAAAAGTTTGAACATTGGATTCAAATAAGGTTTTAGTGATTGAGTTGGATGAAGGGAATGATACGTTGGATTTTGTTGATGCAGATGATGGTAAGTTTGAAGAAGAGGGTGGTACAGCGGTGATACGAGGGGGTACTTTGAAAACTTTAATCAATTCAGAATACGAGGTATCAAAGCAATCCCATGTCAATAATTGATTGTTTATAATCAAATGAATTTGGATGTTATTCGAAAACGTTAGACCAGCTATACGGTTTTGGGAGGTGGGAGAAGACGAAGTATACTTGTAAACTTGTTTGACATACTTATCATCTCGTTTGTTTTCTTGAGTCAAAGGATCGTGTACTTTGAGAACAGCGAGGTATACTGTACCTTCACTAGTTCCTACCAAGAAATCACCCGTGGTGTCTTCATACAGAGAAAATTCGGAATCATAAGGAAACGTGATATACTTGATATGTAAATTTTTAAATCTTGAAATAACCTTAAAGTTACGATAAGAGTGATGCAAATAATAATAGTATTTATGATTGATTTGTATTATCAAATGTAAACCATTTGGATGAAGCCAACTATCAGTGACCTGATTCAGGTCAGAAGAAGAAGGGGTAGGTACTGAATACTGACTAACATTTGATGGATTATCGAGGTCAATCTTGAAAACGGTATTTGTTTGGGAAATGAGATACATAATGTTATTTTGAACTTGTAAATGACGAAGGGAGTTTTGTAGATCGAATTGTAATTGCACCGGTTCTACTTCGAATGATGGTTGTTCCGATTCAAAAATCAGTGATTCATTGTAGCGACTACTGGAAGACGCATTTGTACTCGAGCCAGAGAAGACCGAATCAGAAGCCACTGACTCCAGAGCCCCTCTACCGTTGAATTGCATGATGGAATTGATGGAAAGAACCTTTAGTAACTTGTTTCTGATGGTCTAATTCAATGTTCTATACGCTCCTCCTAATCTTTTTGACCCCGAACTGATTCTGAGAATATCAACACACCCGTACACCTTCCAATTTATTCGAAAGATGCAAAAAAAAAAAAAGAAATGAAAGAAATACATACATACAAACAAAAGGAATCATAGAGAAAGATGATTGTATCATTTGTTTGATATCTATAAGGGTAAAAGAGGTAGAAAGTAAGTATTGGTTTCACTTTTTTTCTGTGAACAATGGGGGGGGGACAGGGGTCTCAGAATCAATCCCGAAGACCCTACTCGTGTAATACCGTGCATCGTCTGATTGATGCAAGATAATTTTCTATTATATTCTTTTTTTACCAAAATAGTTAACAACAAGGTGATCTACTTAAACGATTCATTGCACCGAAGAAGAACAAATAGCTTGTTGGTCTTGGGCCTGGCCGACATTACTAACAGCCACATAACAGCCCCCGCGCCCCCTATAGTCGGAGCTAAAAATAAACCCGAGAAGACAAAAGAACAGCATACGACCCATAAGATCGGTGAATAACCGAACCATACTTACTTTCATATTTCCAACTCCTTTATCATTCGAACTGATACTCAGCCTATGAATGACTCCTATTCTTTCTTCCCGATCCCACTTGCAAAATCCTCTTCAAACTGAAAAACCGCAGCTTCTGTGCAGGAACGTCCAAAAACAGTACCAAATCTTTGCGTTCTACTAACAAAAAAAAAAAAAAAAACACACACACACAGCAAAAACAAAAATAAAAAATCATTTATTTTTCGTTTTGTTAGCGTCACACACTCAAAATTAGCTGGCTGTTCGTTTCTCTCTCTCTCTCTTTTTTTTTTTTTTTTTTTTGGTTTGGTTTGGTTTGAAAGGAAAACCATATGAATTGGTTTGACGTTTTATTACAATTCTATCCTTTCAATCCCTATCATCGCTATATTCCCACCTCTATAGCAAATTCCTCCATTTCCTCTCTGCCAATTGCAGTCATGAACGTGTTGAAATTACAGAAAAAGTTCCCTATTTTGGATCAAAGTGATTTGTTCACCATTATTGAGGATTTCAGAAACATTGATATTGAAGATAACGGATGGGCAGAAAAAAAAGATGTCATCAATGCTGTGTCCCAAAAGGGTCAATATACTTATGATCAAGCCAGAGAAACCTTGAAACAGGTTGACGTTGATGCTTCTGGTCATGTCGAATTAGACGATTATGTTGAATTGGTGGCTAAATTGAAAGAATCAACCTCTTCTTCAGGGTCTTCATCGGCTCCTGCCCCTTCTGCTTCTTCAGGTACTGGCGGAGGTCAACGTGTGGTCTCTGGACCTGGTGCCAATGCTCCTGTCCCGACCGCCAACCTTGCCCACAAGACCTACTTGGGTGGTAAAACTTCGGGTACCACCCATTCAATCAATGATGAAGAACGTACTGAATTCACCAGACATATAAACTCGGTACTTGCCGGAGATGCTGACATCGGTAATAGATTACCATTTGATACCGAAACTTTCCAAATCTTTGATGAATGTCGTGATGGGTTGGTGTTATCTAAATTGATCAATGATTCGGTTCCAGAAACTATAGATACTCGTGTTCTTAACCTTCCTGGTTTGAAGAAAAAGACTCTTAATAATTTTCAAATGTCTGAAAATGCCAATATTGTTATCAATTCTGCCAAGGCAATTGGTTGTGTGGTTGTCAATGTTCACTCTGAAGATATCATTGATGGTAAAGAACATTTGATCTTGGGATTGATTTGGCAAGTCATTAGAAGAGGTTTGTTATCCAAGGTTGACATTAAGTATCATCCAGAATTATATCGTTTATTAGAAGATGACGAAACTTTGGAACAATTTTTAAGATTACCTCCTGAACAAATTTTATTACGTTGGTTCAACTATCACTTGAAAAATGCCGGCTCTCAAAGAAGAGTTGCTAATTTCTCTAAAGATATCAGTGATGGTGAAAATTATACCGTGTTATTAAATCAATTACAACCAGAACATTGTGATTTATCACCTTTGAAAACCTCCAATCTTTTGTCTCGTGCAGAACAAGTATTATCTCATGCCGATAAAATTGGTGTACGTAAGTACTTGACACCTAATTCTTTAGTTGCTGGTAATCCTAAATTAAATTTGGCTTTCGTGGCCAATCTTTTCAATCATTATCCTGGTTTGGATCCTATCGACGAAAGTGAAAAACCTGAAATCGAAGAGTTTGATGCTGAAGGTGAAAGAGAAGCAAGAGTATTCACATTATGGTTAAATTCATTGGATGTTGATCCACCAGTGGTGTCACTTTTCGAAGATTTAAAAGATGGTTTGGTATTATTACAAGCTTTTGACTTGGTATTACCTGGTTCCGTATCCTTTAAACATATTAATAAAAAACCCACTAATGGTAATGAACTTTCTCGTTTTAAAGCCTTGGAAAATAACAACTACTCTGTTGAAATTGGTAAAGCCAATAAATTCTCCTTGGTTGGGATTGAAGGTTCCGATATCGTTGATGGTAATAAATTATTAACTTTGGGATTGGTGTGGCAATTAATGAGACGTAATATTACCAATACTCTTTCTCAATTAGGCTCTGGTGGTAATCAAAATGTTTCTGATAGTGACATTTTAAAATGGGCCAATTCTCAAGTATCAAAAGGTGGCAAGTCTTCTACAGTTAGATCTTTCAATGACTCTTCCTTATCATCAGGTGTTTTCTTATTGGATGTTTTGCATGGTATCAAACCGGGCTACGTTGACTATGATTTAGTTTATCAAGGTCATAACTTATCTGAAGAAGAGAAGTATGCCAATGCTAAGTTGGCCATTTCTATCGCCAGAAAATTGGGTGCTTTGATCTGGTTGGTACCTGAAGATATCAATGAGGTCAGAAGTAGATTGATTTTATCCTTTGTCGGTAGTTTGATGTGTGTTGCAGAAAATTTGTAAATTTAGTGTACTCGAAGAAGATGTGTTATTATGAATCCTGACTGTTATGTATACAGTGTATCCGACCTGATTATGTTATATTAATTTTCATGTCAATTCTTTTTTTACTTTTTTTATTATTTTCTTTTTTTTTCTTCTTTTCATTATTGTTTGTTCTTCCTAATTTCTTTCCTTTATCCCTTTGCTTACTTTGATTATATGTTCTTTCTTTCTCTTGTTTTACTCTTCACTTCATTGTCACGTCTGCCTCTATTGTAACAATTATTCTTTGTCATATGTTTTGTATTCTAATTCATCAGAATTTCATTAACGGATTGCTAGTGAAAACCTCCGACTAGTAATAATAGATCGCCAGATAGTAAAGAACATTTTTCTGCTTCTACGAGGAAAAGCTTTGTTTAATTTGCATTCAAATGGTGGCTTACCGAATGTCAGGTAGGTAAGCATAATCCTCAGAAATTAAAATCACGTGAAATAGTCTTTGTTTAGGTCGATAAGATGGTCGGTACGTTGGAAAAAAAAAAAAAACAGAAAAAAAAAATGGAGGAAAAAAAAAACAACCAATAAAATCCGAAGGATTGAAAATAATACACTTAAAGGACTTTCATATCGCTACATCATAAACTACTTCTTCCCCATTTAAAATGACCAACCCCATCCTTCCATTTACAGAGGCCAATTCTAAAAGAGTTGCTTCCTTGTTCAGACAAGCTTTGAGAAATGCTTTCGATAGTACATTGAAATTTGATGCCTACAGAGCCGAAACCATCAAGATAAGACAACAATTTGAAGCTAGTAAACATGTCAGCGATCCCTCTGAATTGGAAAATATCATTGCTAAAACAGAAGCCAAATTAGCTGAATGGAAGCACCCTGATCCATATATTACCCCTTGTAGACCAGGGGGTACCAAATGGCAAAGAAATGCCGAACTCCCTAAAAGTGACTTTGTCCATGGTGACTGGTAAGTTATCTGAACCACCCTACATCAGTCTTACGCTTTACCCTGAACTTTTCACGCCGTCACTATATATAAATGAATCCTCACACACAATTTGAGGATTTTGGTCTTTTAGCAGATTTTATTGTCTCCTTCTGATGAAGTAATTTCCCTATACTTCCACACTTTCAAAATCATCGTGGATTGAGTATCCTACTAATTCAAGATCTGATTTATTTGAACTATTCAAGTGAAGATACCGTTTCATGCGTTTCCTTGGTAATAGTAAAAATGCATTCATTCTATTTATTCTTTTTCTTTTTTCTTATTACTTTTTATTCTTCTTATTTTTTCTTGTTTTGATTTACCTTCCTTTCATGTACTGTTTAATATTCATAGGCTCACTTTCTATCCCATTCACCATAGTTATCGTCATGGCAAAAAGGTATGTAGTTGAACTTCCCCATGTAGCATTGATCTCGAAAAGAAAACCCGTGCATCCACTTCTTTCAAAAGAAATCTCAAACTGGAAAATAGACGAGCGAGAAAAAATAAAATATTCAAAAAAAAAAATACATCATTTGCAACACAATTGAGCGGCTAATAAATTATACATCACGACGTCATAACCCTTTTTTTCTAATTGACATTTCTCACTACATTTGTCTCTAGAACTCCTCGCAACTATACATTAGATGAACATATTCAAAGCAGTACTGTATCTACTAAAGTCCATTTTCACTCCAATTGAGCTTTATTTGAACCATATAAATTCGATCTATCTTAATCGAAGCTCGGTTTTCACGATTGAAAATGCTCAGCCAGAACGATTGGCTTTTCCGCTAATAAGTTCACAAGAAAGGGAAAGAATTGTACCAAGTATTGATATAAATTCAAAGGCTGCAAACATAGCGAAAGCCTCTAGTGTGGGTACCAGACCATTGCCCATTGAAAGTCCCCTAAACGATATATCGTATGCATTCTCTGCCCCTACTTGTAACTCCTTACCTTCGGAAATAAAATTTAATTCCAATAGTGAAGAGTCGTTCAATTATGATATTCTAGCTACCTTCTCAACTTTGACTCAACAGAGAGAAATTGTGGTGATAGTATTCATTTCCATGCTATTTTGCATAGGTGGGATTTTTGTTAAATTGGTGTATAAAATTTTCCCTGTCCAGCTTTCAGAAGAGGAAATCAAACTTGGAGAAAAGCTAGTATTTATAAACGGAAGTCAAGACGGAGAAATAGTGTCAGAGAGTGCCGAAAGCGGTAATCGGAGCCCTGCTTTGAAATCACATAGCCACAAGAGGACCAAGAAACAACAGGATACCTGGAAAGAAGAACTGGCAGACAAGGCAGAAAGAGTAATCTTACAACCTATTGATATAAATATCGCCTATTGCCAGCATTCAGAAAAGAACTCGAGGCATTGGCAGAAAGAAAGAGGTATCGAAGTTTTGGGCCAACACCAAGCACCTCACAACGAATGGAAGCCAATGGAAAGCCTTCTGCTACATGAATACTCTAATGAAAAGCCTCTTATTCAAACCTTTGATGATTCACTCTCCGAGGCAGTTGACAGTTCAAAGAAATTGTCCTCAAACATAGATATAGTCACTGGAACCTACATCGAGAGCTCAAAGGCTCAACTTTGTGACGATGAGCCAGAGGAAGAAATTGAATGGCCAGAGGTCGATTACAACAAGGAATTTTCACTGAATCCAGTACGAGAATTGGTGTACAGCAAGGGGGATGAGATAGAGAATTCCGATGAATCTGGCTTTACACTTGAAGAAGAATTACAAATGCATGTCATTATAGATGATGACAATAAGATAATGCAACACAGGAAAGACCTGTTGAGTATCAAAGGTGCTCTTGTCAACTCACCTGACACTTCTAAGTCAATTGAAAAAGTTACAAAGTCAAGGGATAATGATGTATATGCAAATGAAAGTGTAGATACCACAGAGCCAAGCATCGTCGTTGCAAAATATCCACAGCAGGCACAGACAATCTCGATTAGTGAGATTGTGGTTGAATCCGACAACGTCTGTGATGAGAGTTCTCCTATCACAAGCAGCAAAGGGCCTTTTAAATTAAGTGCCTCAAATAATTTGGAGGAGGGGAAAGACAGAGAAAGTACCTCAAAGGAAGACAGTCCTGATGGCAAGCCAAAATCTTCTTTTAATATAAGGGATGATCGCATACTTCAAAATTATGAATTTCCGCAAAGCAGGCCAATGAGTTCGAATAATGACAAGGATAATAATTTTGACAAAAATTCTCTGTTGAGTAACTACATTGAAGTAGAGTCTAGAGAGGACGCAACATTTCAACACAGAAAACATAACAGTGAACCAGTTAATACTGGGAAGCCATCCCAATCTCTGTTGCTGCTGGCTGATGCCAACATATCAGAGTTGTCTTTCAAACCATCACCTAAGAACTTGAAGAGGCAGTCCCGGATAAGGGTTGCACGAAGGAATAAGTCACATTACAGTGATGATTTCAAGAGCGGTGACTTTTCTATATATGCAATGGATCCTTATTTGCAGCATGCGCTTTGTTCGAAAGTCAAAATCGACCCAGTACAATACTTCCAGCATTTAGGCTTTGATAATTTGATACTATCGTTAACCGAATTTCAAAAAAAAGCAATCATGATATCTATCAAAGAAGACTCTGAATTGGAAAGTGAAAAGTTGATGGCACAAAAAATTACAGAAGAGATAAAAAAGATTCGAGATGTGCCCATGATAGAAGCGAGCATTCTCTCACTTTTAAAACTAAGGTACATTATGGCAACGGACTATCAGGGAGCAGACACTAAGATTGCTATCTTACTTAATTTATACAGGAAAGAGATAAGTAAAAATCTTATAGCTTTAGCTGTAACCATCCGCAGTCGTGAGGTGGATTATTCAAACTCGATCATACATTTGATAACTGACTTTTTCACTTTTAGTACTTCACTCACAGCTGAATATGTTGAGCGAGAGATTTATTTGACCTTGATTGAGCATTTGATTGACATCGAAGCTAAAAATCGAGACCAGGCAATTCTAATCACTCAATCGTTGACAATTTGCACCTGCTCACTAAGTGTCGAGATTGCACCGAATGTGTTCGATAGGTTACTTGGCTGTCTGAAGCAAGAAGCAGAAATGAAAACCAGAAAAAAACTTGCAATCGTCGTTGAGTGCATGAAATACTACCTCTGCTTTAATAAGGAGCCTATAATATCGCAACTTGTTTTAAATTCAAATCAAAATAAGCTGTTCACTTGTTGCTATAGGTTGATGAAAATGTTTGCTAATAAGCTTCCCGAATTATTGAGTCTCATGACTCAAACCAAGATACCGAGGCCATCGGGTTATAAAGGAAAATTTGTTCAGCCCCAAATTCCAATTTTTCCTAATGAGCTCTTGATACAGTTAGTTAGCTTTTACAAAGTGGCAAATCAATCCATTTTACATAATAAAGAAGTGCCCTCTGCTATACAATATGAGTTTCTCTCAACATTTTTTAGCGAAGCTCATGGATACCTAAGACTACATATCGAGCAAGAAGGGGAACTGTTCCCTCCCCCCTCAATATTAGATATCGAGCCACTCATATTCTCATAACTTGTCCCAAAACTACTTCATAGCTTTGTATATTATGGAATTGTATATCTTTTTGCAGCAGTCTTCCATCTGCACCCGTACACTATATTTTTTTTTTTCAAGTTTCTTTTTTCTTTAGATGCTTTTTGGTTAGGATTTTTTTTTTTTTTTTTTTTTTTTTTTTTTTGTTCGCGCAAATTTTTTTTTTTTCCTTCCCTTTAATGATGGGGATGAGCTGCAAGCAGATATTTGAAAAATAAGTTATTCATCTCTTCAATCTATTTGATAATAGTTTTATACCATATACAAAACAACATAACGATACATAATGCCAAGATCAAAACGTTCCAAGCTCGTCACTTTAGCCCAAACCGATAAAAAAGGTAGAGAAAATAAGACTCGTATCTTTGATGAAGTCAGATCAGCTCTTGATGAATTTAAATATGTGTGGATCTTACAATTAGATGATGTCCGTACTCCAGTATTACAAGATATTAGATCCGACTGGACTGGTTCTAAGTTAATATTGGGTAAAAGAAGAGTTTTGGAAAAAGCTTTAGGTGATAAACCTGAAGAAGAATATAAGGACAACTTACATAAATTATCCAAGCTCTGTTCTGGTGTTTCTGGTTTATTATTCACCAGTGAAACTCCTGAAACTGTTCAAGCTTATTTCAGTGCATACAGTAAACAAGATTATTCCAGAGCTAAGTCACAATCACCAATCGATTTCACCATTCCTGAAGGTATAGTATACTCAAGAGGTGGTCAAATTCCTTATGAAGAAGATGTTCCAATGTCTCATTCTTTAGAAGAATCATTAAGAAATAAATTGAAGGTACCAACCAGAATCAAGGCTGGTAAGATCACTCTTAATGAACCATACGTGGTTTGTCAAAAGGGTGATGTATTAGACGCCAGACAAGCTTTGATCTTGAAACAATTTGGTGTTGCTGCATCCGAATTCAAGGTTAAGACTGTTGCATATTACGATAATGAAACCTCTGAAATTACTAAATTCGATTAATGTTCATTTTTTCTTTCAGATTTCAGAACTAGGTTCTGTCTTTTTATTTTCACTGCATTTTGAAATTTTCAATGTTTCATAATCTTTTTTTTTTTTCTGAATTTCTTTCTAATCGTTCCTCTTTTCTTCTCTTCTTTTCTTTCAGTTGTATAATAATCTTGTCCAAAGTAGACATAAAATAAACAATTTTTCGTTTTCATCTTGATGGACTTATAAAATTCATGTATACCAATATTATAGACAATTAAACAAACATAATATACATTACTAAAATACAAAAAGTGATAATAAAGATCTTGGCACTAAAACAGAAGTCACAAATACTTGAACCCGTTTAAAATTTTTTATCCATCTGATTCATCTTCAGACAGTTCGTAGTCTGCCCCACTGGTTTGGACAAAAAAGATTCTAGCAGAACTTTGTCCTCTATTTCTAAAACTATAATTATTAGCTCTAGGAATCTCAAATGAGCAACCCCGCGTTACCAAAAAAACATTATCATTAATATTCACCTCGATCAAACCCTTAACGACATGACACAATAAGGTCGAGTTAGTTGTGTTTCTCAATCCTTTAAATCCTTCGAAAGGGAAATCGAGTAAACCCCCAGCTATACTTTCTCTATAAGAATCGAAAAGTGTCGCTACGGTATAATTATCTTGAGCGTAATCACCATTTTTGTTTGCCGGAGGAGTTTGAAAAACACCCCCATCAGGTGCATAAGCAATTGAACGAACCTCCTTAGCACCATTTTTGCTAGAATTGACTTCAATTTGTTTGACTTTTTCCTTGAACCACTGTGATCCGTCAATTTCAGGATCAGATTCATAATCATAACCTTGGTCTTCAGGATTTTTATTGTCTTTCGGTCCACGTTTCAGCTTTGGTGGTGTACTTCTTGATTTCAGTCTGCTTCTTTTTCTGTTGGTTGCTGCATTCTGCTTTTGGGATGCCAAAGGATCTGGTATATGAACAACACTCTGAATTTCTTGCAAGGGGATTTTTCTAATATCACTAACTAACGTGCTATCAGGATCAAGTTCCTCTCGATCATTGGCTCTAGAATAAACAATTCTTTCATTTCTCCAAAAGGCCAAGGGTGCTATTTTGGTTCTTCTTGACCGACGAAGGCCATCTGGAGGAGGTGAGGGTAATGGAGAAGGTTTGATGATGTCTTCTTTGGGCTTTGATGTTGTTGAGTCAAATCTGGCAGATCGTTCAGAGATGGCCTTATTGTTATCGAAGGTTGATAGCTGATCCGGTAGACTTTCGCCAAAACTCTTTTGGGTTCGGTTATTTGATTTTGGTTTTCTCTTGCTCGTATTACCCAAAGCCATTCGTTTCGTGAGCGAGCTTGAAGTCTTGCTTGTGGGTTCTGGTTTGTCACTTGGTGGTGATATAGGTGCTTCATTGATAGCAGACAAAGGCACTGGAGATAAGGTTTCGTTTTCACGATCGTCAAAGTCATTGAAGCCAATGTTATTATCGTAATAGTCGTCATGAAAATCATCAGGGCTGTGAGGATCCTCATCAACGAATAACTTTTGCAGATCATCAGATATATCTCGCAGCTTGTCATCAATTTGATCGTCACCCAGCTTGGGGAGATTTCTTCTCTGATGGTGTAAGTGTTTCGAAACTTGATGCTCTTGCAAAGGTGATCGCAAAGGCGATCTTTTATGCTTGTCTTTTTTGGAGTATCTTGATCCCAATGCTATGGGGGATAACTTGAAGGACTCTGCTTCGGCATCAGTAAAATCGATTTTCCTAGCAACGTTTTGAAGCTCAGTATTACTACCGGCACCTCGCAGTTTAGCCCCTGAATTGGATTTAATCTTTGCATGTTCCGATCGACGCGTAGATGATAGAGAATTCGAGCGTCTTCTTCGAGAAGTTATGCTAGGGGGTTCTTCGGCATCAGCATCGTCATCGTAACTATCATCATCCGATCTAAAATACTCATTTATACTTTCCATGTCATGTTCATCTTTAGCCAAATTTCGTGGTGGCTTCAATCCAGTCTTTCTTGACTGGACCCCTAGTTTCAACAAATCCATCTGGACACAACAGACTGAGCTGAATAGTTGTTGGTGGCACCACTATATATATATACGTTGAGTTCACGGTTGACACCTATCTAACATATGCTGAACCAGACATAACCTTACATGAAGCTGATCTGTTAATGAGGAACGCTTCAAAAGCAAAACAAAAGTGAAAACATGTTAGAAGCATGACACAAAACGCGAAACACACCAAAAATAAAAAAAAATAGAGAGTGTGCGTCGTGCGCCACACAAACATATAAACCTAGACTAGTCTTTATATACTGGTAACTTGCAAGTCCTGTGATGGGTTGAGTTCAAGACGATAACCAATCATGATACCGTCACTATACGTAATATAGAGCACGTAGACCGGCCACAATTTATCAACCGATATATTTCTAACTGCTAGACCCGCTATGGACCGGTAACCATGTTCCCCCAGAGCCATATTTGGAGCATGGGGGAATATGTGTTCCTGTCTCATTCCATAAATTCCTCGGTGTTGACAGAGACGCATAATGGTTACCAATCCTTGTTGGTTAACGGCAATGAAGCACAGTAGTGCTGGAATAAGCTCGGTTATCGATATTCTATTGGTGTATTTAGTCTCATCATCGTGTGGGATGAAAATGTCAAATAGCTTTTTGGTAGCCGAAATACATAAGAGAGTATCAGCCCTAAACAAAGCAAGTTTTTTGGACGTTGAAACAGCCAAAAAGTTGATAGGCTTGTCGTGTCGTTTTGGGTCTAACCTATAATTCTTATTGTTTAAAGACCGTGTTGGGACATTTTTTTCATTCTTCAACTGTTTATAGGCGGTCTTGATACATTTATGTATTCGACGAAGCTCATATTTGAATGAGGTCAAATTGGCTGTCTCGTGTTTCCCTTGCTCATCTTTGTTCTTTGACATACTTTCTACTGGGGTTTCAAAAAATTGCCAACCGGCAGCGAGTCCCAAATGACTCGTCTTTACTGGGTCAAATTGCAAGTCAAGTATCAAGGATTGTCGATAAATATACTCGTAGTTCTGCTCTTCGTCAATGGTATGATCCCCCGTCATAGCTTTCATTGACATTACGTGCTTGAAATACTTAGAGTTGAGCGGTTTGGTTGTCCAGCAATCCTGACCGAGAGTTGCACAGTTGACTTTTGGTAAGTCTGATACAACTCTGGGGAACTTTATCAGTAACATCTGATTTGAATATTCAACATAATGATCTGAATCATCTTCTTGCCAATTTGAGTTGACATAACCATTAATATGACCCATGTTTGGATCAATGTGATAAATTCGTTCTCTTTTGAAAAAGTCAAAGTCATCATGATTGAGAGGACCATTACTGAGTCTATATCGAAACTCAAATACAATTAGTTCACCTGAGATTGAGGCACAGGATACTTTAATATGATGCTTACCGGATTCATCCACTGACCAATTTAAAAAAGATACCTCTGGAATGTTATGCAAGGCATGGGCACTCATATGATAAAACCTTTGATCGTTCTCGTCGTAGTATAGTAAAGTTACACTATGTGTGTTATCAGAGGCCACTAAGAGGTGACGTTGGGAACCAGTAGAATCTTCATAGGTCAAAAAATCGAGTCCCCAACAGGATGCTTCCATCTTTATTTCAAAACTAGGCTTTAGCTTGAAAGAACCAAACTTGAGCATATGCCTAGATTCATCAAAGTTAATGTCATCTATAATATCTTGATCACCCCTAGATTTACGACTAAAATGTTCAATACCAGAACAGATGGCTTCTGTGAACCATATCATGATGGTCCCGCCATCCATGCATGCACCAAGAACCTCTTTTCCTTGCCAAGTACCAGTTTTGAGATAGTTGATTTTATATGGGTCAAAGGGATAGTTTGATAAAAATCGAGGGGGTGTCATTGTTAAACCGGGATTCGTATCAAAACTTAATACCGCTTTATTAAGAGGCATGAGGGTAACTGGGTTGAAAGAAAAAACGATGAGTTTAGAATTATTACCTGTTATCAAATAATCTAGACCTGTCTTATTATCGTGGATGATTGAAGTAAGATTGTTTTTGAATTTACACATTCCTTCCAAACTGAAGAGTTTTGTAAAATTTAAAAGTGTTAATTTAGTCAGATCCGGAAATTTGGCAGCTGGTTGTAGCATAAGTAATTCACTCTGTCCTTGTTGGTCAATTTCAGAAAATTCCAACCTGTGTGGATTATATATGCCAGCAGATATATCCGCAGAGTTTCCATCGTCTCTAAGTTCGTCAATTTCTTGGGAAAGTGGTTTATCGTGATCTGAGGAGGCTAGTACATTTCTTGAATCAATTTTTGAGGTGGATTCCTGAGAAGGTGATGAATGCAAATCTACTGTTGCCGTGAAATCGCTGATAACCGAATCTTCATCACTCAACTCGTGAGAATCAAAATCAGCATTATCAGAAAATTTGTCAGGTAACTCGGGGCTATTGGGTTCTCGGATATTAAATTTGAAGGGACGGTCCCATTTTTGAAAACCTTGTTGTGAATTTTGAGGGAAATCATCAATATCACTGGCATGAAGGTGAATATCTGCTGAGTGTCCGAAAACCACTGGGTTATTACTGAATCTCCTGCCAAATATGTTGGAGTCTGGAGTTTTATAATCAAAGTCAATATCATTAAAAGGATACTTGTGCCTAAAATCATGATGTTTGTGATCATTGCTAGAGTCAGAGCTGTCATCTTCGGAAGAAGTAGTAAAACCGTCAGGGTGGGAATCGCTGCCATCCTCATCCGAATTACTATCGTCCCTATTTAAACCTAGTACATTTAAAAGCAGGTGTCCAAATCTGTGATTGGCACGGAGCACATATTCCAAATTTGCACTTACACCCTCTTCATCTTCGCTACCAACTTCATACGCACCGTAATGTTCTCTTTCACTGTAAGAATCACTTTCGGGTCTATCAAAATCAGGCTCTTCATCATAATAATCACTATCAGGTTGATCGAAATCACGCTCTTCATTATAAATATCACGATCAGGTTCATCGAAACCTTGTACGAGGTCATAACGGTCTTCACCGCTGTAACCATCACTGTCGTCGCCGTCATTTTCATTATGTTGTTCGTAGGCACCAAAGCCGGTAGCAAAGGGGAATCGAGGTCCAGTAGACCTTCGATTCAGTTGAATGTTCATGGCACCTTCTGGTCCTCGAATTTCTGTTTCTTCGTCATTATTTGTTGCTTGCTCATGATTATTTCTCTCAATTGGCCCCAGAATTGATGGTACATTGGGTTGAAAGTGTTCAAAGAAGGCTTGAGTTGTTGATATACGTTCGAAACGTTCTTGCAGTCCTTCACTATCGGAATTTGGTTCATCTCTTATTGTACGGCCAATCACGGACCCGTGATCATTGTCAGCAATGGCACTATTACGACTGTTGGATACATCTAATTCTTCATCACGTTCCTCGATAGTATTCCTTGCTTCATGTAGACCCAAAGATGGAATATTTGTTTGATTCCGAGAGGTATCATTAGCTGTATGATTATTTCTTCGGTTAGCGCGATTAGACTCAATTCGAGAGGAATTGTTAGCTATATGACGAACATGTTCCATATTACCAAAAACTCTAGTAAGATCTTCACCGAGTTCAAATGATCCATTGTCATTGTCACTAATCAAGCTTGCCAAGGCTGACATATTAATTCCAAGATTATTATTAACATTATCATACTCATCAACTTCGTCATCGTCATCATCCTCTTCTTCTTCCTCTTCTTCTTCTTCCTCTTCTTCTTCTTCTTCTTCTTCTTCTTCTTCTTCTTCTTCTTCTTCTTCTTCTTCTTCTTCTTCTTCATCAGGTTCATCAGAGCTTTGCTTTACAACATGTAGTCCCAACGATGGTTGATGGTGAGGATGGGTATGATTTATCGAGGCGCCATCCTTCTTACTTTTTCGACTAACATTTATTGCTTTTAAAAATTGATAAAATCGACTTATTTCAACAATGGGAGTTAATTCAGTAACGGAATAAGGATCAATTGGACAAGTTATTTCACCCTTGATAACTTTATTCAAATCACGCAATGTGATTTTGTCACTATTTGATTTCAATTGAGGAATCAGCATATTTCATTAATCATTTATTTCAGACGAATAATAATAATTGGACCAGCCATTTATGTTTATTCAAGTCATTCGATCAAGATGTTTATGGAATGATAGTTAGTGTTGGCACCCATTTCGATGCGTTTTTGACGTAAATCAGGGGAAAAGGAGAAAAAAACGAAGAAAAGCGAAAAAAAAAAAAAAAAAAAAAAAATTAAAAAAAAATTCAAGATCAAAAAGAACCACAATTTTTTTTTATTTAACTACTTATAAAAACATAACTTATTTAAATAAACGATAATGGGAGAAGACGGTAAACATCATGCAGATTTCACTAATCATAAATCAGGTCTTAGTAAACAAGAAACTTTACAATCAATTATAGATTCATACCTGGCACTTTCAAATGATACTACCAATTGGGTAGCTAATTTATCTAATGCATCTTCATTAATATGGCATGCTTATCATTCATTGGGTAAACAAATAAATTGGGCCGGATTTTATGTATTAAATCCTGATTCACCATCTAATGAATTAATTTTAGGTCCATTTCAAGGTAAAGTAGCGTGTCAAATTATTAAATTTGGTAAAGGAGTTTGTGGTAGTGCTGCTAGTTCTCAATTAACTCAACTTGTACCTGATGTTGAAAAATTCCCTGGTCATATTGCTTGTGATGGTGAAACCAAGAGTGAAATTGTTGTACCAATAATAAAAGATGGTAAAACTTTGGGAGTTCTTGATATTGATTGTTTAACTTTAAATGGATTTGATGAAGTTGATGTTAAATACCTTGAAGAATTATCAAAATTAATCAGTGAATCCAACAAATGGTAGAAGGAGCGTTTATAGATACAGAATAATCACATACAAAATCATTAATAAAAAGTAATAAAACTAACGAAGAAAAGGGCAAAAAAAAAAAAAAAAGAAAAAAAAATCAAGTAATAATGGAAATAAAGAAACTATAAATTAGAATGGGGGAAAAAAAAAAAAAAAAGATTGTTTGAAGAAACGAAGTAGCTTAAAAAAAAACATAACAAAGAAGATCAAAAAGGAAAAAAGGGACGTAACCAAGAAAAATTGTAACAAAAAAAGAACGTACACGGAAAAGGGAACGGAAGTTGGAAGGATTCTTCTTTAAAAGTAACTCCAGCACTTAGTAAAATTTCTTAGTTAGAAGAAGTAGCAGCTGGAGCAGCTTCAGCTCTTCTTTGTTCTTCTCTTTCCAAGTTGTGATATAATAAATCCTTGGCCTTTTCGACTGCATTGGCTGAACCAGTAATGGTAAAGATTCTTTCAGATTTACCTTCAACTTCATCAGAAATAGCAATGGTAGCACCACTAACTTTACGAACACCTTGAATACGAGAACCATTTTTACCAATTAAAGCACCCACAATATCATTAGCAAAAGAAACTGAGGCTGAAGTAGTTGGTTGAGCTGAATGATGATGACCAGGACCATTTGAAATATTAGAATGATGATTACCAGGAGCAGAATTGGCAGGTGAACCACCACCTCTTCTTGAAGCACCACCATAACCACCTCTTGAATTATTATTAAAACCATAACCTCTTGGTACGTAATAATTGGTACCAACAATGGAAGAGAAATCTTCAATTAAACATCTTGAAATAATTCTTAAGGCATCATATAAATTATCCACGGTACCTTGTAATTCAACCAAACGTTCATTAGAGGCGGGTAAGAAAGATTTGGAAGCAATCATGGAAATATTACAAGTATTTTGAATTTGTTGAATTCTTGCACCTCTTGAACCAATCAAGGTACCCATTTGAGAATTTGGTATAAGAAGTCTAATAACGGTAGTTTCACCTTCAATATTAGGAATTGAACTTAATTGTTTTAATGGGAAATAAGAGTATGAACTTAAACTTTCATTATTTGAACTAACCAAAGCTTGAGCAAAATAACTTAAAGCTTTAGCAGAATCATCCAATGTACCACTAACGGTTAAAATACGTTCATAAGAACCAGGTAATAATTTAGAAATACCCGCCTTGGTATTGGTTTCTTCTCTAATTGAATCAATAACTTGACCATTTTGTCCAATAAGACAACCAGCTTCCTTGGCACTGACAAGAACACGATGATTTATCAAGGCTGATACCGTTGATTCATCATCCAATGAAGGTAATTGAGTTGATGGTAAAGTTTCACCATCGTGGTGATCATTTTCGGTGGTTTCATCAGATTCAGGTTTGGTAGTTTCGGATGATTCCTTGTTTTCACTGGTTGATGAACCGTTGGTGGTGTTGGTGGTGGTGGTAGGGTTGGTGGCATCAGTACCAGTGCCAGCGCTGGCATTGGTGGATGGAGATGATTTATTGAAACCAGGAACGGTTGAACCACTGGTTGGTTCAGAGTTGAATTTGGTTTCAAATAATGATTCAGTCATGATGTTTTGATATGTGAGGGGAAGGGAGGGGGGGGAAGGGAAAGGGGGAGGAGAAGGAGAAGGAAGTGAGGGGGGTAAAGGTTGATGAAGGTGTAATTTGATGGGGGTGATGGAGTGGGATTGGTGAAGTGGGAAGATCTTCTTGTTTTTTTGTCTTCTTTTTCTCTTCCTCTCTTTTTTTTTTTTTTTTTTTTTTTTTTTTCTTTGCCTAATTTTTTTTTTTTTTTTTTTTGCCTTGCTTCTTCTCACATTGACTTTGTGATTACTTTACAAAAAAAAGGTGTACAAACTAATGAAATGACCACTACGTTATGATTACCACTATAAATAAAGAAACAAACAAATTAAGAAATTGAGCACAAGAGGTAGCAAAAAAAAGAATTGAAACATTACTTTTGGAAGAAGAAAAAGAAGGAAAAGAGAAGGAAAAAAAGAAGGAAAAAAGAAGGAAAAAAAGAAGGATCAAAAGAAGGATCAAAAGAAGGAAAAAAAGAAGGAAAAAAAGAAGGAAAAGGAGATGCAAAGGTCTAGTTAGAATTCAATATATAATCCTTCATACTAATACTAGTAAATCCATCGGGGGATAATGAACCACTAGATTGATTTTTAATGGAGGTGTTCAAGGGAGTCAATGGACTTAATTGATCATCTTGATGGTTGATTGGTTTCATTGAATAGTCAGCAAAAGTTTTAATTTGATCATCATCAGCATGATGATGACTATTACGACGGGTTGATGTAGGTGAGGTGGTTGATTGCAGTTCTTTACTACACATATCTGCAAATGAATAAAAATTGATAGTTGTTTTAGCAGGAGAAGAAGGTAATTGTTGTTGTAACAGTGATTGTGAATGAGGTTGTAACAGAGATTGAGATTGTTGTGATTGACGAAGTTTACCCGAGATTGAATCATGATGAGATGGTGAAGTTGGAGTAGGACGAGAATAAAGTGAAGTAGCCGATTTAGATGATCGTTTTAAATTTGAACATGAAGATGATGATGAAACATTATTAATACTATTCAAAAGACTAATACTAATAATTGATCTTGAACGAGATCTTGATCTTGATCTATTTTTAGATGCAAGTGGTACTGGAGTATTATAATCAAGATTAGATTTAGCATCAACAAATTTTTCCGTATTATCATCCTCATCATCATCTTCAGGATCATAATCTTGAGGATAATATAAATCCTCATCATCATCATCCTGACAACAAACCAACTCAACATCATTCAAATCAACCTTGGGGTCAGTAATGATTTCAGCGGTAGAATCCAACACGGGAGCAATGAAATCAGTCATGTTATGATGAGAAGGAATTGAATAAGCACTAGGAGTATAATTTGATAATGATGAATTATTGGATGCAATTGACAAGGTACGACTGTTATTAACCTTTTGATTTGATGAAATACCACTCACAAGTGAAAATGGACTGGTGGCACCATTAATGCTGGTGGTATTGGTGGTATTGGTGGCTGAACGTTCAAAAATATCATTTGAAGAACATGATGAATTGGAACGAGGCAGCAGTACGGGGGTTTTAGAAAAAGTGGGGGATTTATTAAATGAATGTGGATTGATGGGAGTTGATGCGGTACTTGATAATTTTGGTCTGGTAGGGGTGATTTGTTTATGAGATAATGAGGAGGCCCGGGCCATATTGGATGAAGATTTAGGAGGATTGGCCCTTTTGGTTGATTTTGGTGGTGCTGCCGCACCAGTTGTAGAACCAGTTGCAGCAGCAGCAGCAGCTGCTGCTGGCAGTTGTTGTTGTTGTTGGTTTACTGTTGCCGACAGAGAATCACTGTTTGTATGAGGCGAACGACTATGAGGACTAGTCGGGTGATTGGTGGGAGTATTGGATGGACTGGTTGATTTATTAGAACCACTGGTGACGGTGGATGACAGTGAGGAATGGAGTTTATTCATGAGATGATGCGAGCTTCTTCTGAAGAGATGGTGGAACTTGGAATGGTCAGAAGGAGTGGGTGACTTGTTGTCAGTAAGCAGACTCATGGTTGATGATGATGAAGTGTGTAGAGGTTATTGAACTTATATTAGATATATAAATATATATATATTGATATAAATTAGATATCCTGCATCAAAAGTGTCACTCCATTTTAAGATTGACGAATGGTTTTTACAGGTTGCCGCGATAAAGCCTTACCCCCTTTGGGCGATTTGCAGGTTGCGTGTATTTTTTGCAGGTTGCCGCCTTGTCATGTCTGGTTTGCTTTTTGCCCAACAAAACAAAACCAAAACAAAAAAAAAAGGGAAAAAAAAACAAAAAATACAAAAAAAAAACACAAATTACAAGAATTGAAAAATGCATGATCTCTCCACATTTACACATTTCGGGGGAATTAGGGAAAACCAGTGCGCGGGTTGTGTGTGTGTGTGTGTGTGTTGTTTTGTTTTTTTGTTTTTTTGTTTTGTTTTGCAGGTTAGGGCTTTTACAGGTTGGCTTCTGCATGGAAGCTTCCACTGCATATTAGTGAGTGAGTGCTTGTCGTGTCTCAATGCGGCAAAATCAGTAAATTAGTGTTGATTTTTTTTTGACAAATAAAAATTGGTCACACATTCTATTTTCTCTGACATCATTTTTCTCATTAGCTTGATCTATGCTTATTTCCTATCCTTATCATTACCAACTACAGATTATCTTGTGATTATCCACCATCCATGATATACTTTGATAATAAAATTTTTATATAACCGATAGCGTCGATTACTCGGGCAAACATCACGCTATGTGTAAACGCGTTACAATAAATTAGTTTTTGTTCAGAAAAAAACTTCAATTATTTTCCCTGCAACGTTCCGACTAATTCGCAACTTACGGTAGATTTTCTCCCAGATATCCGGTCGCGCTGGATTATATAGGAATTTCCGGTGAAGCTAGGAGAGACATTTTATTTAGGCTCAAGGTGACATTTTATCAACATTACGTAGATCAATTTTCTTACAGTGTGAAAGATATTCCTGTAAATTTATAAGTGATGTTTTGTTAAAGTTAAGGGGTTTTCTTTTATTAAATCATGGCCCTCGCCTTCATTACATTATGAGGGATGGCACTGTTACGTTGTGAAGTATACCTCTATTAGATTGCAAAGTACATTTTTTTTGTGTTATGGGGTATACTTTTCTTAACTTATGGGATATACTTTTCTTAAATTAGGGGATATACTCTCATTATATCATAAGGTATACTCTTTTTATATTATGGGGTATACTTTTCTTTACTTATGGGGTATACTTTTCTTTATTTATGGGATAAAGTCTTCTTAAATCATGGGATATACTTGTATAAATCCACGAGGTAAAGCTAATAAAGTAAATGCTAGAAGTATTTTTTGAGATTAGAAAAGCCGAATTAAAAATAGTATAAGAGATTATAGTAACAATGTGATTGAAACTACGTCAAGGACTACTAGGTTTATACGCCATAAATTAATAAAACCAAACTCTATAATTTAATAAGAGTATTTCTCATAATCTAGTTAGATAACAACCCATAATTTGATAAGAGTATATCCCACAATTCAATAAAAGCATGCGCCATAATATAAAAAGAGTATACATCATAATATAATAAGCGTATATCCCATAAGTTAAAAAAAATATAGCCCATAATTTAAGAAAAGTATATTTCCTAATAAAAAAATAGTATACCTCATAATTTAATGAAGGTATACCTCATAACTTAATTGAAGCGTTTTTTCTGATTTAATTAAAGTTTATCTCCTATTGAAATAAAAGTACATGTCATAATTTCATAGGATATTAACTCGTAGTGTAATGAAAGAGAGCCCCATGATCTTTTGAGCTGGAGCCCCCTGACTTAAACACAATGCCCCTCATACTTTTAGAAAAATGTCTTGACTGATATTGATGAAATGTCTCCCCTGATTTTACCGGAATATCAGGTATAATTTAAGCCAACGTCCGGTCTAAATATATGTAAACCGTCCGTGCGAATCCGGTTGGAAAAGACCGGTTAACATTACTGAAATTTTATTACGAACGAAAACTAATTTATTGTATTTATTTACAATCTTTTTGTTTGTTGCCCGTCGGTGAAAACTCTAAACTGTAAAAACAGTGGCTGTGACCTGGTTTTGTCTTTATTTTTTGTAACGTGACACACCCGTACATCTCTACACCTTTTTTTTTTCTCTCTTTCTTTCTTTCTTTTTTGTGTGTTTCCCACGTGACACACGCCAGCGGCGATCACGTGGCTGCAATATCAAAAAAAAAAAACAAGAGACACCAAGAGCAGAATGTACGGGTGTGTTGGGCGTGTACTTTGCCCAAAAAAAAAAAGACAACCATACAGGATGACGTCAAAAAAACAACAACAAACAGCAAAATACGAGATGAAGATAACTTACTGTTACTTACTGTTACTTACTGTTACTTACTGTTGCTTACTGTTACTAACTAAACATTACTTACTGAACATTAGTGATTAGTGAACATTGTGATTAGTGAACATTGTGATTAGTGAACATTGTGATTAGTGAACATTGTGATTAGTGAACATTGTGATTAGTGATTAGTGATTAGTGAATATTAGATATAGTCATGAACTCCACTTTGAATGCCACCAGTGTGGTTGACAATCAAACGGCGGTGAATTTCTCCAATTTACCATATTTGGATCAACTTGCCATTTTAATTCCTTACTATATTTATAGTAGTTCAATTCCACCTTCAATAATTACATTTGGATTATTTATTTTAATTCTGACGGGAATAATTTATTTTGCTAGTTTAACCACCATTTCCAAACCACGAACTGCCAAGGATCCTATTCATGATCAAAATCTGTTACTTTTCGATCCTACTGATCGTGATGATTCACCATATTTGAAAAGTACCGTAATTGATCTTATGTTTATTAATGGTGGTAGTATTAATTTAAAATTAGCTCTTGCATATCCATTGATTGGATCAGGAGTACTTTATTCATTATATTATTCATTACAAAATTGGGATAATACAAAATTATCCAAAATACTTAATTGGTATGTTTTAATGATGATCCCCACGATATCTCATAACAATTATTATTATGGATTAACATTTATTAGTCGTCGATTGGCATATTGGTTTCAATTAACTCAAAATTCAGCTCAATGGTTCCCACGTTATCGATTAAGTCTTAGTAAAGTTGATGAATTTTTACCCTTGGGAATTATTGAACCAATTGATTGTATTAAATTAACTCAAAATGATTATGAAGATCATCAATGGTTTAAAAAATTTAAAGTTTTTTGTCATTTTGAAAATGGAATTAAAATTTTAAAACCAACCACGATTAAAGTTTCAAATCAAATTCTGAATTTAATATTTGATTTGAAAAGTTTAATGATTTTACCATGGGTAATAATAACTTTGATATTATTTTATTGGTTTAATCCAATTCTTAATTTAAATTATACTAATCAAACCACTAATTGGTTAGTAAGTAATTTAATTGGAATTAATTTTGCTATATTTGGTATTAAACAAACTCGAATTCTGTCAATTAAAACCGCGATTATATTACTTTTGGGATTATTTATTTATGATATTTATTTTGTATTTGGTACTAAATTAATGATACTGGTTGCAACATCAATTGATATTCCCATTAAAATATTAATTCCATCCAAACCAACAATCAAAATTACAAATTCAATTTATCAACAATTGTCCAATAATCTTGTATTAAATTATCGTGATATTCCTAGTTCATTATTAGGATTAGGTGATATTGTATTACCTGGATCATTTTTATCCTTATTGATAAGATTTGATTGTTATCAATATTATCAACAACAATCACTGAGAATATCATTTCATCATTTACGTTATTTCCCCAAACCTTATTTCCACGTGGGTTTGATAAGTTATGTTATGGCATTAATTATTACTTCAATTATTTTAACAATTTTTGAAAGAGGTCAACCGGCATTATTATACATTGTACCAAGTTTATTTGTGACGGTATTTTCATTTGCAGTATATCAAGGTCAATTTAAACAACTTTGGCAATTTAGTGAGGAAATGAAGGAATTTAATGAAAAACCACGTACTCAAAAACAAATTGAAGATAATCAAACCATTGATCAAAAAGAAGAAGAAGAAGAAGAATCAACTGATGATGATTATGTGATGAGTGATGATGAAAGTTATGATGATTGGGAAGATCAGGTTGAACAACATTATGATACTGATGATGATGATTTTGATACTCAATGGATGAATGATTTAAAACATCAACGTGATTTACAAGTACAAAGAAATCAAGAAATTTTATATCAATTTGGTGATTCTGATGAAGAAGATGATACTTTTGTAATTGATAATGAAGATGATGAAGATGATGAAGATGATGAAGATGATGAAGATGATGAAGATGATGATGAAGAAGATGAGGTTTATTTGTTAAAGTTTGATAATCAATATGAACCTCAAGCTTGGTATGATTAGGTTTGATAGTTACAGATAGGCTTGACAGTTACAAATAGGCTTGATAGTTACAGATAGGCTTGATAGTTACAGATAGGCTTGACAGTTACAGATAAGATAATACAGATGATATACAGATAAGAGTTATGAGTCAGACTTGATGTTTACGATATTGTAAGTAAGATACAGGTTTTGGTATTACTTTGAACAATCATGCTCAGTTAACTTCGTTTTGCAATTGGTATATACCTCCCTCTTGGTTACTGATTACCTGTTTAATAAGATACCTTTACGTATTACGTATTGTTTGCTTATGTTTACGTATTTTTGTTTTGCCACCCAAGTAAGCGGAAAAGGTAGAGGAAATTTTTAGTTTACTTTTTTGCAAGCCGTGGGGTTAAACGGCTGTAAAACGCGACTTCCCCGATTTGTTTACATTTACAAATACTCTACTGACAGTATATATATCTTTATTTGTTCTTTCTCTTATTTGTTCTTATTTGTTCTTTCTTCTTATTTGTTCTTTCTTCTTATTTGTTCTTTCTTCTTATTTATATTTTTTCTTATTTATATTTTTTCTTTTGTAATTTTAATTAAAATGAGTCAATTATTTGATATATCCTTTAATGAATCTGAATCTGATGATGATTATGTGGTGAGTAACAATGAAAGTGAAGATGAATGGCAAGATCAACCATTAGATGGAGATGATTATGATACTCAATGGATGAATGAAATAAAACATCAACATCAATTAAAATTACAAAAACAACAACAAATGTTACGTGAAATGGGTGAAAGTTCAGATGAAGATGATGATTCTTATGAATATGAAGAAGAAGAAGAAGAAGAAGATTCTGAAGATGAAGAAGTAAATTTGACAACTTTTGATAATAATCTTAATCCCAAAGTTTGGTAGGTGTTGATAGGTGATGGTGGTACGTGATTTGATGACGTTATGATAGCTTATCTATGCGCGCGAGCGCGCGCAGCTTATCTTTTATGCCACAGCAAAAATAACCTGAAATTAATACATCGTCTATTTATTCAATTTTGTATTTCATTTGTATTCATTTGTATTTGTGATTGATTTTATTTGTGATTGATTGTATTTGTGATTGATTGATTGTGGCTTTGGGGTGACATCAACATCATTTGATAGAAAACGATAATAAAACTTCGGGGTAGAAAGTGCAAGCGAAAAAAGAAAAAAAAAGAAAAAGAAAAAAAAAAAAAAAGAAAAAAAAAAAAAAAGTGAGCAAATTTTATTACCGTTGAGGTTATCTTTTGCCATCGCGTGTGATTAAATAACCACCAGCAATATACATCGTGCTTACAATATTTCATACGAAATCGAATATGATTTTTCGACTATTTCACGTTTATTCCAAATCTATAAATGAAATTCTTTGGAAAGAGAATATACAAAAAGAGCAAAAGGAGTAAGAGCCATACCACTAGAAAACAAACCAACGCTATTATACACTTTTCTATTGCAGCCTTGTAATCTCCAGTAGTAGTGACCTGTTCTGTTGATATTTCTTTCGAATACTTTTCACAATGCATTCTTATTTATATGTAAGGTGTGTGTTTCAGTTTGTTTCAAAATAAACTGCGCAAATGATTAATTGGTGGATATCTTTTATGGTAAACGTGGTAGAAAGAGAAAAAGAGAGAGAAAAAGAGAACAAGAGAGAGAAAAAGGGAAAAAGAGAGAGAAAAAGGGAAAAAGAGAGATGTACGGATGTGCGTATGTGTGACTGGGCTGCGCCTATTAGATGTGTGGGGCACCTGCATGACCTGCCGTATCGGGAACAATGTTCACAAAGTACACAAAGTACACAATGTACACAATAAATTATATCCGCCAATTCCCAATTTCCAATTCCCAAAACAGCAAGAGAAGGAAAAGCGCAATTAATAGAAAGATCCACAGTGTTATCGTAAAAATAAACATGGAAAAAAGAACACAACAGAGAAAAAAGAAAAAAAGCGTGTTTCAAATCCACAACAAAATCCCCTCAATAATAATAAATAGGAGAAGGTGGGGCTCATAATATGTCACTGTTATCGCATAATAACAGGGTCTTCACCTATATATAAACCATTACTCCCACTTTCATCATTAGTTTTTGGTCTGATAAATTTCGAACATACAATTATGAAGAGATCATTTGATGATACCAATCCGGTATCTCCTATAAGTTATACCACCACGCTACATTCCAATCATCTGTCCATTTCTCTTGCCAGTCCTCAACTGTCACAATCAATTCCAAAACTGGATAAACGATTAAAGATTGAACATGAGATTTTTAATAAATCAATCAAGGATATCGAACATATCTTTAATTTCGAACATATACTGACTCATAAGTTGATTGCTCCGATACTACCTTCTCAATTACAACCAACAAAACAATCACATCCAACAACAAAAATACCAACAACAAAAATGCCAACAACAAAAATGCCAAATACAAAAATGCCAACAACAAAAATGCCAAATACAAAAATGCCAAATACAAAAATGCCAAATACAAAAATACCAACAATAACAAAACAAAAACTACCGATACTAGGTAGTCAAAAACTACCTGTACTTGGTAGTCAACATACGATACCCCGAGTGTTTCTACTACTTGACAATGAAGATGAAGATGAAGATATTCAAATTGACTTGGATCATGACTTGCAATTAATTGATCAAATGATACTAAATATTAAATAATACTAAATATTAACTAATTAAATAATTAATTGATAATAAAATATTAATCGCATAATTTAAAGGGCTCGTAATCAGAAACAAAAATTAGATTGTGCAGCGGGACACGACCCCCCGCCACCTCTCCTAATCTATATTTATACGGCTTCACTCCTATTCTTATCTACCTTACATTATTACCTTCTTACCCTTACTCTAACTCTTACTCTTACTCTTACTCTTACTCTTATTGTTATTATTATTATTATTCTTATCTTTATGGAGAGGTGCGGGGCAACCCAGCGGTTAAATTAAACAACAATACAAAACAAGAAAAGAAAAGAAAAGAAAAGAAAAGAAAAGAGCAAAGAACAATCAAAAGATCTTTTTTTCTCATCGTTCTATTTTTTTTTTTGGTGTTTTTCTCAGCCCTTTCCCCTGGTGCATGGGTGTTTAAGTTTGTGGTTCACGGGTGTAAATATAAATATAAGTTGGTGTACAGGTGTAAATGGTGTACAGGTGCGTTTTTTTTCATTTTTTTTTTTTTTGATCACCGACTTTAGAAAAAAAAAGTGAACAAATCAATCAAATACTTTTCATATTCATCAATCAATCATGGTGTTGGCAGATTTAGGTTCAAGATTAAGATCTGCACTTGGATCGATTGACTCTGGGTCCGATGAAGAATTACAACTTATCATCAAACAAATCTGTACCGCTCTTCTTGAAAATGATGTCAATATTAAATTAGTGGCTCGATTACGTGATAATATTAAATTAAAATTATCTCAACAAATTGTCGAGGGTGAAAGTTTAACTAATAAACGTAAAAAATTACAAAAAATTGTTTATGATGAATTATGTAATTTAGTTGATACTCATGAAGAACCTCCAAAACCAAAAAAATTGAAAAATCATACTAAATTGAAAAATGGTAAAAAAATATCTCAACATCAACAATCTCATGTGATTATGTTTGTTGGTTTACAAGGGGCTGGTAAAACTACTTCTTGTACTAAATTGGCAGTTTATTATAAAAAGAGAGGTTATAAAGTGGGTCTTGTATGTGCTGATACTTTTAGAGCTGGAGCTTTTGATCAATTAAAACAAAATGCCATTAAACTGTCAATTCCTTATTATGGTTCATATTTAGAACTGGATCCAGTGAAAGTGGCTTATGATGGGGTTATCAAATTTAAAACTGATAAATTTGATATTATTATTGTTGATACTTCAGGTAGACATCAACAAGAACAACTGTTATTTAATGAAATGATTCAAATTGGTGAACGTATTAATCCTCTGCAAACAATCATGGTACTTGATGCTCTGATTGGTCAACTGGCTGAACTGCAAGCTCGTGCTTTTAAAACAAGTGCTAATTTTGGTTCAATTATATTAACTAAAATGGATGGTCATGCTAAAGGTGGTGGTGCAATTCTGGCAGTGGCTGCTACTCAAACTCCCATTGTTTTCATTGGTACGGGTGAACATGTAAATGATTTAGAAATTTTTAAACCAACTCTGTTTATTCTGAAATTATTAGGAATTGGTGATATTCTGTCATTAATTGATCATGTACAAAGTTTAAATTTACAAGATGATGAAGGTCATCAAAAAACAATGGAAAATTTAAAAGAAGGTAAATTTACTTTACGAGATTTTCAAACTCAAATGAATAATTTTATGAAAATGGGTCCCTTAACAAATATTGCTTCAATGATCCCCGGTATGTCAAATATAATGTCTCAAGTTGGTGAAGAAGAAACAAGTGCTAAAATTAAAAATATGATTTATATAATGGATTCAATGACAACTTTAGAATTAGATAGTGATGGTTATATTTTCACTCAACAACCTCAACGTATTGTTAGAGTGGCTCGTGGTAGTGGTTGTTCCGTAGTTGAAGTTGAAATGGTTTTACAACAACAAAGAATGATGAGTACCATGGCGGTAAATACCAAAAATATGGTTCAACCTGGTGCTGGTGGTGCTGCCGGTGCTGGTGGTGCCGGTGCCGGTGGTATACCAAACATGCAAAGAATGATGCAACAAGCCCAATCAAATCCAAACTTCATGCAACAAGCAATGAGTATGTTTGGTGGTGGTGCTGGTGGTGCTGCAGGTGCAGGCGCAGGTGGTATGCCTGATATGGCATCAATGATGCAAAACCCGGGTATGATGCAACAAGCTCAACAAATGATGAGACTGAATCCCGGTATGATGCAACAAGCTCAACAAATGATGCAAAACCCCGGTATGATGCAAAAAATGATGCAACAATTCGGTGGTGGTGGTGGTGGAATGGGGTTCTAACCTTACTGTAATATATATATATACCTTTAATAGCTGCAAATCTATAAACCCGTACATTTTTTTTTTGTGTGTTTCTGAAATTGAGGGGAAGATTCCCCTGGCTCAAAATACTCTTATAAGCAATTTCTATCAAAATGTCTAATTGTCTAAGATAGCAAATACTTTCATTTAGTTACTTTCTTTCATTTAGTTATTTTCCTACTTTACTCAGTTACTTTCATTTATTAGGTGCTTTATTAGGTACTTATTTATCAGCTTTATTATTTTGGTGGTCAGCTGATTTAGTCCCCGGATTTATTTTGACCTTTTTTTTCCTTCCGTTGCCGATTCCCTTTTTTTCCTTGTCTTTTTTTTTTTGACTTTTTTTTTTTTTTGTTTTTGATAGCGATTGATATTGCGACATAAATTACAAGTAAAGGCCCTTATCAAATACATTCATATCAAACGACTCATGGATCATGGATAATACAAATGATTTGAAACTGGAACCACCTACCTTTCAGATAAATACTCAATCTGGTGATATACCTGGTGATATACCTGGTGAAAAAATCGATAAGAGTGATACTGATAAAAGTACCGAAGGTAAGGATGAAGCTAAAGAAGCTAAAGAAGGTAACGAAGGTAAAGAAGGTAAAGAAGGTAAAGAAGAAGGTAAAGAAGGTAAAAAATATGATTTAGGTACCATTAGAAATATTTTAGAACATGATTCAAGTCAATACCTTGAAGGAATGAGAAATACCGATGTTGATTGGTTTTTACGTGATTCAAATATTCAACCTGAAAAAAATGAATTAAAATCAATTGAAAAAGTAAAACCTTCAAATGGTTCACTTTCACCCGTTTCTTCTCATTTAACCACCCCCATATCAAATACAAATGATTATAATTTATCAAAAACAAAACCTTCCATTTCTCCCATTCAAGAAGAATTTAGTCCTCTGTTAAATACCAATACCAATAATTCATTCTCCAAAAGAAGAAGTAGTGTTTCAAGTATAACCAGTACCCATTCTGCTTCAAGTATTACCAGTAATAATTCAGGAGTTGGAGGATTTTTTAATAAATTAAAGGGTAAACTTCATATTAAATCAGATTCATCTCCAATTCATCTGCCAATTAATCTGCCTCCTTTACCCCCCACCGATTTACCTACTCCAAATGAAAGTATTCCCAATCGAAATCGTGCTAGTTCACAACCACTGCTTTTCAAAGAAAATTATGATTTAAAAAAATCATCCACTCCCTTGAAAAAAAAATTCGCTAATGAAGATTTAAAATTAACTAGAACTACTTCAACTCCTAATTATATCGATACTAATACTAATTTAGATCCTAAACTTAATGAATACGTCCGATTTTATCAACAACGAGATTTAAATTCCCCCTCACTGTCACGTCGTTCATCAACTCCTTCAATTCATATCCCCATCAAAAAACATGATATTAATTCCATACCAAATCATCCCAATAAATCACCATTACCAAGTGCTTTGAAAAATCCTCTTGATAATGATATTGATACCAAAAATCGGGGGAATTCAATTTCAGATGCTTCAACTAGTAGTCGTATTTCATCATTTTTAAGAAGAAGAAGTAATACTACTAACATTCCTTATAGACAATCATTTGAATCTACCAATTCTCAAATTTCACAAACTCAATCAAATTTATCACTTGATTCAAGTATTAGTGATGAAATACCTACTGAATTTAATGGATTAAAACCATTGAAAAGAGTTGCTTTCCATTCACTGACATTTTTAATTGATCCTCCTCAACAAATTCCTTCAAGAACTCCTCGTAAAGGTAATGTTGAAATTGATACTAATGGTCATATTAAAATTAATCCATTATCAGAAGAAGATAAATTAGCCATTGAAAAAAGTCAATTGGGTAAAGGTGGTGGACTTGTTGTTGGTGGTACTGGATCACTTGGATTAATTAAAAAACCTCAAGATGAAAATTTAAATCAAGATGAAAATTTAAATCAAGAAGCAATTAATCCACCCGATATTAAACGTGATGATGATGATGAAATTGATGAAAAAATTGATAAACATGCAAAATCAATTGCCATTGATAAACCCATGATTCATCAATCAAATAATCGTAATTATAGTGTTCCACTTAAAAAAATGGCACTTGATTTAATGTATACTAGATGTTGTCATTTAAGAGAAATATTACCAATTCCAGCAATTTTAAAACAAATTCCAAAAGGTTCAATGGCTCCATTACCAATATTACAATTACGTAATCCAACTCCTACATTAGTTGAAGTTCAAACATTTGCTGATTTTTTAAGAATTGCTCCTATTCTATGTGTTTGTTTAGATGGAGTTAGTTTATCATTACAACAATTTAAAATTTTATTAAGTGCCATGAGTGCTAAAAAACAAATGGAAAAATTAAGTTTACGTAATACTCCCATTGATCATCAAGGTTGGTCATTACTTTGTTGGTTTTTATCAAGAAATACAGTATTGAATAAATTAGATATTACTCAATGTCCTCTGTTATCAGTTAATTTATTGAAAAAAAAGAAGAGAAAACAAGATGATAAAAAGGAAGATATAATAAGAATGAATTGTAATCGTGAAAATCGTTCAGATATGGATTGGGAATTATTTACTGCCACCATAATTGCTCGTGAAGGTATTGAAGAATTAATTTTAACCGGTTGTTGTATAACTGATTTAAATATTTTTGATAAATTTATTAATCATGCATTACTGATTAAAACTCATCGATTAGGTTTGGCTTATAATCAATTATCAGCTCAACAATTAAAAGTGATTAATGAACGTTGGTTATACCTTGATTTTGTTCGAGGAGTTGATTTAGGTTATAATGATTTTTCATCAACAAAATATCTTAAAGTATTATTGGATATGTGTTCTGATAAATTATTTCAAACTAAAATGTCACAATCTTCACTTGCATTTTTAAGTTTAAATGCTACCAATATAAGATTTCTGGAAATTTTTAAACAAGTTTTTGAAAAAATTTTAATGAAATTTCCTCGTTTACGATATTTGGATCTTTCAAATAATCCTCGATTATTTGGTTCAATTAATCCATCTCGTATACCAAATATTAAATTAGATTCATCAGATATTTCAATTAATTCAGATTCAGGTGATCATATAAAATCAAAATTATCTCAAGATTCAATTATTTCATATTTTTCATCTAGTTTCCCATTATTCCCAAAATTAATTCGTCTTCATTTGGAAAATAATAATTTAAATATAAATTCAATTGTTACCCTTGCTAAAATTTTACCATTTTGTAAAAATTTGGCTTATTTTTCTGTTATTGGTAATGAAATGGATTTAACAGCAGGTGCTGCATTAATTCAAGCTTTAATGAATTCAAAAACTTTGGTTACTTTAGATTGTGATTATGATAATTTCCCTGATTTATTTAAAGAAAGAATTGGTTTATATACCATGAGAAATATGGAACGTTTACTTTATTTATCAGGTGATGCTCCTCAAAATTCAACTTATTTTGAAGATGAAAATTCTAATTCTTCATTAACTGAACAACTTAATAATATTTTATCTAAAAAGGCTGAAAATAAACTTAATTTAAAAGATCCAGATGTGGTTAAATTTATTGAAAAGGCTCGTGCTATTCGTCGTGAATTAAAAGAAACTATGAATGAATTATTTAAATTACAATGGCATAATGAACTTAATTTAGATGGTAAAGAAACTTTAATTCGATTTCTTTTCATTGATTCTTCAATTGAAAAAGGTTTACAATTAATTGATAATTCATTACTTTCTCATGATGAAGATGAACCTCAAAGTACTTCTAAAATGTTTATGATTGGTGGTGCTGAAGATGAAAAGAATAAATATCGTGAAAATGTTCCTTCTAATGTTGATGATTTACAAAATGATAATTTAACAGTTTCTGAATCTAATCAATTACCTCAAAATAGTTCACCATTGGCACTTTCAAGATCAGAATCAAAAACAAGTTTATCAAATTTAAATAGACAAGAAGGTTCAGTATTAAAACTTCTGAAACTTCAAGATTTCCACGAATCAGGTTTTTTCGATAAACTTGATGTATTATCGGGTGAAGAAATTCGTGAACAATTGAAAAGTGTTGATTTTGCTGATTTAGATAAAATTATTAATGTGTTGGAAACATTGAAAGGTAAAGGGATTTCATTAAAAGAATATTATACTAATCAACAAGGTAATAATTATGCAGAAGAACGTCAATTACTTGATTTAAATGAATTAAAGTCTAAAATTGCCAACATTAATAAGTGGAGTGCTGCTAAACAAAATAAAGATACATTAAATAACGACAATAACCTGTCAGAAGAACGACCATTAAATTTAACTGAAACTGCTGAAAGTGACCTGACTGAAGGTGGTACACTGCAAGATGATGTAATTCGTGAAGCATATGATAAAGTATTGAATGATCGATTCGAAGATAACTAAACTAATAGAAACCAGCATATGAACTTTCATCAAAAGCTCAACGTACATTAATTTCCAAACGTCACGTTTGGTCATTTTTTTTTTTTTTTTTTTTTCTTTCTTTTCTTTTCATGTTTTAATATATATTATACTACTATACAATCTCTATTTGAAACTTTTGATGACAAACTTCCCCATTTTTTTTTGGACATTTTTATATACTTACCACGAGTTGGTGGTAAGGTAACAAATTAAGATACATTGAACATTATGCCTCGTTCGTTGAGAGCTTCCATGTAAAAAACCATCTTAATAGTCTTCTTCTTCAGAATCGATAACTGGATCCTTAACCTGTCTTGAATTCTTACCACTAGTTTCATATTCATCATCACTATATTTTTCTTGATCATCATCAACGTCACCAACTATACCTCCTTTGGAGTCAGCTTCCTCGGCCAAGTCCTCACACGCATCAATCCAGTCAGAGTATATGTCGATCGGCTGTGATAATGAATGTATAGATGTTTGGAAACTTTGACCACAGATTTTACAATGTAATTCACCTAATGAATTCTTCTTATCTAAGGTGCAAATGACGGATTTTTCATGATTGCAGAAAAGGCAGGTAAATGTGATATCTAGCTTTTGCTTGATCTTTTTCACTGGTTTGGCGGATGACTTCTTTTTACCCATGACGTCTTGCTGATTATCTTATTGGGATGTTATTGGAATGCTGGTAGAATAAACAATTTCAGTATGTTTTTGATCTTTTTTTTTTTTTTTTTTTTTTTTTCAATTTCAACTTCTTTTTTTCTTCTCTTTAATTTTGTGTGTGTATTTTTGATAAAAAAAAAAAAAAAAAAAAAAATATGGAGTTGCTGTGGTTTGGGTCTACAAAAAAATACAAAAAGTTTGGCAGCCAAACAACCATGACAATTTTTATAAAGACAATCATGACGATTATTATAAAGACAGTCATGACGATTATTATAAAGCTAGACTGTTACAAAAGAGATTATGGTCGTATAAGCAGTTGAGCTCTCTTTTTCAACCGCATTTCGAGTCTCATCTTTTCAAATGCCATTTTTTCTGCTCTACTATTTTTGGCGTCGTTATTATCGGTGGTTGATGTTGTTGATGACGAAGTTGGAGCTGGTGACAACGAGGGAGATCGACTCAGAAACAAAAGATCATCACTGGTTCTAGAAGTGGTGGAAGTACCATTATAACTCATTGTTATTTTCAAATTAGGATTGAATTTTTGATTTAGTTTACGCCCAAATTCGTATAGTTTTAAATCTTGATTTTTCTTTTCATAAAGTTTTAAAGAATATAAAAACAAATTATCAATAAAGTGGGGGCCAGCACTTGGTGAATCGAGTTTTTCCTTTATGGGGTAATGTAATAATAATGATAAGCTTTCACTGAAATCACAAGTGACCAATTCCGTCTTGATATGAATCAAAAGAATGATAATCATAAACATAATCAAGTCAGGAATTGCTTTTAGACTATTTGAAGTTGAAGTTTGATCGTGCGGTTTCAACGATGACATCAATGATGAGCTGCCATTGTTATTGCCAACTTCAACTGCCACTAAACGATCCCACAATCCAATGGTAATGGAGTTATCATTACCCAACTCTCTTAAGAGTAATAAACGTAAGTAGCGTATAATCCATAGCTGAGATTCAAGTTTTAATTTGGTGACTAAATTATAATGAACAAGTTGATCCACCTTCATCAAGTTGATATTAAAATCTTCAATTGATTTCCATAATGAATCCTCACTTTCATAAAATCTTGATGCTATATCGGTTTGAATCATAAATCGATTAAAAATAGTAAACATATCATGCAGTAAGTATCGAATATCATAAAGACTTAAGATTTGTAAGTCATCAGTGGACATGGTGTTGGTACTAGGAATCAAAACTGATTCATGGTATAAATTGATATATATAAGTCCCAAGATTTCATGAATCCCCTGTTTATATCCAACCTGAGGATTACATTTCAGCCATACATAAAGTATTTGAATTAATTCTCGTTTAACGGTAATTGCTTGAGGTGAATTGGAATGGAAAAATTCATCTCCCGGGAAAATACGATCAATATCCATTATAATACTTTCAAGTAATTCTATATTCTGTTCATGATCATTATCTAATGGACTCGGAGATGAAGGAGTAGGAGATGGGGTATTTGAAATCAAAGATGTTTGGGAAGTTGAACCACCGTTATCACCTAATGGATCAACAACGTTATTGACTCTCACAAGTGATTTCTTAGTGGCTAGTGGCTTTGATTTACGATGAGTGGATGCTTTACGTGAAATTGAAGCCTTACGACTCATATCTCGAGTTTGATAAAATATAGAATCATTTTCTAGCAGCCACCAGGGGGGAATCATATCGGAATTTTGACTTAGTTTATGATATATAACTCTTGAATCGCCAAGTTTGGTAGCCCACTCCTTAATCTTGAAGGTTTCTGTTATGAGACATGTTTTCCATATAAGAGATCGTGTGAAGTTTTTACTTCGGCCATATTCACCATCGGTAATGGCATGCTTGAAACTGGACACATTTTTATACTGCAGCACTGTGACTAGCACCTTGGATATTATATCATTTTCTTTGATCATGATGTGTTATTAAAATGCAATTCAGATGTGATGCTGTCTTTAAATTGGACATGGGGCAACAACTAAGTTTTAGCTTGAAATTCAGATCTTCAGATTTCAGATCGTTATCGAACACAGTTTTTTTTTTTTTTTTTTTTTTTGTTCTTTTTATTTTTTTTTTTTGGTGATACTTTTTTTTTTTTTTTGCTTTGTTTGTTTGTTTGTGGAATATCGTCAATCTCGCAAACTAAAGACGCCTGAGCTGGAATGATTGGCGATTAGGGTTTAGTATAGAAGGAAAGTGAGAGGAATTATAGAATCAAATGGATGCTGTAGTTTCTAAATATAGATGTGTGCGTTATCAACGGTTTTTTGTCAAATCCTTTTAAGCCATCTTTCCCCACAAAAATATTTGATCTTCACTTAATACCTGGAATTTTAAGTATACGAATAAATTTATATTGAAGACTACATGACTTCTAATGGTATATAAAAGTTACAGGGTCAAAAACTTTTGGAACTGCTTTTGGTTGTTTTTTTTTTTTTTTTCTTTCTTTGTTGCGTTTTGTTCTAAAGGATCAGAGGACACTATTGGATCCACCAATTGATACCTCAAACTGGAATCCATCCTTGATTCCAGCAGTGGAGTCAGCTCCACTACCAAATCTTCTAGCCACGTAGTAGCCCAAATCGAAGTTGGCCCAGTGGTTTATATACTTAAGACCAAACCCAACCGAGGCAACCCCACTATCACGATCTTTCCAAATATTGTTACTGACATTACCCACCACACCGGTACCGTATAATCTCAATGGATTGGCCTCGTAGCCCAACCCATCTTCCAAACGAGACACGTTGGTGGCGGCAACTTTATGAGGTGAATAGATAAATGAGGGAAGTTTGGCAAGTAAGGTTATACCTGATTTAAAGTATTGAAGTCCACCATTGGCATTGATGGAATTTCTGGCAAATCCTCGGAATGAATTAAATCCACCCATGTAATATCTATCGGAGATGTGTACTTGAGAGGATGAAGACTCATCGGAAGCTTGTTGAGTGGCACCGGGAGTGTGTATGAGACCTAATTCATTTGAGAAATGAGTAGTGATGGTATTATTCCAGAATGATTTATACCAATTGAAACTACCAGTAGTTTTAATGAACGAGGATTGATTTTCAGGATTTTCTTGTTCTTGATTAGAACTGATTTCATTTGATAAAGCTACCTGAGATCCATTGATGGGGAAATTGTTGGTTATTTTATTTAAAAAATTAACGTTACTCCAAACCACTTGATTTACAATTGACAGTTTTAAGTAGTCACCAGCGAAAAACTTGAGGTCATCAGGAGCTCCATCACCAATATCATAAATGGTTCTTTTTGCCAATGAAACTCCGTTCAAAACACTCAATGATTTGGCGGTATTGACGTATTGTAAACCAATCAACCCCCCGGTTGCCTTTTCTAAATTTTGTTGCCACAGTTGATTATTTTGATTGGTATTAAAAATATCGATAATGAATTTGAATGAAGGATTATTTAAGTTGGCCACAAATTTACCATTGGCGATTAAATGTTCATTTGGTTTATAAGGATTATAGTTAACACCCACGTTAACTAATTCAGCATTTTCATTGAAGTTATTGTTGAGATAATTCAAATTAAGATTCAAATTATCATCATTATTAAAAGTCAAAAAGGATTCACCGGTATTTAAATTGACTGGTACTAAACTAAACAAGACTTTTGTGGGTATTGATTTTTCATTATTATAAACTTTTACTTTGGGAGTGGAAGAATTGGCAAAATCATAATGTAATGCAACATTGACATTTTTGAAAACATCAGTACGTAATAATCTGGCATGTGTGGAATCAACGTCTTTAATCAATTGACCTAAGGTATAATCACTGGATTCAATCAATGGTGATAATAATTTGGAAAAGAATAAGGTTGAAAAAGTTTCCCCACCAGCCACTTCCACCGAGGTAAGATGAATGGGTTGGGACGAGGACCGACTCAACAAATCTTCTGTAATTAATCTAGTCTGCAAATCCCCAGGTGATGGTGCAATATCAGTAGTTCTCCCCATATTTGTTTCGTAGATCTGCGTTGCAATTCAATTGAAATCGTTTTGGTGATTCTAAGCTCTTTCTACCTTTCAATCCATTGGCTGAGGAAGATTTCCGAACTTTTTTTTTTTTTTTTTTTTTGCTTTTTTTTTTTTTTTTTAGTCGTGCCGAGTTGCGAAATCAAACGCTTTTGACAGGCAATGATGATCGATTGATGATTTACAATTGGTGGTTTGCAACTGATGTTTTGTAACTGATGATTTCTGTAATGTTCAGTTTGATTAGATTTGAGGGGTTCTATAAAAGTATGGATTGTTATATAAATATATGCATTCTAATGTTCAACCACAGCACCTTCATAAGCCAAGTCTAACAATTTCCATGTACATTCAACGTGTTCCTTCTTGAAGATTGATATCACGGTCAGGGCAATGCTTTCGAAGTTATCGGTGGCCAAACACAAAATGGTGGGACCAGCGCCAGACAAGCAAACCCCACATAAGCCGGGGTTTGATTCGGGGTTGACCGAGTTCAATACTTCAACAAGACCCGGGATCAAGGTGGCTCTATATGGTTGATGAATCTTATCCTTCATTGATTCATAAATGACTTTATGATTGGGGGTTTCTTGAGTTAAAGCGGTGGTTAAGATGGCCAATCTTTGTAAGTTGAAAACAACATCTTGTTTTTCATAAGTTTTGGGTAACACGGCTCTGGCATCATCGGTTTTAACTTCAAATTGTGGTATTATGGCCACACATTTGATTTTCTTACACCAGTTGTATTGTAAGTACTGGGCAATATTTTGTGGAGGTGGAGTGGTTTCATAAGTTTCCTTGGCAGTGGTGGGTTTTGGTAAAATGGTTTCCAAAGGTACGTTTTTAGCTTCGGTTTCTTTTGGAGATAATTCATTAAGATAAGAACCAACAAATCCTCCCAACATGGCGGCCGAAATGTTATCGGGGTGTCTTTCAATCAACAAACAATAATCAAGCATTCTTTCCTTGGACAATTTCAACTGTCCGATTTCATTACCCAACATTATCCCACCAACAATGGCGGCACCACTTGATCCCAAACCTCTACCTAATGGGATAGGATTGATAACGTGGATATGAGTACCCATGGGGAAATTTTGGATGTTATTACATCTCATGATATACAAGGCGGTTTGCGTGACCAAATTACGATTCAGATCAAGCGGAACACCAAACGCGCTGTCACCCTCGTATGAAATCAAGATATTATGTGGATCATGGCTTGTGTCCTTGCTTGGATCTATGGTGACCTTGATTTCAAGATAAAGTTGTAAACCGATTCCCAACACGTCGTATCCGGGACCAATATTGGCGGACGATGCTGGAACCTTGATGGTGTATTGAAGAGGGGCTGTCATGACTGGATATATACTTTTTGAAACGAACGAAGTCTCACAGGATTATTGCAAAAAAACCAACCTTTTCAAGCAAAGAATGATTGAATTTCCGTGATTTTTTTTTTTCAACAAATTTTTTTTTTTTCGTTGTTATTGTTGATTTTTTCCGCTGCCTGCACATAAAAGATTGAAAATCTCATCAGGCGATCTTTTTCCACCAGGCAAAACTAAAAAATGATTGCAAAAATGTATTTCTATATGTATATATATACTACGCTCAGATCATACAGGTGGGTCTCTTCTCCCATAAGACTTCTGCCGGAGCCTGTGGCAAGGTAACCATGGAGGTGTAGTCGATATCGGGCACTTTCCCCTGGGGCTTCAAGCGCCACTTGATATTGTACACATAGGTTGTTAAAATAGTACCCAATTGACAGTAAGCAAAGTGTTCACCCACGCAACGATGTCTACCGGCACCAAAGGGTAAGTATGGCGACGAAACCCCCTTTGATATGATACCAAACCCATAATCGACGCCGCCGTCATCGTTCAACATGTCTTGATTGACGTTATTGTCCCATCTATGAGGATCATATTTTGCTGGTTGTTGAAACCACCGGGAACTGGTCATGGCATAACCGGGACTTACTAACACGTAGTGACCTTTAGGAACAACGTAGGTTGACAGGGGTACGAGTAAGTCATTGGTGACTTTACGAAACACCGAGTGTAACGGCATATGCATTCTCAAAGTTTCCTTTATCACATTGTTGACCAAAGTCATGCCATGGATATCATCATATGTAAGTTCTTCGATTGTCAGATAATCATGTTGTTGCATCACTTGAGTGATTTCATCGTATATTTCATCCTGAATATCTTGACGTTCGGCCAAATGCATGATGAACCAGGCGGAGGTAGCGGCTGAAGTATGTTGACCTCCCATCAATACCCCAATCAATAAATTGGCAATTTCCTGATCGGTCATCTTAGTACCATCTTTATACACTGAGTTCACCATCAACGAATCAATCAAGTCTCTTGAAGGAATTATGTCGCCGGTGGATCTTCTTTTGTTTATTAATTCAAGATAAGTGCCTGAGATTTTCTTCTGTGCGTTATCTCGTTTCCAGTAGTGAGGCAAGGGTAAATTGGGGAATACAAAATTGATTGGAGTAAAAGCTTTATCTAAGTCAATGTATAATTGAGCAAATGATGTATCGAACTTGGCTCTAATTTCTTCTCCCAATAACGATCTTGAAGCAGTGAAAATCGTTAATTCAGGTTGAGTGGCCATGACATTAATTTCACCTCCGTTACAATTTTTCATATTGAAATTGGTACTATTGGTAAAATAGTTGAAGATTTCACTTCGTATCAATGGAACGTATTTACGGAAACTTTCAGTTGTTAATGCCGCTTTACAGAATCGTTTTTGCTCCATCAATTTTGCATTAGGACAGTCATATAATACTCCTTTACCAAAGGCAGGAGTTGTTAAATGTTTATAGGCATCTTCAGCACTCACATCGGCCAACTTAGCATTAAGTACAAATTCATGACCTTTAGGACCAAGATAAACCGTCATAACTTTTCCTAATAGAACAAATGCAAAGACATCACCGTGTTTCAAACGACAATTTTCAAAAAATTGATAAGGTTGCATACCATAAATCACGGCTGATCCAATCCAGGGGAACCAGTGGAATACAAGGGGTGCACGATCACGACGTAAACTATACGCAAGTTGCCATAATAAATTATAAATGAATGGTAACAGTACCAAGATGGATATTTGATAACCCAAACCCAATTGTTGGAATTGATTTATCAGGGAGATGAAATAATCAACAATGACTGTCATGGTTAATGAAAATGAGGTCAAAGGTTTACTACGCGGTGAGGGGCCATTTGAACTACTTATACCGTTATTGCTATACGACGACAGCCAATTGAACGAGCGTATACCCATCAACCAGTTGATGAGGAACGAGAGCCAAAAAAAAAAAAAAAAAAAAAGAAAAAAAGAAAAGAAGAAAAAAATGGTCTCATTAGATCAACCACGTTATACACTTATCTTTGTGTTCAAGAAAAACCACACCATAAAATTATATCAAAAAATACAAAGAATGGGAAGCATAATTTTCCAGCCACTTACAGCGGTAGCATTGCCAATTGTTTTACTGGAATAATTTTAATGGGAACACTGTATGAATAAATAAATAAATTAGGTTTAGATTCTATAATCACGAATTGCTTCTAGGAATCAAAATTTTCTTCCATCTATATAATAAGAAAAGCAAAAGAGAACAGGCAAAAAGCAAACAAAACAAACAAACAAACAAATAAACAAAAACAGAAAAATAAGTGATGAATTAAATTATTAACCAGATACCTAGACAACACAGGAATCTCTCTTTTCCCAGGCAATATCAGCTGGTTCCATGGGTAAAGTAACCATTGAAGCATAATCAACTTCTGGTAATGAACCATTAGGTTTGAAAGTCCATCTTAAATTATAAACATAAGTGGTTAAAATGGTACCTAATTGACAATAAGCAAATTGTTCACCCACACAACGATGTCTACCACCACCAAATGGTAAGTAAGGAGATGAAACCCCTTTAGAAATAGCTCCGAATCCATAATCAATGGTATCTTTATTATTTGAATTGGCAATTTCTTCTTCAGTAGGTTCATCCCATCTATGAGGATTAAATTTGTCAGCTTGAGGGAACCATCTTTCATTAGTCATGGAATAACCGGGGGCCACAAGTACATGATGACCCACGGGGACCACATAACTAGTATTAGGAACAAGTAAAGGATTCATTACTCTACGGAAAATTGAATGTAATGGCATGTGTAATCTCAAGGTTTCCTTAATGACATTATTAACATTTGGCATATTTTGTAAATCATCATAATCTAAATCCTCCAAGGTAGCATCAGGTCCCTTTTGTTGTAATTTTTCAACGATATCTTGATAAATTTCATCTTGTAAATGAGGTTGTTCAGCCAAATGTAAGAGGAACCAAGCTGAAGTTGATGCAGAAGTATGTTGACCACCCATAAGGACTCCAATTAATAAATTGGCAATTTCTTGATCAGTCATTTTAACACCATCTTTATAGGTTGAAGAAGTCATCAAGGTATCAATTAAATCACGATCAGGAACCACATCACCACTTGATCTACGTTTATTGATAAGGGACATATAAGTTGCCGAAATTTTTTGTTGAGCTTGATCACGTTTATGATATTGAGGTAATGGTAAGTAAGAAAACACAAAATTGATTGGAGTAAAACCTTTATCTAAATCAGAATATAATTGAGCAAATGAAGCATCAAATTTAGATCTAATTTCATCACCCAATAAAGATCTTGAAGCGGTGAAAATGGTAATTTCTGGTTGAGTATGCATAACATTAGCAACTCCCTTTGAATTTTTTTTCATATCAAAATTAGGTGAAGTAGTGAAATATTGTAAAACTTCTTGTCTAATTTTAGGAACATAAGTTCTAAATGATTCTTTAGTTAAAGCACCTTTTGAAAATTTCTTTTGTTCCATCAAACGATTATTAGGACAATCATAAATAACTCCTTTACCAAAAACTGGAGTGGTTAAATGTTTATAAGCTTCTTCAGCACTAACATCGGCCAACTTAGCATTAAGTACAAATTCATGACCTTTAGGACCAAGATAAACCGTCATAACTTTACCCAATAATACAAAAGCGAAAACATCACCATGTTTAGTACGACAATTTTCAAAAAATTGATAAGGTTGCATACCATAAACCACGGCTGATCCAATCCAGGGGAACCAGTGGAATACAAGTGGTACACGATCACGACGTAAACTATACGCAAGTTGCCATAAGATATTATAAAGGAATGGTAACGCAAGTATCAAGGATGCCTGAACGGTAAAGTTCAAATGAGTGAAGTAGGTATATGCCACCACTGCATAATCAGCCAATGCCATCTTTGTTATCTTCTTCTCTTGTGACTATTGATAACACCCAAAATTAAAAACAGCAGGTGTTTATAAATGTGAAATTTTTCTTATATTGACAAGAGAGCAAAACAAATAAAAAACAAAATTTGGAAATTTATACGACAATAAAATTTATACGACAACACCAAAACCAAAAAAAAAAAAAAACCAAAAAAAGAGAAAGAAGCGACTTTTTTTCCCAATTGAAATGTGCTGATTATTAAAAAAAAAAAAAAAAAAAAAAAAAATAGAAAAAAAAAAAGTTATATGCAGGTACTGAATAAATGTACGGGTCTGTTATTTTTTGATTGCAAATAGAACATATTTAAGTATATATATACAAGAATCATAGTTACTGGGTGGAAGCCAATTCTTCATCGATACTCAACCCCAATAGTCTGGCTCGTTGTAGTAGTTCCTGGTGTTCTTGTTTCATTCTTTCATTTTTCAACTCCAAGAATTTGATATACTCAATTGATTTGGCCAATATTGTTCCCTTGTTTAATTTACGAGCCGGTTCCAACCCTTCCAAATCATCATTTATTTGAGGATCATCAATTAGGTCATCGTCTTGGAGGGGTTCATACATGGGCGATGCCGTGTCGAATTCATCATCTTCATCATCGCCACGATTTACTCCTTTGTACATTGATTTGATTTTATGACGTGCCACAATTCGAAGGGTTGGTACCGAATTTTGTAGAGCGGTGAATTTATCATTGATTTTATTACGATATCGTTGTTCAATGACATTATGAGCCAGTTTGACTCGAGGTCGATGAGGAATATTTGAACCCATGGCAGCAGCTGCAGCACTGGCGGCTGCCAGTGCGGCGGCATGATTATCATACTTGACACTATTGGTGGTTGAAAGGGAATTACGGGGGTTTGTCAGCATTGGCAGGGTTGGATTACTAAATTGTGATGTTGGTGGTAGTGCTATTGATTGAATTATATTTGATTTTGAATTTTCCAATGGTGGTGATTGTGATCGTTGTTGATTTGATATTGCATATTGATCTTTTACTTTAGATTCCTGAAATTGTTGGGGTTGATTGAATTGTTCGGGTTGGTTGAATTGATCTCGTTGATTATATTGTTGATTATTAAAATTAATATTATATAAATCAAATGGTTGTTCCGGTAGATTAAGTTGTGGTTCTAATTTGATAGGGGATTCATTATATGAATTATTAGCATTACTGGGAGCGGCATCAAACAATTCGGTATCCATTTTATCATCATTCGTGTCTAAGTCGTAGGTATCATTATTATCATTATTGGAAGAAAGAGGAGGGGTAAGGGGTTTTTCCGATATGGGTGGTATGGTATTATCGAAAAAACTGGGAATATCGGATTGATTATTATTATGACGATTTTGTATGTTTGAACCGGGAGCAATCAATCCAAAATCAAAGTCAACGGGGAATCCATTAGAGTGGGGTTCTTGCTTAACTTGTTGTTGTTGTTGTTGTTGATCCAGTTGTTGTTGTTGTTGTTCAATAATCAAATCTGATGCCTGATTGACGCTATTTTTATCAAACAAGGAAGTTAGAAACGCGTTGTAGTCATTGATTCGAAATGACATCGTTAGATTCGACTCAGTATCTTGGATATAGGTATATATATACGAACTCGAGGAGAGATTGCTCGTTGGTAGGAATAAGGTAAAAATAAATAAATGAACAACAACCAAAAAAAAAAAAAAAAAATAACAATTTTATGTTCAAAAAAAAGTGGAGAGATAGTTAATTGTGAAGTGGAGAATGGATAATTGAAAAGTGGAAAGTGGATAAAGGGTCTATTAGTGAACAAAGAAGAGGAGGAAATTGGAATAAATGAGAAGTAATTGTGGGATAACTTCTTTCCGATTTGATGAATACTTTCACCTTTTTCTTTCTAGAGATGGCTTTGGAAAAAAACACAGAAGAAAAAAGAAAAAAAAGAGCCAGAACAACGGTAATATTGAGTTTATGATTGGGTATGATGGTAACTATGAATCTTTTGTGAATGAAACAAACGGTGTGTAATGCAAAGAATCGCCCATGATATTCACCAACAGTAACAATTTTAACACAAAGTAACAAACGATCGAAAGCCAAAAAGCGAAAAAAAAAAACAACAAGAATACTACAACAATACACTTAAAAATAAGAAAAAACTCACCCCACCAGTGACTCTTAGCCCGGTGTACCTTGATCAAGTGGTTGACAAACACTAAAAAGGTTAACCAGGATACAGTACGGCGCTTATTATTTGACAAAGTTATTTTGCCCTTCTGTGAACTCGAATTCGACTCTGACTTTACACTGACTCGAGCCTACTTCGAGGATACTGTGGTTGACCTGACAGCTTGATGTTTGAATGATGAATATCAAATAATTCGAAAAAAAAAGCAGAAGAAAATGAAAAGAAAAAACGGCGAAAAAAAAAAACGGGAAAAAAAAAAAAAAATGGCTGTAAAAATCACTCCACTTATTTTTTATTTTCTTCGTTTCTTTTTTTTCTTTTTTTTTTTTGTTTTGTGTGCGGAAATCTGGCTTAGAGCAGTTCTTTTCTTTTTTGGATATGTGCTTCTAATTAAACTTCTCTTGATATCATAAAGTTAAGGTAATGGTGGAAGGTTTGTAGAATAGGTTGGGTGAATGGTGTTCCGAAGATATCGGAATATATCGCTTTTTACAGTTGTGTATATAGTTCCCGGTGTAGAATGATTAACGTTGCAGTTGCAATAATCGTATGATTTGTTTCTTTTTCGTTTCTTTTTAATTTCTTTTTTTGTTCGTTTTTTGTTCTTTTTTTGTTTCTTTTTATTCAACTTCTCTTTTTTTGACGTTTGATTCCAATTTTTGCTATTCATTTCCTTAATTAGGTTTGTGGTGTCAATTTGTATTTTCACTCTAACCTTGTTTATCAATTCTTTCATGTTCACCGGTATAAACTTGACACAATCTTCGAGAGTATACCTTCTTAACAATAACACGGCTGACTTCATTCTTACGTAATAAAAGTTACTTTTGCACTTTGGACTGGGTTCAGACCACAGACAATTCCGATGTAGATTGAGATCACCAAAAGTTGGGTTAGGAGACATTTCTGTCAAAAGGGAGACATTTACGTCATGGGAGACATTTGTTCAAAAGTTAGCAAATGGTTCCGTACAGATTGAGACATGGTTCCACCCAAACCATTCGTCCTCCTATAAATGTTCTGCCAGACCTGGAAACTGAGTGAGGACAGTTGCTACGTGTTGAAAAGTATTGAACAGACTCAACAAACAAACTCTTATTCGAAATGCGGTGCAGATGGAGGTATGGTGGACATTTATATTTTTATCACACTGTATGATCGACTATAAAATCGTCCCCGAACCTCCGGATCAACTGAAACAGTTTGATATGTGCTTAATTAGACTAGCCCAACTCTCTGAACACGCTTTTTTCGAATTCTATTTTTTTTGTTTTTTTGCTTGACCAAAGCCAGCATATAATATTCATTTTTTAACTGCTCCCTACAGATTGAGGCAGGGCTCCACCCAAAGGTTCCGTACAGATTGAGACATGGTTCCACCCAAACCATTCGTCCTCCTATAAATGTTCTGCCAGACCTGGAAACTGAATGAAAACAGTTGCTACGTGTTGAAAAGTATTGAACAGACTCAACAAACAAACTCTTATTCGAAATATGGTGCAAATGGAAAAATGGTGGACATTTATATTTTTGAGAACTTTATCAAACTGTATGATCGACTATAAAATCGTCCCCAAACCTCCGGATCAACTGAAACAGTTTGATATGTGCTTAATCAGACTAGCCCAACTCTCTGAACACGCTTTTATCGAATTCTATTTTTTTTTTTTTTGCCTGACTAAAGCCAGCATATAAAATTTTTGAACGGTTCCGTACAGATTGAGACATGGTTCCACCCAAAGCATTCGTCCTCCTATAAATATTCTGCCGGACCTGGAAACTGAATAAGAACAGTTGCTACGTGTTGAAAAGTATTGAACAGACTCAACAAACAAACCCTTATCCGAAATATGGTGCAAATGGAAAAATGGTGGACATTTATATTTTTGAGAACTTTATCAAACTGTATGATCGACTATAAAATCGTCCCCAAACCTCCGGATCAACTGAAACAGTTCGATATGTGCTTAATTTGACTAGCCCAACTCTCTGAACATGCTTTTATCGAATTCTATTTTTTTTTTTTTTTTTGCTTGACCGAAGCCAGCATATAATATTCATTTTTTAACTGCTCCCTACAGATTGAGGCAGGGCTCCACCCAAGGGTTCCGTACAGATTGAGACATGGTTCCACCCAAACCATTCGTCCTTCTATAAATATTCTGCCAGACCTGGAAACTGAGTGAGAACAGTTGCTACGTGTTGAAAAGTATTGAACAGACTCAACAAACAAACTCTTATTCGAAATATGGTGCAAATGGAAAAATGGTGGACATTTATATTTTTGAGAACTTTATCAAATCGACTATAAAATCGTCCCCGAACCTCCGGATCAACTGAAACAGTTCGATATGTGCTTAATTAGACTAGCCCAACTCTCTGAACACGCTTTTATCGAATTCTATTTTTTTTGTTTTTTTGCTTGACCAAAGCCAGCATATAAAATTCATTTTTTAACTGCTCCTTACAGATTGAGGCAGGGCTCCACCCAAAGGTTCCGTATAGATTGAGACATGGTTCCACCCAAACCACTCGTCCTCCTGTAAATATTCTGCCAGATCTGGAAACTGAGTGAGGACAGTTGCTACGTGTTGAAAAGTATGGAACAGACTCAACAAACAAACTCTTATTCGAAATGCGGTGCAGATGGAGGTATGGTGGACATTTTTATTTTTGAGAACTTTATCAAATCGACTATAAAATCGTCCCCAAACCTCCGGATCAACTGAAACAGTTTGATACGTGCTTAATTAGACTAGCCCAACTCTCCGAACATGGTTTTATCGAATTCTATTTTTTTTGTTTTTTTGCCTGACCAAAGCCAGCATATAAAATTTCTGAACGGTTCCGTAGAGATCAAATCGTACTCTACTCAGAACCTTCGGCCCTCCATGAAACCTTCATGAGGTATAAAGACTGGATAAGTTTACTGTATACATACTTAACATGATTGAATGATCCCATTGGACAAACGTGTCTTGTGTCAATTGACGTAAAATGCATTGTGGTAATTCCCCAGCCAAGGTGGTATCAGCTACAGATCCGTCTTGAAAATTCAAACTGCGTCGAATTATCGGTGATTTCTTTATAACATTTGCCTAACCTATGAACATGTTTGACTCTAGATGAAAAAACTATGGTTGACAAATGTCAATGGATTATATGAGTTCCAGACATAAAATTATAGAGACTGAAAAGTGATCTACAGAAATGATAACTATGAAACCCTTGTTGAGCTTAAGAAACGGAATGAAATCATGGGATATACTACAAATGAATAATCAAACCCATTGAAAAAGCTGTTTTTGCATACTTTGCTTTAAACTGAGGCACGATCAAGACGTATTTTCGGAGCATCTCATATTTAATGCAAAAAGGGTAAGCTGTTTAGAAGATTGAACACCAATTGAAAAGGTGAGGGAATCATATAGCTTTTTGTAGATATTGGCCAACCCCAAAAATAAGAATTAGATAAAAGGTAATAAGAAGTCCAGCCTCTTCACGAACCAGTAGTCAATTAGTGCATGAACCATATCTATTTTTGGTTGGTGTTTCAAAGTTCTTTATTTTTGATCCTTTTTCTTCTTTTTTTTGCATTTTTTGCCTTTTTCGGCTTTTTTTCGTTTTTTTCCTTCCTTTTTTTTTTTTTTTCGCAACCACAAAAAGGCCCTCACGACGCTCAATTACCTTGGGACATCTTTAATTTGAACAATATTTTGTAAAGATAATATTGGAATGGCACAAAATAGTACGTACTATAGTTGAAAGAAGAACAATAAATCAAAAATAGGCATTTCTTAATATATATGGACAAACCTAAAGTACCTGTTCCAACACAATTACTGTTTTTATTTATACGGAGCTCTTACATTACCATTTTACTGCACTGTCCAACTACTAAAATCACACCCTCAGCGCACTTAGGACTAAAAACATACTTATTTTCCCATCCCATCACACTAATAACAAATAAAAAAACAATAACACTAAAAATATATGGGATATATAGAAGGATAAACAATTTTCACAGGCTTTGTTATGACTTGTTAGTAGGAAAATTGGACTAGAACCAGATTGCACTAGAGCTTTTTGATAATTGTAAATGGTTCATTTGACCATATCTGCTTCTCGACTTCGATTAAGTATTTGATGGTTTGGATTTGTTTTTCTTCTTATTGCTTGGTCTTCCTCTAATTTCAAGAGGTGGTGAGTAGATTTTAGCTAATACCCTCTCCTCGCCATTACCCAAATTAGCCACAAGCTGAACCTTCGAAATGCTGTGGTTGTCTGGTATGGCATACCTCTTGGGATCTGTAGTAATGACAGTAATTCGCTCAAACTTGGTAATTTGTGTAGGTTCATCTCCGGGGACAGCTTTCCTTGCTGTGAGAAGCTCTCTTGGGCCCTTTGCTCTGAGTTTTGTGTTCTGTACCAAATCAAGATTTTTCCCAGCCTCCCAACAAGTCAACTCGAGAGAAAACCACTCAACATTTCTTTGCACTCCTTCTTCTTTGAGGTGAAAAGTGCGGTCACCAGTAAACTTTTCACAGTCCATGCCATCACTAAACTCAAAACACGCAAAAACGGCGAAGAAATTTCTCTTCAATCCAACCCATTTACCTGCGATCCGCCTAAAGGCCTTATCAGTTCGGGCAGACATAGCTATAGTTACTGGTGACCTCACGTCACTAACGTAAAGCTCCTTTTCTTCTTTAGCCTGAGTGAAACAGGGACCATAATAGGATTGCCTGGTGAATTTCGGAAGAATGACACTTTTTGTATCCTCGATGACTTCAGCGGACGCACCATCTTGATTTCTTGTCTTTCGTTTCAAATCTTTTCGTTGTTTGAAGCGTGCTAGTTCATCCATCGTAGACGAGGAATCACCTGAATCAAAGGGAATTTCCAAACGTTTCTTGGTTTTCAAATGCTTTTTAGCTTCGGCCTTCAAATTTTCAAAATGAGGTAGGGATTTGGATCTCCTTGCCATGGCCACCTTTTTAAAATCTATGATTGGTGTTTACTTTTCTTCAAAGACGTAGAAAAGGTAGTTTGATAAAAAAAGTAATACCAACGGTGTTTGTTCTAGTGATTTATTCAAAAGATACAATTCTAGTATTTTTCTCTTATACCAGTAAAGAAGAACTTGTTTTAAAAAGAAAAACCTTTATCAGCTTTTACCATTCTTTTTATAGTTTGGCGGTTGCAAGTTTTTCTTTTACGCGGAGTTTACAAAAAGGGCTGTTTGTGGTTACAAAAAAAAAAAAGAGCAAAATAAAAAAAGGAAGGTATCGAAGAGTACCGTTTGTACCACTTCTTTGACAAAACTGTAAGACTTGTGTTGGTTGAACAGAAATAAATTGATTGGGATTGCGTTAATTAGACCGAGACTATTACACTGATGATGTTGGCTGTGAAAAATAGGCAGCAGAAGGAACAAGAAATCATTATTTTAATTTTTCTTTTTTTTCCGTCGGTAATGGGATTTCATCTAGTAGAGTGCTATTAAAAAATGTTCAAAGTATTTTCCTTGAAATAATTGCAAAACTTAATGTTCTTGCTGTAGCTGAGGCACTTTCGAATACAATGATAATATTCTATTTTTGCAACTTTTACGTAATTTTTAGTTGCGGTGGTACGGATTTTATATACGAATTGCATGTTACGATTTTTTTGCAATTTGAGTACAAGTAAACTGTAAGTCGACAATATGCAGTACCGGAACACTTTTGTGATGCCATCGCCGGTTACAAATGTATAAGAAACCAAAATCAAACCAAAAGATGAATAAAAAAAAAAAAGAAGGGAGGATAGCAAGAGATCTGAGAAAAGCCTTTACCCCGGAATATAATCCGATTTCATTTTTTAACCTTATAAAACTCCGAGGAACTCCACAATTCAATCATGTCGGATCTTCATGACTTATGCAAGTTCCCTCAAAGACCCATTAATCAAAAATATCTTGATGATCTTCGATACTACTTGAAAAGTGGTATACCGTCCACCTATACCGTTGAACAAGCATATCAATACATCAAAAGCACTGAAAATGGCAACGAAGAAGAAGAAAGTGACCAACAAGGCACTGACTTACCATCAAATACTACTCCATTACATTTAATTGCCAGTTTTATCCCTACTGACACCACTCCACAAGAACTAGAGATTATCGATCAAATGATCGCAACATTATTTGAATATGGGGCCGGGTGGTGTTTTGTAGATGTTAATAATGAAACTCCGGGGTGTATCTTGATCAAGAGAGGCTTACATGATACCCCATACTATCAACAAATTGTTGATGCTGGGGTAAGGGCGGAACTTTTATTAAGGAAGGTGAGTGAGTATGATATGGAAGTTATTGAAGATACCGATGATTTGAATCATGACCAATTTGCCAAGGAAGCTGAATTAGAAAAGCAACAAGAAATTAAAGAAATTGAAGAAACCAAACAAGATGTGGAAACCAAACAAGATGTAGAAACCAAACAAGAAGTGGAAACTAAACAAGATGATCAAGTTAAAGTTGATCCCCATAATGATCCATTGGATCCCGCATATAATCAACAAGCCTATCTCAATACCAAACTTGAATATAAGGATGATGCCTTAATCACATCCACCAATAAAGACGGGGTAATGATGTCATGGGAAACCGAATTAATGCAATTAGGCTGCAATACATTATTCAACCAAGGTTCATACTTGGAACCAGGTGAAATTGATTCTGAAATTAACATTTTGAATATTGGATTTGGAATGGGGATAATTGATCTGATGATTCAACAAAAGGATTCATCACTTACCAAACATTATATTTGTGAAGCCCATCCTGATGTCTTGGCAAAATTAAAACGTGATGGATGGTATGAGAAATCAAACGTCGTGATATTGGAAGGTAGATGGCAGGATAAATTGAATGACTTATTGAGTGAAGGTTCTGTTTTCTTCAATGGGATATATTATGATACTTATTCTGAACATTATCAGGACATGTTAGAATTATTTGATTGCGTGGTTGGGTTATTGAAACCTCATGGTGTATTTCTGTTCTTCAATGGGTTGGGTGCCGATAGGCAGGTGGTTTATGAAGTCTATAAAAAATTGGTGGAAATGGATTTGGCCAACTATGGATTGAATTGTAAATTTATTGAGGTTCCAGTACCTGAACTGACATTGAAACAAACAAAGACGGAAGATTCCGAGGACAAAAGTGTTTGGGATGACGTTAGAAGATCATACTGGTCTTGCCCTGTATATTATCACCCTGAAATCAAATTTATAGATTATTAATAACATCAAATACATGTGTTTATTTGAAAATACGATTGCAAAAAAAATTCAAATGTAATTCGAGACCTGACCCTACGTCTAGTATTGCGAAATTTTTTGATTCAGAAACTTGAATCAAGCTCGAAAGAAACTGAACATCTATTAGTCACAGCATCCTAACGAAAGCTAAAGCTAACTAGCCTTGGTTCTTAATGCTTTGTAATATGATGATATTTTGTGGTCATACACTACTATGCTCGTACTTTATTGAAGGCGAGAACTTTTTTTTTCTTTTTTTGTTTGTAAATCAAAACTACTCAGTTTGCAGTGAATTCGAGTGCTTTTTTTTTCTTTTTTTTTTTTTTTTCAGTTTCTTAACCCCAGTGTATTCGAAATAAGAAGTATTGGAAAAAAAATCAATAAACACGAATAAATTTCTTCTTCCCTTATTTATTTAAATCTTGATTCAACAAGTACATAACTATAGATATACCTTATAGAAATGCTAAGAAGCCTGAAACCGCTTGCTAGGATTTCCCGTGTTCTGCATCAACTTTCGAGGTTTGCATCCACCACTACCAAGCTAGCTAACCCCAATGTTGAACTCACCACATTGTCTAATGGTTTACGAATTGTCACCGACTCTACACCAGGTCATTTCAGTGCTCTTGGTGCATACATAGATGCCGGATCCCGTTTCGAGAAATCCAGTAAACCTGGGTTATCACATATTTTTGATCGTCTTGCCTGGAAATCAACAGAACATAGGTCAGGTTTGGAAATGGTGGAAGATTTATCTAAATTGGGAGGTAATTACATGTGTTCTGCTCAACGAGAGTCGATGCTTTATCAAGCTTCGGTCTTCAATAAGGATGTTGATAAGATGTTCAACTGTATTTCCGAAACCATCCGTTTCCCACAAATTACCGATCAAGAAGTTCTTGAAACTAAACAAACAGCAGAATATGAAGCAAGTGAGATTGCTTTGAAACATGACATGTTCTTACCTGAAGTATTACACTCAGCCGCCTACAATAACAATACTTTGGGATTACCACTTTTCTGCCCCCCTGAAAGAATCCATGAAATTTCAAGAAAAGAAATTGTTGACTATCATAAAACATTTTATCAACCTCAAAATACAGTGATTGCCATGGTAGGTGTACCTCATAATCATGCCGTATCTTTGGCACAACAACAATTGGGTGACTGGAAATCAATCACTAATAAAAGACCCGATGTAGGAACTGTCAATTATACCGGGGGTGAAATTGCATTACCTTATCAACCCCCTGTCTATGCAAACTTACCTGAATTATACCATATGCAAATTGGATTTGAAACTACTGGTTTACTTAATGATGACTTATACGCATTAGCCACTTTACAAAAATTATTAGGAGGTGGTTCTTCATTTTCAGCAGGAGGACCTGGTAAAGGTATGTTTTCCAGATTATACACTCGTGTTTTAAATCAATATGCATTCGTGGAAAATTGTATGAGTTTTAATCATTCATACGTTAATTCAGGTTTATTCGGTATAACAATTTCTTGTTCTCCCAATGCTGCTCATGTCATGTCTCAAATCATTGGGTTTGAACTTTCAAAATTATTAGAAAAGGATACAAAAAAAGGTGGTCTTACCGAAAAGGAAGTTAAAAGAGCCAAAAATCAACTTATAAGTTCATTGCTCATGAATGTTGAAAGTAAATTAGCTGCATTGGAAGATTTAGGTAGACAAATTCAATGTCAAGGTAAATTAACCACTGTTGATGAAATGATCAGTAAAATTGAAAGCTTGACCGTCGATGACTTAAGATCAGTGGCTGAGAAAGTGTTGACTGGGAATGTAGTCACTAAAGGTATTAGTTCAGGTAAACCTACAATTGTTATGCAAGGTGATCGTGCTGCATTTGGTGACGTTGAATTTGTCTTACAATATTTTGGCTTGGGTAAATTTGAAGGTGCTCGCTTAACTGAACCAAGAGATTTTTCAAATATATCGAAACCTAAGGGCTTTGGTAAGTGGTTTTGAGGATAGCAGGGGCTATAATCTAAGGCAAATTCCGTGAAACTTCCTGTAAATATATATAAAGATTAGAATTGTGATTTTGTACCGAAAATCATTAGCACAAAAATATGTGAAGGTTATCTCATTATGATGACTTAGTGTAAGCGAATTATTATTTACAATACATACAACATGTGTAGATTATCTATTTTCAGCTCCCTGCAGCACTTGTAACAGCTACTGCGCTCTTGGGTCTCTTTTTGCTTTGGTTTTTTAAATTGAGCCTCTTTCGTTTTGAGTTCTTAATTGGCCTTTCTTCTCCTTCAACATAAACGTCGTTAGGTAGATCATATAGTCTGACGTGTTTTATTTGGACGAAGAACTGCAGCTCGTCATAGCTTTGCCAACCCTTACATATGTTGAAAAATTCAGCGCAAGGATATTGTATGTCAAGTTTCTTCTCCCCACTTTTATGTAAATCGATATCCAATCCAATGAAAAGTTTAGTGAGATGTAATTCTTGGCCTTTGTTCTCTTCAGCAGAGACTGCGGGATCAAATTTGGGAGCACTTGAAGCCACATCCTCTCCTTGTAAAGTCCCATAAGAGTCTAAAACTTGTTGACATTGGTCTTGACTTTCACAAAGAAAACTATGCTCAAAGGTTTTGACGTAAGGATGTGCTAGTTTTATACCGTCTGTTATTTCAAGTTTTTGGACAAGTAACCTCAATTTACTTTCTACCATACCGCTCCATTTGAGATGGTCCTCGGCCGAACCCTTTGTTGCAGCCACTACACAAAGGTAAAATTTATATCTATGGAAGAAGTTGTGTCTTTCTAATAGATCTCCCCAACTTTTCTTTCCCAAGCTTAATTGTGTCATTATATCTATTCCCCTCTCAAATTCCTCCAATATTATCTTTTGAGTGGAGGACGTTATATTGTGCGTGGCGCACATTGAGGGGTAAGCTGGAGTTATGACAGGCATTTTGTGTTGTCGGTCATTTTGATATAGCCTAGGATTCCAAACGCGAACTTGTAATGGTCCATCCTCTATCTGCTTTAAAAGCACGGGTTCAGGCCAGCTCCATCGAGCATATATATGAAAAAACTTTTCAACTATAACCGCACTCACAGCATTGGGGTAAAGTTGGCATATTCTAGCGACCAACATGGCCCATGCCACCCCACCAGGGAACCCGAATACATTGGCATATATGGCACGACGTTGAGCCCACATCTTTATACATCTTAAGGCATGCTTGAATACAGTTGGCTTCGGAACCAAAGTTAAGATTTCGTCCGTCACTCTTGTACCATTAAGAGCCCTCAAATCTTTGTCATCAAGGTTTCTGAGTAGATTCTTGTCATCCAAAGTCAAATCTCGAGGAACCCTGGGAATATCTAGCCTTGCGCAAAGCAAATCGATCGATATGCCACTAAATTCCATTTTTATGACGGGAACAAACGCATCAGGAACTGGAGCTATTTCTTCTAACTCTGGGCGCTTTCTCAATATTTCTCCGAAAATGTCGAAAAAGTCGTTACGGGTTACATGCTTCGGAACCACAACAAGAGTATCTATATCTGATCCAGGGCCATAAACACCCAACCTATATGATCCGAAGGTGAAGATCTTTCCGCCCGCATCCTTGGCCATACCCTCACTCATGTTTTTGTTCAATGAGACCCTATACACGAATTCTTCTGTTAATTTTTGTAAAGTACTCAACACTTCTACTCTCTTTTTTGTGGCAGACTCACTTTCGAATGAGCCTCTATTCTTAAGATCTTTTATCAACTCATCATTCAAAGCATTCTCTTTAGGGGTGGGATTAGCAACCGAAATGGGTGGAGTCACCCCATAACTTTGAAAATTCATCCTCAATTGTAACTTTAAATTTTCTCAAAATCAACAGCTCTTCAACCACCGCGGGAAGTGTATTGCTTTTTTCTCTCTCTTTGGGAATCCTAAATATATATGTGTAGATATATATGTATATTTGTTTTCAAAAAAAAAAAAGAATTCAAAATAAAGTACAATAAAAAGAAGAACTAAGATCAAACATACAAATATAGTGGAAAAAATTAGAAGGCAGGAAAAAAAATAAGACAAATATAAAAGAAAAAAAAACAGAGAATGAGGAACCTGATTACCCGCAGAATTTTAAATTACTAAGAAAAGTACTTCATACGATGAGTCTATGCGAAACAAAATTTGAAAATGTGTGTTAATTGCTTCAGTCACTAATACTTTCTGTATATACAAAACCTGATGAACTTCCCATGTGTTAGTATCAAAAAATGGGCCACCTAAAAATTTATGTTTCACAGGCGCGAGAGGGGTGACTACAAAAACAAAAAAAGGACGGGAAAAAAAGAGAGGGCAACTTAAATCTCGAAATACGTAACGAAAAAATTAAAAGACACCCAAACATATTTTAGTATCCGGGACTTTGCTGAGACTGATTCAGAGTATATACCACAAACTCTTTATTCAATTGATTCATTATGGGTCTTACATCGAAATTAGACAAATTAAAAATCAAAGGTGGTGACAACGATACCGTGGGAATAACCAAAAATGATCAAACAGCTGCTGCAGAAAACACGGATGATATTGATGAGATTGATAACGAGGGTCAATCCATATTATCCGGAATCATCTCTCAATTGAGGCCTGGTTGTGATTTGTCGAAAATTACCTTACCTACCTTTATTTTGGAAAAGAAGTCGATGTTAGAAAGAATCACAAATTTCTTTCAAATTCCGGAGATATTATTGGAAGCTAACAGAGAGGATGATGATTTAAAGCGGTTTATCTTGATGACTAAGTGGTACTTGGCCTCATGGCATATAGCCCCCAAGGCTGTTAAGAAACCATTGAACCCAATTTTAGGTGAAGTATTCTCTTGTTACTGGGATGACTTGCCGGAAAATACTAGTGCCTTTTACATCTCGGAGCAAACATCCCATCATCCGCCCAAATCTTCCTATTTTTACCTAGTGCCAGAAAAAAAGATCAGAGTTGATGGGGTGGTAATTCCAAAGTCTAAATTCTTAGGGAACTCTTCGGCCGCTGTCATGGAAGGTTGGGCCCATGTCACGTTGGGAGAAAGAGACGAGACATATATAATGAATCAGCCAAATGTTTACTGCAGAGGTATTTTGTTTGGAAAATTGAGATATGAACTAGGTGACCAAATGGTCGTCAAATGTAGCAAGCTTGGGTTTGAGGCTAATATTGAGTTCAAGACCAAAGGTTTTATTGGTGGAACATATGATGCTATAGAAGGAACTATCACCAAATCGGGTTCTAGCGAACCCCTTTGTTATATAACCGGAAAGTGGAATGATGTTATGGAAATCAAGTACGCTGATTCGGGCAAGAAAGAAGTATTATACGACACGCATACTACACGCCAATTTAGACCAAAGGTTAGACCCTTTGAAGAACAGCTTGACTACGAATCAAGAAAGCTCTGGAAGCCAACTATCGAGGCTCTCAGTGAAAGAAACCACGAAGTGGCTACCGAGGAGAAGTTCAAGGTTGAAAATGAACAAAGGCTACAAGCTAAAAAGAGGTTGGAAGATGGTGTTGACTTTCATCCGAAGTTGTTCAGGCCAGTTAGTAAAGATGAAGTCGAGGCACAAGACCTTCAGTACATTATTTATAAACGCATCAACTTGGCAGAGGATGCGGATGTTTTGAAAAAGCAAGTCTTAGATATAATGCCTATCTTACCCGGCCAAGAATTTGACGAAAAGGTCAAAATTCCGGCCTTCAAAAAAAACAATTAATCTTCGATTTCAGTTTCGATGATTATATATTTTTTCTTACTATTCCTTTTCCATTTCTTGCTAACTCGCTTTATATGTGACCTTGTATAATTCCGTGCGCGCTTCTCTGTGTTTTTAATTCTCTCACTTCTCATTGCCTAATCCTTCTAATATTCTTTCTTTTTCCAAATTCTTTTTTTAATAAACTTATACCTTTGTTGCCTTCTTTTTGTAGATATTTATATCTATTTGAAGATCAATCCTTTGTTTGTTCATAGAAGTTTACAAAGGGTCGCTCGAAGTCGTGCGCTTCTGACAAGCGAAAAAAAGGTAACTATAACGGACAGCTGTACGCGCATTTATTTTCATTGTCTGGTTATATTTTACCTATACTGAAAATCAGTTTGCTGAGGTGATTTGTAAGTAGTCCTTTCGTAACCAACAACACTACAGAAGGGTGCTTCAGCCACAACTAAGAAGATGGAAGACGATCCATATAGCCAATTGCTTGAAAGAGCAAGCAGGTCCTCCTTTGATATATTCACGTGCTTGCATGAATTAATGCAGAATGGCGATAATATAGGGGCGTATCATTACCTTGTCAATAAACTAAACGAATATAGCTATACAGAACTCGAATTCTTTATTCCGCAGTTGATACAAATATTAGTGAGTTTTGAAACTGAGTCCATGGCTTTGTCTGATTTCCTATTGCATCATAGTAAAAGTTATCCTCATTTCTGTTTAATCACCTTTTGGAATCTTCAGGCATACGTATTCGAATTGAAGAACGATCCAAACACTTACTCTTTTCATATTGTCAGGCATTTCATAAACGAGCTCCAGAACATTATGTTCAATCAAGAAAGCTTTTCGGATGAGAAGCTCTTGCCACGCCATACTTTTAGAGAAAACTTACAACCATCACTTGTAATTTGTGGATCGATCGCTGCTGGACTCGGTCTTCCGCAAATACATTCATACGTCAAGCCTGTGATCATATCTCAAGGAAAACAACAAAAAACACTCTTATTTAAGTTGGCTAACTTTCACAAATCCTTGACGAAGAATCTCACTCTCAAAAACAGAGGAAAATCGATAGATAAAACGGATTTTGACACGGAGGATGAAGATAATACTCCTGCTCCTCGGCCTTCATATGGCTCAAATGAGAAGCGAAGGTCTGAGTCCAATATACTGACAAGATCTCCTGGATTGAGGAAATACCTGTCGCATTCTTTACTATCGGATGACGTTGAAAGCTCGGATGATAGGAACTATAACAGCGACTATTCACTCGAAAGAAGAATGAAGATTAACACTCGCATAGTTTCTAAAAAACATAATAAAAAAAAGTCCTTAGACGATGAAAGCTGGGAGATTGAATCCTCAACATCTCGTCTTACCCTAGGGGAGAATAAATTGGTATCGCATTCTTTGCCTGACCTAAGATCGAACACTCGGGAGCCATCCATGGATGATATGACGATAACTCCGATTGTATCAGACTCATCATCTACGTCACTTGTATCTTTGGAAACTCAAGAAGCTCGCAAGTTCCATAATAATAGGTTGGCTTTGATGTCTCACGAAAGCAAGGTCAAGTATTTACAGGTGAACTATTTCAAAAAAGAAACAGAATTTATTATGACTCTACAAAACATATCTGCCCGGTTATCTCAAGTACCAAAAGAGGCTCGTTTGACCTCCTTACGGGCAGAATTGTCAATTGTAAATAATACATTGCTTCCAGCTGAATTAGATATTCCACAATTGCTACCAACAAGTAGCCAACAAAACAAGAAATTCCACAAAATATTGAAACTCAACGTGAATGAAGCTTGTGTGTTAAATTCTGCAGAAAGGGTGCCATTTTTGTTGTTGATAGAGTACTTGGGCGAGGAAATGGATTTCGACCCATTCACTGAGCACAACAAAAGTATTATTTTGAATAAAGTACCCATCGATAACATCAGCACAGTAGCCAAACGTCCTTCTAAGTTTTCGAGCCCAGGCAGTACTCGCACTAGCTTTGATAAGCTTCGCTCTACTAATAGCCCAGATGTGAGTTCCCAGTTTGAAGAAGCGGACCTTGGTGACATGTCTGTCATCGCGATGTCTAATGAACAAAGCTTTATAACGCATCACTTGAGCTCAAAACAGTCCGAAGAGATGAGCAGCAATCTAAAAAGAAATCCTCAGATTGATGGGCCTCCTCCAGAAGATGGAAACATAGCTCGCATTGGAGAAAAACCGTTGTCTTCCGATCTACTCTCTCCAAGTGTCTCTACCAAAGACCTTTCTACGCAAATGAGGATTGCTGCTGTTATGCTTCAGCAGTTAGAGAAATCTGGACAGAATAATCTGGAACAGTCTGCAGCGATCAAAACGAGAATCATTGACTCCATGAAGGCTTTACAAGACAAATTCGAGCATATCGATTATCAGCAAATTCAAGAAATGAATGATGCGCAAAAAGGCAATGACATTTTATCTGATGCTGGTGAAAGAAAATTGGAGAATGATTTCAAATTGAGTGAGGATTGGGCAACAAAGAAGAATAGGATCAGAAAGTCTAGTGCTTATGGCCACATGAAAAATTGGGATTTATGCTCAGTCATCGCCAAAAACGGGGATGATTTACCTCAAGAAGCCTTTGCATGTCAGCTTATCTCTCTCATTTCAAATATATGGAAATCCAGTGAAGTTAGTGTTTGGACAAAAAATATGAAAATTCTTGTCACTAGCGCAAATACCGGTCTAGTAGAAACAATTAATAATGCCTTGTCTATCCATTCTATCAAGAAATCTCTCACGGAACTCTCCGTGAAGAGTGGTGAAAATCCAAAAGGTAGAGTTGCGTCTTTGCTTGACTATTTCAAAAAGGTGTATGGTCGCGAGGATTCACCTAAATACAAGCAAGCGCAAGTCAACTTTACGCGAAGCTTAGCGGCCTATTCCATTATCTGTTATGTTCTTCAGATAAAGGATAGACACAACGGTAACATTATGTTGGATAATCAAGGTCATATAATTCATATTGATTTCGGTTTCCTACTTTCGAATTCTCCTGGAAGTGTTGGGTTTGAAGCTGCCCCCTTCAAATTGACCTTTGAGTACATTGAGGTTTTGGGTGGTGTAAATGCTCCTTGTTGGGATATGTTCAAAAGTTTATGCAAGAGAAGTTTTCTTTCCTTGAGAAAAAATTGTGATCATTTGATCAATATAGTCGACCTTATGCAAAAGGATTCGAGCTTACCTTGTTTCAAAAATGGTGCGCAGACAAGCGTCTTTTTAAAACAAAGACTTCAATTGGACTTGAGTGATGAAGATTGTGACCAGTTCGTAGAAAATATTTTGATTGGCAAAAGTTTAGGTAGCGTCTACACCAGACTCTATGATCAATTTCAGTTGATTACACAGGGCATATATAGTTAGTTGAGCCACCACCGATTTGTATAGACATCACAATACAAAATATCCTTAAGAAATGTACATAATATGCATAACATGCACAACATGCACAACATGCATAACGTGCATAAAATGAGGCTTGCGAGTTTAAAATCGATGCAAAAAAAAGAACGAATTCCGAGGTACCACATCTTTCTCGATTGGGAATAACAAGATTCGATATAAAACAAAAGGAAATGCCATGTTTAGACAAGCAGGTGAAAAATTGAGCCTTAGTTATCAGAATGCAGACTGAGTTAGAAGAAGCTCCACTTTTCAAAATAAGCTTATCCCTAGGCTGGGAATGCAGCAAGACTCATAAATCGCAAAACAGGTTGGACATGATAAGAACATGTTTCCCTCTCAATTCTACTAACGTTTTTAGCATGAAGGCTGATAATAAACTTATCACCTTTGATAAGCCACCAATAGAATCTTCCTTTCGCACTCGAAACCGGTTTATATTCGCAAGAAGTCACTTGGGTAGCTTAGTAAGGCCCACTGGTAAATCTCAAATTTCAGCAGTTTCAAAGCTAATCTCCAAGGTATGTCTACACTTACTGAGTGGGACTATGTATAGTTCAATTGGGAATACTAACAAGTTCAAAAGATTTGGAAAACAGATAAGAGCTCTTTCAAAAACTACTACCAATACTTAGCGCAAATCGAAGAACAATGCTATGCTTCCTCAAATTATTCTGAAAACTTCAGGCTTGAGGAGTCAGCTCCAAATAAACCTTCTATACCATGTCCAAGGCGTGGCGGAACACGAACATTTAGGGTGAAAAAGGCTGTGAAAAAGAAAACTCCCGTTAGGTGGGATATGGAGGTTAAGATTGCAAATTGTGCCGGCCTCATTACTCAAGATATTTTTTTCAAACCCGCCTCTAGAAAGAACAATATGTAAATTACCCTCGGAATTCGATGCATGCTTATACTCCAGTATTTTATTTTCTTGCTTTCTTCTCTCCCAGTCTTTTCAAGCCTGACACACAGTTCCTACGAATGTCACACTTTGCAATTCTGTTATAAAATGTATATAGATGAGGGTGCATCCAAAATTGTAAACTAACATCAGAATAAGCAACATTGAGAAATGACTACAGAGAAGTCTTTATCCTCTTTGGTAGAGACTATCAAGCTTCTTGACTTGATGACGACTTCAGTCCATAATCAAAATGAAGTTGTCATTCAAGAAGACATTGAAGTAAGCGGTTATAATAAAAGCAGTCTTCAAGCTTCAATGTATCGAATGCTACAGGTATGTTATTTGTGCTCCAACTTCGATGCAAGGCTACTAACAAATGTAAAATTAGCTCACCGAACTAGTGGGTGGTATTGAGGAGAGTCTTTCTTTCGGTGTTAGAGGTCTTTATGAAATATACTCGAAGAGGATCTCACCATATGTTTTTGAACCTCCAAGTACAAATCAAGACGTTTTTTCTTTGAAAAAAGCAGTAATATGTGTCACTCAAGAGGTGTGCGCTTCAAAGCAACATGAATTAAAAGCAACAGGATCAGACTTCGCTTCAGTCGAGACTCATCCAACCTCTTGCTCAAACTCTACAATAAAAAAGAGAACCTTCTTACCAAAGCCAACTAAAGACTTCTTAGAAGAGGTCTTCAAAAAGAAGTCCTTCCCCAATAGGGAAGAAAGGTACCTCATAGCTAAAAAGAGTGATCTTACTCCTCTTCAAGTGAGGGTATGGGTACGTATTTTCAGTTCTCGGTTTCTTATTATTCTTTCCGATACTAACAGTATTTACAGTTTACGAACAAAAGGACAAGGGCTAAGTGATGAGTTCGAGAAGACTCTGTTAGTCCACAAAGTAAGCATTTTGAATCTTCTATTCTGAAGTCGAGCTGTCTATTCGTAGGTGCTTCAGTCTCTTATATATTGTTTCTATACTCAATAAACATAGGTTCACAGGTGCACCTATTACTAAGCAAATCTACAAAGTGCTTAGAACAACTACAGAACTAGGAGTTGTAAACTTTGTAGATTCGAGTGATGTGTAGGTAAAACTATTTCACTCTTTGTCTATCGTTGGTGAACTTCTTCTTCCAAGCCAATACAATATCGATAGGGACTTTCTTGTCTTGAGCATACTTTAAGACCCAAGAGATCGAGGACAATGGCTTATTCTCCTTTTCAGTAACTTCAATGATCAAATTAATCAACAGCACGATTGTTTTGGGACGCATACTAACGTTGAACCCTAATTTGGTATGTTCTTTCCTAAAAGCTTCGAACAAGTCCAAGCGATCTCTGCCATGTATCCGACTCGAATGCAAAATACCTAGCATAGTTGATTGTAGAATATCACTTCTAAGGAGATTTTTTTTATCCTTGTAAGCGGAAAGAATTTCAAGACACTTTTGGGGTTGATCCATAACCATATAGCGATATAAATTACTCTGAGCAACTCTTGAATCAAATTGTAATTGAATGAGGATATTACGCATTTTCACAACACCATCCTTGAGAGTTTCGGTATGTGAGCGTGCAATAAACCTCATGGTGTCAGAGATAAGTTGATCCATTATGTAGCTTATACCAATATCCGATTTTATAAACTTGAATTTTGGGGATTTCATATAAGTGTGAATCTCATTCAATGTCCGAGCCGTCTCATCAGCTTCTATTATAGATAGTAGCTGACCCACTGCACGAATACTGTTATGGAAAATGGCCCTTTCATGAGTTGTGACGTTTCGGAATAATTTGTGGAATATGTCTAATGACCTGTCATCTTCGATAGAGTCTTTTTGTGATAAGGCTAGCTCTCGATCCCAGCATTTGTCTAGTATCTTTTCGAACCATGGCCCAGAGAATGAATCATTTGTGATGTGATTTCGGCATATAGCGCATCTCCCAACCTCGAGAAGTTGTTTACGACTGAGAGAAGTATCATTCACGAGGCTCTCGAGTAATTGTGCTGTTTCCATGGTGGGGAATCTGTCTTTGTTTAAATATCGTAGCATGGCATCAAATTGACATGTTAGGCCAGGATCTTTGGCGAAAAGGCTGAGTGTTAAATGCAATTGTTCTGTGGTAATCTTTCTGTTGTCAAGGAACGCTTGTTTGAAGAATATTTGTGAAATATCCTTATTTTTTTGCTCGCTATTTCTATATAACCTTTTAACGAAGGGTTTGAAGGCAGATAGGGAGCGTTGGAATAAAAAGGTCAAAATATGCAGGGAAACTTCTATGTTTAAATGACGGCTATATTTACAGGATGTATGGTAAATGGTGTTGATATCTTGACTCTGAGATATCATGGATAATAAATAATTTGTAATGTAAGGACTGTTATGCAGATTGAAATCAAAATTCCTGTGGAATAATATCGAGAAGTTATAAGCGTGTGAAGGGACACTTATTTCTAATAGTTTGAGGGCGTCGTAATCATTAAGGGATATCTTCTTGTCTTGAAGTATGACTTTGAGTAATGCTGAGGAAACATCATCTTGTTCTCCAGGAACAATAGATGTGGGGGTTGGTACATAAGGTTTTCTTGATAGCTCGGAAGAGAGAAAAAACGATATGAATCCAGGGGTTTGAAACATGATTTTGTCGTGTCGGATCTCTTTCATCAAATCTGTCAACAACTGGTCTCTTTCATCCTGTCCTAGGTTTGCATCGTCTAGAATAACATCCTTATATTTTCGGTAAAGAAACATTCTCGAGACAATATTTCCACTAGTATGAGCGGACTCTCTTTTGGCCAAATCCTGAAGTTCGGAATATGTGAGGACTGTTTGAAGCTCTTGTACAAATTCCACAAATATACCTAGCTGCAGTTTCTCAACTAGTAGCCTATGACTTAAGGATTCGACGATTGAGCTCATGATGCTTTGATTCGGTACACTTTTCTGGCTTGAAATAATTAACTCATGTAAACCAATTTGAGTATGATTGTTTTTGTCGAGTTCTTCGAAAACCATATCAAGAATATCTTCCATATCGTTTAAAGTTGATAATTGATTTTCATGGTAGACTTTCCAAAGCTCATCAAATTTGCAATGGAACAAAAGTCTTCTCATTAATGTATTTTGCAACTGTTGATCCAAGGGCCCATTTAAATCTTGATAATGTTTGAGGTATATTTTAGGATGTACAAGAATGGGATTATACGAAAGAAGGACTCTAAGTTTATGTATATCATCTGGTATCCCATCAAGTTTATTTCGTATTTTAGGATCTAGTTCGAAGTATATCTTTTGATAATGAGAGTCATGAGCATTAGGGGAATGCGAAACAGAATCTGCAGATTCTATGATGGTCTTTCGAAGCAAATTGGTTTCCTGTTTGAGAAAATTGATAACAAAATCCGAAAGTCTCCTGGGAATTGTCTGGTCTGGCTTAGAGGCATTTCCTTCGAAGTCAAAATGGGGGTCTTGCGATGAATGTTTGTACCTGACACTCGGTAGTAGTCGTGCTGATCGTGATGTATGAGGCCACCGTATTTTGACTCCACGGCAGTTATATGGCCATATTCGTGACATCATGTCCTTCTTTTCCAAGCCTCATAAGTTAGTGATTTGAGGACTAAATGTGTGATGAAGCAAGGTTGGCGTAGTTTGAAACTCCGAGCTGAACCAGAGATTATACTTTTTTTTTTTTCGATTTTCTATTTTTCATCCTCTTCACTCTATTTTCTTTTTTTTTTTTTTTTTGTTTTGTCATTGTTTTTTTATTTTTTTTTTGTTTTTTTACTTTCATTTTTCGCTTTAAGAGACCGAGACCGATAAACAGGACACAACGACCTTGTTGATCAAGGACAATAGACTAGGGATACTGGAGCCACGCTACAAAACCATTATGTCCCAGGTTATATGGAACTCAGATATTGATGTGTATGACCCTAAGATCATTCCCGTGCCGGTCGCGAGGAATATCTCTCGGTACTTGTGCGTACAAGATTTGTTGACCTTCTCCAAGATTTCTAAAAACACGTACAAAACCGTCAATGATCCATATCTATGGGTATCGAAACTTAAAGACTTGGGGGTTTGGGAGTCTGCTACCATGACAAAGCCAGGTGTAAACTTGAAAGAAATTGACTTTAGTACATTGTCAAATCCCCTCACATGTTTTGATAAAATTATCAAAAACCCGAAAGCTGCCAAATTTCAAATTTTGAGAATTCATAAATGCCTTTACCCTTATTACACGGATTTACAATCTAACAAGCCCTATGATCAGTTGCAGCTTTTCAAAGATTTTCAGACTCCTGAAGAACAATCCAGAATTTTGAGCAATTTGCTCAAATATAACAATATTGATCTTTATGAGGATACAAGAATAACAATCAGAGACAAGATAAATTCCATATTAGAAATCTTTGAAAATGCTCTTTTACGAGAGTTGGAGATCCATTATGATATACAAGATTATGAGAAAACAAATCAATTTGTAAGCATCTTGATAAAACTAGGTACTCATCAAACCTTGATTGATTTTTTTCTACAAAAAAGTATATTTGATAATGAAGATAGTAAGTTTTTCAACTTGGAAGCATTCGATGCGGAAGCCTTTTTCAAAAAAGTAGAACCGATAATAAATGATGACACCAAGTCCGAGGATGATGAAGGTATAGATGAAGTTAGAAGCGGTGACTCTGACGGTAACCAATATACTCTTAATATTGAAAGATTTGATGAATTTATCAAGGATCTTGCCGGGATTTTTAATGATGAAGCAAAAATCATTGATCTCATATTCCCACAATCCATTCCAATGATGTATAAGGTAAGTGAAGAGCTTATTTCAAATCAGTTAATGGAACTTGTCATGCTTATTATTGATGCCTCTCATTCCAAGGGTGTATATTTGATGGTCGTCCCCTATTTGTATGATAAGCTAGCCAATAGTTTTCTTGCCATGTTGCATTCAAGTGAAAATGTTGGGGCTACCTATCATCAGTTATTGTTGGACTTGATTGATATGTCCTATGAGCCATTTGCAGCCGAGTATATGCGAGATGAAATCACTAATTTCAAAGCGTTTTCAAACGAGGTCATTAATCATTGGAATGAGACACTAACAAAAAGAGAAGCCGAGACCAATGAAAATATTTGGAAGCACGTTAAAGTAGAAACCAAGAATGATTTTTTGACCAGTTTCAAAAAAGTCTTCACCATCAACCATTCTGCTTCTCAAGACAGAAGTGAAGAGGATGCCAACAAGGATGAGGCAGAAAATTATTCCGAAATTCAAGCTAAAGCCAAAATATTATCGGAGAATATAAAGTCATTGGGAAAGATTTTCAGTCCCAAACTTTCATTGGGTATTCTAAATGAGGCAAAGGTTTCCCTCCATAGACTAATGAAATTTAAGGAATTTTCCATCGCCTCATTGAAGAGTGACATCTACAGCTCTATGCAAGACGTGTTCTTGAATGTCATTGAGTCTATTGGTGGTGATCACCTTAGACCGGGATTCGATAAAGCTTTAAAACACTTGAAAAACTATAATCCAAAGGACATTAACTATATAACAACTGAAACCGAATCCTTCATCGAACCATTAGTGTTATTCTTCGACTTGATTAACATGGCAGATTTGATCATACAAATGATTGATATTTTTTATAAAGAGGAAATGATCAACCGAAGAGCGGTTAAGCACGAAAACTCGATTTTGAATCCTTCTTTGCAAAGTAAAAAGAAACTTGAAGGTTTAGTTGACAAATATGTTGCTGATGGTTTGAATGTGGGTATCGACATTTTGATGAACGAAATCGACTCTACATATAAAACAACTCTCAAACCGAACGATTACAATCCTGCTCTCAATTCATCCGTTGTCTTTGATGGACCCACAGAAGCTGCTCAAAAAGCAGTGAAGATTCTTGATGATAACATTGATTTATTAGTTGGAAGTGCTGACAAGTCTATCGTGGATGTGTTTCAGCAAGAAATTGCGGAGAGATTCTTTCAAATCATAGTGAAGGTTTTGAAGAAAAGTACAATATCAGTGGCGGGTGCTATAAACCTTATATCAGACTTGAACTTATATTATGACTTTATAATATCCCATATAAAGACCAACAAAAGACTAGTCATACCATTATTCCAATCATTGAAGAAAGTAGGGAGTATTTATTTGATTGGTGGAAACGATTCCAAGTCCATCGGGAAGTTGGTGAGTGATTTGTCCAAGTTCAACGGAATATTTGGTCAAGAAGAAATCTACGAGTTTGTTCAAAGAAGAGAAGATTGGCCATTGATAAAACGAGACGTTGAAAAAGTCATGTATGGTCTTAGTTTGGGAGACTGTTCAATCCAGTAAGACCACTTGTTAAAAAAATGGTCCTTAACCTTTTTTTGTTTCTTTATTCTTTTCTTCTTTTTTCATATATCTATTTACAAAACAAATTATAGACTATTTATTTATTTTTGCAACCTCGATTGCTGTGAAAACAAATCGTACGTACATTTTCCAAATAGAAATACTGAGGAAATCTCAAAGGACGAAAAAAAAAAAAAAAAAAAAAAAAAAAAAAAAATAGGAAGAGAACGAGAAAAAATGAAAAAAAGATTCGAAGATCATCCCCAGCACCAGTACTGCTGATGCATTCATGGAGCTATTGGCAAAGCCCTACACGACTACAATTACTCTCAAGTTTGTATCATACATGAGAACACTAATCAATGTTTACACATCATAGTAGCCAGTTGGAAACTGGTTTACGACGCGTCAATCGGAAATATATTCAACAAGCAACAGCCATCTTTTGCCGTCTTCATAGCCAAAAACCGTCACTTGTCCAAAATCCACCTAAAAAGCCAAGAAGATCAAGAGACAGGCTTCTCGACCTTGTCATACCCGCCGACCTTTCTAAACCAACCGATCCTTTGCATAAGAGCGTTTTGGCGTTCGAACGGTTATCTGAAGCCTACAAACTCCTTAGTAGTCCTGAGACTTTTAAATATACTGCTTTGAAATGTTATAATTATTATGAGTCAAAAAATTTGGTATTTGCCCAAGATTTGATGAAGTATCCTAGAATTAATCAAGATTTGATAAAATTACTATTCATGAGTTACAATCAATCCAAGTCAATTCGAGTTTTACTACTAAATGACTTTGCATCATTATTAATCAATAATCAAAACGATGAACTTCTCGAAATGTTATATCATTTTAAGGAAACAATTGGAGACAATATACTATCCCCACAGATCGTGTCACAAATTGAATTGATGTGGGACAATGATATGGATGAAAGAGAACTAAGGCAACGACTTGCTTTTGTCATCTTAGTTCAAGCATGCTTACTGGGTGAGCATTTATTGGCATCTTCATTAGCAATAAGGCTACATAATTCGGGGGTTAATTTTGATCATAAGATCATTAATATTTTATTCCGAGCACTTACCGTTGATACTACTTTGCATTTTACTTATAACTCTTTCACTGTATTGAAATTGTTAGATACTTTTGGTTATGATATAAGTAATACAGAAACTTTACTCAAACTCATGGATTACATGTTAGCAGAACAAGGGGTACCATATTTTGCAAATCTACTACATGGCAAGATCTTGGAAACCCATTCTATAGAACAGAATACTCTCAAGCTTCTCAATGATGTATCCAAACGACTCATTAGAAAGAACCTAGAAGCAGGAAACACAGACAAAGCATACAGTCTATGGTGTAAAGCATATTCCATGGACGTGGATTTCCCGTCCGAAACCATAGATCTTTTTCCAGATATGTTCGATTCTCTAATGAAAACCAAAAATCAATATCAAATAGACGACCTAATTTCCACCTTACCTGAACACATAATATTTCAGGATCAAGAAATTATTGAAAAAATCATACGATACTATGGTATTGTCAGACAAGACCGGGCCAAATTCGATTTTTATTTGAAGAAATTACAACCGCCATTAAATAGACTGACTTTATCTGTATTACTCGAATCATTCTTATTACAGAATAATGATGTTGCCCATGATAAGATATTACCTTCAATCTTGAACTCGAAAAATGGTATCAACCACACTGACTTTAATGCTATCATTACCAAAATACTTCGCCAGAATAAATTAGAGGAGAGTATAAACATGTCCACAAGTACAGATATTCAAGTTGCCAAGACTGCTCAAGTAAGCATTTTGAAATACGTATTATTCCACGATGGAGTGACCCATAACGCAAGAACTGATTTCATCAACACCTTGGCAAAGTCATTCTGTGCACTCGATAAGTCTGATGACGCCTTAAGAAATATGACCAAGGTATTACTAGAGTATATCCTGGTTAAGATCAATAACCGTCTTTGTCGAAAGTTTTATATGAATTATGCATATAGAGGTTCATTTAGTGAGCCAAGCATAAAAAAATTTGACCTCAGTTCATTGTACATGCCCCAGCATATGGAGAAGATAATCCTGATAGATGATCTGAACCGACTTGATTGTTTGTTTATCATAGGTGAGAGAGCCCTCAAAGAACGTGATACTATCATGCTTAAATGGGTTATGGGTGAAATGAGAGTAGCTGGAATGTTACTCAAAGACATCATTGAGCATTTTTTGCAGTATGATGCCGAATATTTGTCATCGATCTTGAAAGGCAGTGTAATAAAGCAAATTCAGTAAGACATACCAATAACGATAACGATTCTACTAATGACCTTTTTTTTTGCCTTTTTTTCTTTTTTTTTTTTTTTTTTTTGAAAAATTACTTTGATTGTCTTTACTATTATAGAGCCCTTCCTCTAATGTTGTTTATACATATTGGCCACTTGAGTGGCCGTGTCATGAAATAATAATCATAAAATGCTTTAAAGAAGAAATAAAATACGTAATTTACAAGTAGAAATGTAGAGTTAGGGAAAATGAATAAAGTCTAGTATGTACAAGGAGTGTTTTCAGTCAGTTGGGAATGCAGATGTGTATCTTGTTATGATCACTTTTTCTTACCACCCGCCTTCTTATCAAACACTTTACCACCACTTACAACTTCCTTGACATTATGGCCCATCAACTTGATAAAGTCATCTGTTTCACCTTCGTCATCAGGGGTGGATGAAGTATTAGATTTTTCAGAGTTGCCACTTTCTTCTGATTTTTGTTCTTCTTTGATGCCGAATGCAGCAAATCTTTGCTTGAATTTGTTAACCTTACCAGCAGCATTAGGATCATTAGCAACAATATCAGATCTATTGGGGTTCCATAATGAACTATTTCTTTGATCGTTGATCATTCTTATCTCGTCCTTGGGGGCCTGTGATCTTCTCTTTATGACAGAACCATCACTTAATTCCACGAATGTATCAAACTGGTAGAAAATGGCCGGTCTGGCCTTACCTAGTCTAATTTTCTTCATCACTCTTCTACTGGATAAATGCACGTCACCCTTCATGGCAATGTTTCTTTGGAAAGTTTTGTAAGCTGGAGCCACCATAGAAGTACCATTACTTCTGGCAAATATGTTTATACCGAACATCACTGCTTGAATGGTCGGTTATATATGAACAATGTCGTAAATCCTCTAATCTGTTTCTTTCATTTGAAGTTTTTCATTTTTTTTCAGTTTCTTTTTTTTTTTTTGGTGTTTTTTTTTTGGTTTGTTAGTGATGGACGCAGGACGTGTCCGTGGCGACGAAAATGCGTTTCTAACAAAACAAAAAAAAAAAAAAAAACCAGAGCGAAAAAAAAAAAAAATTTAGATGTTGATGAAGCTTTCGAAATATGATCTGGTGAAAGTGGCGGAATACATTTAGACGTTTCGACTTCAACAAAGAGCTTCATCACAAGAGTACTTCATATAATACCGTCCTCCTGAATCTTTCTGCGGCCACCTCATAGAACATGTCATTTTCCACGCAGACTCCCACCATTGTGGTTTTAAAAGAAGGTACTGACGCCTCTCAAGGTAAAGGACAGATTATCAACAATATCAATGCGTGTTTAGCCATTCAAGAAACTTTAAAGCCCACATTAGGTCCATTTGGTTCTGATATTTTGATCGTGTCTTCCAATGGTAAAACCACTATCTCCAACGATGGTGCCACTATCCTAAAATTATTAGATATCGTACATCCCGCTGCTAAAATGTTGGTGGATATTTCTAGAGCTCAAGATGCAGAAGTTGGTGATGGTACCACCTCCGTCACCATCTTAGCCGGGGAATTCTTGAAAGAAAGTAAGACTTTTATCGAAGACGGTATTTCATCTCATTTGATTACCAAAGGTTTGAGAAAAGCTTGTGACTTGGCAGTAAACAGAATCAAAGAATTGGCCATTGAAGTGAAGAAAGGTGACTCGGCTGAATTCCGTCAATTGTTAGAAAAATGTGCTTCCACCGCCATGTCCTCCAAATTAATCAGTAAGAATAGTGAGTTTTTCACAAAAATGGTTGTTGACGCCGTATCAAGTTTAGATCCAGAAGATTTGGATGAAAACTTGATTGGTATTAAAAAAGTCCCCGGTGGTTCCATGGAAGATTCATTGTTCATTGATGGTGTTGCTTTCAAGAAGACTTTCAGTTATGCTGGTTTTGAACAACAACCCAAATTTTTCAAAAACGCCAAGATTTTAAATTTAAACGTTGAATTGGAATTAAAAGCTGAAAAAGATAATGCCGAAGTCAGAGTTGAAGAAGTACAAGATTATCAAGACATAGTTGATGCTGAATGGCAAATAATTTTTGACAAGTTGGAAGCTATCGAAAACACAGGTGCCAACATTGTTTTATCCAAGTTACCTATTGGTGATTTGGCTACTCAATACTTTGCTGATCGTAATATTTTCTGTGCCGGTAGAGTGAGCAGTGAAGATATGGATCGTGTCATAAAAGCCGTTGGTGGTTCTATTCAATCCACCACTACCAATATAACAACCAATGACTTGGGTGAATGTGAATCTTTTGAAGAAACCCAAATTGGTTCCGAAAGATATAATTTATTCAAAGGTTGTCCTCAAACCAAAACCTGTACATTAATTTTAAGAGGTGGTGCTGAACAAGTTATCGCTGAAGTTGAAAGATCATTACATGATGCCATCATGATTGTTAAAAGAGCAGTCATTCACAGTAGTATCGTTGCTGGTGGTGGTGCCATTGAAATGGAAATCTCCAAATATTTGAGAGACTACGCTAAGACCATCGCTGGTAAACAACAATTAATAATCACTGCTTTTGCAAAGGCATTAGAAATCATTCCAAGACAATTATGTGAAAATGCCGGTCTTGATGGTATTGAATTATTAAACATATTAAGAAGTGTTCATGCAAAGGGTGAAACCTGGTATGGTATTGACTTCCAAAAAGAATCAGTCGGTAATAACTTGAAGAATTTCATCTGGGAACCTGCTTTGGTCAAAATAAATGCTATACAAAGTGCCACTGAAGCAACAAATTTGTTATTATCTGTTGATGAAACCATTAAGAACCAAGATGATACTCCACAACAGGGTGGTAGAGGTAGAGGTGCTTACTAAGCTTATCTAGGGCAGTGCCCTTTAACGACTGCACACATTGCACTAAATGATCTTGTATATCCTAAGTATTTTTCTATTTAATGATAAACTCACAAATCGATACATAAACTTCAACTCTACACTCATGTAAGTTTCCTGAATTCTAACAACAAAGAACCAGAAGTACTAGAAAAAAAAAAAAAAAAAATCCAAAAGTGTCAGAGTCAAAATTCTCCATACATTTAGCTAGCTTCGTAATGATCAGAGTAAAAATCGATAATCTTAATGAGGCGTATGCAATGGCGAGTGTTTCACTAGAGATCTGACTGCCACATGTATCTGATATCCTAACTGCAGTGTTATTTTTTTATAGCGCGACCCGGTCCTTCTCTACGAGTATATCCTTAGGTTCTTTGGGTAAATTTGCTGGAAAGTTGCAAAATCTCAAAAATTCAATTTTTTTAATTGATTTTTTTTTTTCCAAGAAACATAATAAACAATAAATACCAAATTGGGAGCATTTGAGGTTTATAATTTCTATATGAACGTACAGGAAAAAGCGAAGTCATGGCAGCGATAAAAAAGACTCTTAATCAGCTCTCTTTTAGGATCTGACTAGGGAAGACCTAGTGAAGACGAAGATTCCCTTTTCTCGCTCGGAGAACTGCCTAAAGTTGTCCATGTGATTTTCGATCTCAATATTGCGAGATAGGCTATATGACCAATTGAAAGAAAATCGAAATACTATAGAGAGGAGTTGCGAATTAAGACAACATTCCGTACACATAAGCATGTCATCGAAATTGCAAAAAAAAAAAAAAAAAAAAAAAAAAATAACGGCTCGTCAGACACAACGTGATCAGAAATAGTATCGAATTCATATTCTAGCATTTAAAGGACAAAAGCAGTCACCAGAGAGTCACAGCCCTGCACATCACTGGGTAAGAATAAGATTAAAGATCCAACTTGGTCACAATATTCTGCTGAAAATTATACTGTAATGAAAATTATGTTGAATAATGAGAGTGAAATGTAATAATCCAGGGGGTTTAGCTGGGAGATTGAATAATGTACCTGCTATTTCTTTTTTCTTTTTTTTTTCTTTTTTTTCACTAAAATGTAATACGTGTATCAAGATAATACAAAAAAAAGAAAAAATACATCTATGCTTACTTTGAAAAAACTTATACCAACTATTTATAGTTTGGAAATACTATAAGACTATGCATTGAGTTTTTAGAATTCAAAAGTATATTGTAAACAAGGTAATGTGATACCGGGCTGATACAGTATCAGGTGTTTAAGGTAAGTTAATTACCAGAAAAAGGTTTTGTTTTATGGGGTCGCTTTTGTTTTTTTTCTAGCCACGAAATATGCGTTGACGAGTGATAAATGCACACTTTAAGCAAAACTATGACATGAAGAAAACAGTGAGAAGAAGAACATATCAAAAAACTCGATGAAAGGATAAGAAAATAGGCAGTAAATTTTTTTTTTTTTCACGATATCCTAAATATATATTAAGCAATTAAATAGTAAAATTCATATTACTTAATACTTTTATGGGGTTTTAACAGATCCGGTTTTGTCTAAACTGTATCAGGTACAACGAATCATCCGTGATAGTTTAGTGGCTAGAATTACCGCTTGTCGCGTGGTAGACCGGGGTTCAATTCCCCGTCGCGGAGCATTTATTTCGTTTCAGCGCAAATGGTTTAGTGGTAAAATCCAACGTTGCCATCGTTGGGCCCCCGGTTCGATTCCGGGTTTGCGCATTCTTTTTTGTATTTTTATCAATCATGTAGGGCCAGCCTCTAAATCTGTTCTGTCTTTGAGCTGTTTAAAGGTCGATAGATAGAGAGCTTACTTTTTCAGTTTTTGCGTATTTAATATTTTTTAGCGCGCAGCACGAAAAAAAAAAGAAAAGGCTGCGAAGATTTCAAGAAAAATTAGATTTGTAGTTTTAGGAACTTAGCTTACCCTCAACCGTATCAGGTTTTACTTGATACTGCGTCAGTGGAAACATCAGATCTTTCTTTTCCTACCTTAAATAGCTGTCTAACGCTCGCCGTGCAAATCGAATGCTTTCTATAGAAACCCCAAAAAGAGCCACATATCATATACATTAAAAAGTAGATACTTACATTTAAATTTTCATCTTGAAGAAGCTTGATTTTCTTTTTTCTATACAGAGTTTTGGCTTCATAAGTCATATATAAAGGTTTTCAAGTTTTCGCATACCAATTGATAATTGAAGAAATAATGATTTCAAACCTCACCCCCAAGACCAAATACTGTTAGCGTACCAGTCCAAATCAAATTCATACTTACTACTACCAAAACGTCTTAACATTGGTAATATCTTCAAGGTCTCAGCAGCATCATCAACAAAACGAACTTTATCATCACCAGGAGCGGATGCATCCTCTTGAGCATGAACAGCTTCGAAAGTTCTTGGTAAGTAGTTGAGGAAATAATCATGTAAAACAGGAGTAGGAATGTTGGTTGGTAAATCATTAACTGAAACGTAAATTGCGGTCAGATCATGTAATTGCCTATTGATAGCAATTGTAACAGCCGTGTGGAATAAAATATTCAAATCTTGAAAATTAAATCCACCTAATTCATTCAAACCAGTGAATGAAGAACCTCTACGGCGAGATTGTAACGAATTAACTCCAGTGGCGGCACCAGTTGGATCAACCATGGCACCAATCATATCAAATTTCAACTCACCAACACTCAAGATGAATAATCTATTTTGAGGTAAAGTGGCCCAAATAATGTAGTAATTCTTTTGTTGTAATTCATTGGTGAAAATAGCCCCCTTGAAATCGGTATATTCAATGGCCTTGGCACTATCGGGAGCAGCTTTGGCTTGTTCTTCTTCACCATGAAACAAATTATCCAAATTTGTTACGCTTGGTTTGATGGCAAATTTAGGAACCGAAATATGATGAATAGATGATTTTCTTCTACTCGTTTGCGGTACTTCACCAGCTGGTTTGGAAGAAAGTTCGGTAATTGAGGATAACTCATTACTTGATCCCTTGTTTTTGGTCATGGATAAAACATCAGTCATGTTAGTTAAAGACGAATTTGATTTATGATTCCCAGATAATTCTGAATGGAACACCATCTTGTTTAATTCGGTCAATATATCCAACTCTCTACCTTGTAAAACAAATGAAATAAGATCACGATCTTGCTTATTGGAACCTTTCAAGAGTTTCAATTTTTTACCAATATGTTCAGGAGATGCGCTCAGTGTAGATGAAGTCAATAAAGTATGCACCACTTTTCTATCTTCTTCTCTCAAAATAGAGGTGGGAACACGATAAAAATCCAAGGGGTAACTTTTGAATCCGAATTTTTCATAGTACTTGCCAACACCAGAATACAAATACCACATATACAGTTTGGCCAAGTAGTAATTAGCCAATTGCCTATCGAGAACTCCATCAGTAATCACCATATTCTTGAAATTGTCATTCTTCTTGGGATCACTAGTATCAATGTGATGTTTGATAATTTCCTCTTCGGTAAAATTGATGGCACGTTGCACCAAATCACCGGCAATACCTTTAGATCTATACTCCTTATCGGTAAACACATAACCAACCAACAATGCGGTGATTGATTTCACCCCAACATTGGAAGGGTCAGGAATTGAGTTGATAGCACTTGACCTGTCCGCATCTTTGTAGAAACCCTTGGTTCGTTTGACGGTGGTACTAGCAACCACTTTACCAGTCAAACTGTCTTCGAAGAAGAACCCTTCAATCAATTCCCCTTTTTCGTTGGAGGCTTCATGCTTCTTCAATTCAACCTTGGCGTAATCCTTAGGTGACAAGCGACCACCCCATTCGGAGCCGGAGAGAGAGTAGAGCCTCAACAATTGCTTGGGGTCATTAGTAACGTGGAATTTAAGCAGGTGAGACATGATGAATGACTTTATTTTTCAGTTGTGTGATTTCCTAGTTGTAATCAAAGTGAGTACAAGGTAATTGAGAAGAGGTTTTCCAAATATTTATATAATAGGAGTGACAAATATCAGAGCAAAAGAAAAAAACCTACTAAAAAAAAAAAAGTTCTAGGACTTTATTCATCATGAACCTTGCCCCGCAATTCATAAAATCTCCAATTGTCCCGATAACGTGGTTCCTGCACACAAGACCACCCCTCCATCCGATTTAACCCATAAAATCAAATTGCAGCAATAATACAACTAGTGGCTGCAATGATATCATACAACATTGTGTAATCTGAAATACGACAGCATCGCCATCATAAGAGCGAGACTCACAAACAAGACTCAGTAACTTTTTCGACTACATTACTCAACAGTGAAAATTCTATAATTTACAAAATGCTGGATGCAAGGTAGAGGAAGAAACAAACATACTATATCGCTTGATAGTGTTTCTGTTTCTGTAAAATTTCTCCATCCATCAGTACAAAATTAGTGGCAAGGATTAAATCAGCCAACAATACACAACATGAGTTTAAAATGAACCCATACTTCAATGTCAGTTTATGTTCTGCCAATTTCCCAGTGAAAAGAGGTCCAATGCTTCTGGCGAAAGTCTTACCAATGTTGACAACCCCCATTACCTTGGTCAATTCCTTACGTGGCACAATTGAGGTTAACAAAATTTGTCGAGGCACCACGTCCATGGTGCTAGTAGCACAATGAAGGAAATACAACATTGCTCCCATCCAAAATTGAGAAGCGAATGCAATAAGCAAGAATAAAACGGCCGATGGTGCCTGTGTAAAGAGAATTGCTTTAACGGGTCCCAATAATTTAGCGAAAAATGCCGATGGTAATGATGAGATAGCATCAATGGCATTAGTGCAAAAAAACAATAAACCCAATCCACTGGCGGTGACTTCAAACACTTTCTTGAAGTAGAAGACAACCCAAGCAGAAGGGAACAATCCATAACCAAAAGAGTCTAACATGAACACCACAAGAAGACGAGGTAAGTAATGTTGCGTAGTGGTTGATAAACCAAGAAAAGTACCCTTTTTAACTTTCAGAGCATCATTCTCTTCGTGTATAACACTTTCAGCCAAAAGTGATGATGATTCAGTAACCAGCTCGCGAGTACGTTGAGAAGTAATGGCATTATCGTCTTCTTGCTCTTCGTCATCATTGTCATCAGGTCCAATCTCGCACTTTTCACTCAATAACAACATAAACACCATTTTCAAAAGAGCGATTCCACCATATATGACAAATACAAAACGGTAACATGATTGTAATTCCCAACCCAAATTCAGACCCAAATGATCTACCATGAATCCAGCCACTATAGACCCTAATGCAGCACCAGCAGTACCGAATAGCCCATAAATGGCAAAAATCTCTGGGCGATGGTTATGTGGAGTTAAATGAGCAATAGATGCTTCTTCTACTGACTTGAACGGACCAGTTTCATCACCACTTGGTGATATCACCCCCACTATGGCTGCCAATAACAAAATGGCATAATGTGAATAGTATGCAAAAACAGCCCCAGAAAAGAACATCATAACGGTACCCAAAACCATAACGCGACGACGTCCAATATCTTCAGCATACCACGTCAATATATACGAAATAAATGTATCACCCCATAATGTTAAAGTCATGAAAAGACCAATTTTAGTTTCAGGAACCCCAAGTGATTCGAGGTAAAGAACTAAAACTTGATTTGTGAGGCCGTAACCACACATTCTCACAAATACAGATGCCCATAAGAGTCGAATATCGAGACTTGACTCCCCTAATGATTTCCATAAATGCATATCAAAATTCTATCTTTGTATAAAGCCGTGAGAAGGCTAGGATTCATCTTCTTTCTAATCTCTTCTAGTATGAAACCGTTTGCTTTGATCTTTCTTCAATTTTTATTTTTTTCAATAATTTTTCAATAACCGAGATGTACGGATGTAAAGTTTTCTCTATTTTTTTTTTTTCTTTTTGCTTATTTAGGCTAAGAGTACGGCACAGAGCATCACAAAAACAAACATCATCACCTTATACCAGGACTATAGATAGTCTATCCAGATACTACACAACTCATCCCGGGATTTCTACACCTTATTGAATTCCCTGCAGAATAGTCTATTGTTTTGTTCCTAGAAATATAAATCGGCCAAGCTTGTTATAGCTGTCATAGATCACAGAAAGAAAGAAAACATCTCTACCCGAGAGACAGAGGGAAGTATCGAACGGAGTTAACTTACACTTTTTTTTTCCAGTTACCCTATACTTAGTTAAAGCTTGCCTTCCAGCTTACCAACCACTTAGACCTCGATAATACATTACTTCAGATATGAGTAATGGATCTCATAAGACATCCCTTGACAATTTGGCTCATATTGCAAATATTTCACATGAGCTTCTGGTCCTAAATAGCCAATTAAGACAAGATGAAGCTTCGAGTAATTCCCCATCGGCCGGTGGAAATAAGAATAGTTTTGGTTCTGCCGATGACTCGCGACACGAGCAGGGAAGCGTGATGGTCTCAAAGACAGGGAAACCAAAAAAGATTAGTTGCATTGAATGTCGACAACAGAAATCAAAGTGTGACGCATACGAAAGACACCCCGAACCTTGTACTAGATGCGTGAAAAAGGGGCTTCGATGTGATATAAAGTCAGACTATAAGAGAACATATAAAAGAGCCAGAATAGCGCAAATAGAGAAGGAGTTCTCGGAGTTGAAAAAATCATTAACTGCTGCACAAGCCGCCGAATTGTTAAGAAAAGTCCCCACGCTATCTACTAATGGATCTCCATTATCCGTTGAGTCTATGTCATCTCAATTGCAGTCCCCAGCATTTCATAAATCACAGGCACAGTACCCGACATATCCGGCATTGCTGCCAAACCCACAATCATTACCCTCACAAACCCAACTTCAACCCCAAACGCAAACGCAAACATATACACAGACGCAGCAACATCAACCGATGCAGGCAAACTCTCAATCGCAGTCCCAGGTACCCTCACAACCGCCTTCACTTGTACAGACTCCTCAGCTTCCACCATCAGTAGCCACCCCACCACATTTTTATCAACAACCACAACAATCTCGTCACCTTTACCAACATGCACAATACGAAAAGCCTGCAATGAATAGTTCCCAATTCATACCTGAATCACAAGCTAAGAAGCTTAGGAATGAAATGCTGCCACATCAGCTGCCACCCGCTCAAACTCCTTTGCACCACCCATCCCCCATTACGCATCAAAACCAAGGCTTTAGTGACACCGCAAGAGCTGTATCCCTATCTCCATTTTATTCAGTCGAAAATAATATCTCTCCCTTCCATCAATCAACAACTCCTGTTACTAAGTCACTCCCACAAATTTCTAAATCACAACCCCATAATCCGAGCGCGTTGGTCGCATCTCGAACAAACAATCGTACACCTCCTATTTCAATCCTTGAACTGGCTTTAGTAGTTGAAGAGAAAACACTCGATACAGTAACCTTGTCGCCTGAAACGATTCGATCATTATACCTTGAATTTGTGGGCAGATATCACCCGATATTACCCGTGGTGGATGTTGCGAAGGGTCCCGAACGTATCTATAAACTTTGTCCCTCGTTATTTTGGGTAATCATGTTTGTGTCCTTGAGGAGGTGGGGTGGTGATGCCAATAAGGTGTTACTATTGACTTTGTCACCTTTAATTAAGAATATTTTGGCCGAGATCACGATTTCACCAATTACGAGATATAATCCAACAGAAGAAGATGAACCTATTATTAACGCATGTTCTGTGTACTCCGTACAGGCATTTTTACTATATACTTTCTGGCCTTCGATAACCTCATCTTTAAGTGCTGATTCCTCCTGGAATACCATCGGAGTTGCTTTGTTTCAAGCCATACGCATTGGTTTACATTCCCCCAGCTCCCTATCTGATCATATCACTGCCCCTAAAACACCTCAACAAATGGCGATGGCTCAAGAGCAAGCCAAGACCTGGATCATTTGCAATATTGCATCCCAGAGCATCGCCGCTTCATTCGGATTTCCAGCTTTCGTGCAATTTGATACACCGATCTGGGGGTCATGTAGACCCGGTAGCTCAATATCGATTCCCAAATCAATTCAGTACATGATGGAAATTGCTCATTTTGAAGATCAGATTTCGAAAACATTGAATTCGAACACCATGGATCCTTATGGTTTAATTGATGCATCAGAAAGGTTGCCCCTTTTGAAAGTGTTATCGAGACAGTTGGATGAATTAGAGCTTAAATTGGTGAATAATTTGCCTGGTGATGACGGATTCCGAATTTTCCAATTGCTAACAGCAAGAGTACATTTATTCACATACTATTTTTTGGATAGTAGTAAAATTGCACAATTTGAATTATCAAAAGGATTGGTACGCCTTTATAATGCCACCATAGCTTTAGTCAACCATGCCCAACTTTGTCAAGCGCGGGATCCCTTTTTTGTTAAGTATTTACCAGTTGTTTACATGTTGAATATTTGGCAAGCATCCTGTATCATTGCCAAGCTAGCGCATTCTCCTTTGAAGCATGTGCTCGATATTAACGCTGGGAAGCAAAGCTATCAGGCTGCCATATCTCTAGCCGCCAAGGCTTCTATATTGAAGCATGATATTGCTCATAGGTCAAGTGGGATCATGAGGAATATGTGGCAATTATTTCGAACTTTAGAACAGAAGAACTTGATCACTTTGGACATCAATATCCGATCGCGTATGGCCGCCTCAGTGTTCTTCGACTGCTTGTTTCTCTTACGTGATCAAGTAGGAATGATTAAATTGAATAGTAGAAACGATGGCAAACAAGGTCAACAAGCTAACGATAATGAGGACGACGATGATGAAGATGAAGGTGATGACGATGATGAAATCTTACAGGAAGAGGCAGTGATTTCTGACGAAGAAGATATAACGGATAAGAATGGTGTAGATCAAGTGTCTAGTCATTTAGGGGACAGCCAAAAATCAACTCCTAATGGCAGCAATACTTCCTCACGCACGAAGAGACAAAGGTCCTTATCGAATACCGTTAACGCCGAATCCAAAGCCAGACGTATTATACGAACAATTCCATTGGATCCTCAACCGATTTCTGCTCCAAGTAAGCGTAGCAATATCTTCAAAATTGTTAATAATAGTAATGACTCATCTCCAACCGTGAAGCAGGAGGGCCTTTCAACTCCAAATTCCAATGAATCACCAATGTCCAACATATCCAACTACACCAACAAAAATGCGGGTACTACTCTTAGGTCCATTGATTCGATCAGTAATAACAACAACCAACCTTCACACTCGAGAGAACTATCACTGCAACAACTTCTGAATCAACAGCGATTTGCACAACCCTCCCACCCTTCCTCCCAGTCTCAACAGGAAACACAGCACGTCGATGGACATGCAACGGATCCGCAAAATGATTTTGCACAGCAACAACAGCAACAGTATCCGTTTGATCACTTGAACAGCCTGTCTAGTCTAGGCCATAAAGATTCATTTAAAATGGCCATTTCTGGCAACAATATCAATCGCTCAAATCCATCAGGTAAAAGCAATAATACTGATAATGGGTCGCAGGGGTTTACTGGCATCAATAGTACCTCCAAGAATGCTAGCTCTAAAGGTGAGGCTTTGCCCGAAATGTATCTTCACGAGTCGCCTCCAGTTCATGCAAGTTTAGAAAATCTTGAGTTCGACCACCTTGACATGAACAGCGATCTTCTCTGGAAAGATGTGGACAGCGTTATGAACGACTTTGGATTTCATACCCAGTGAAAGTTTTATAGTCGCCATTAGTGTATGTTTAGTTCCCTTATTTATATATAATATTCAGCTCTCACTTAGTTGCAAAAAGCCAAACAAGTACTTTTCCCACTAATTCGTGTCATACACGACTTTGTGATTGAGAAGGGGTCGTGTGATACTCGAATCACCTATTTTTTTTTCTTTTTTTTTTTTTTTTTTTTTTTTTTTTGTTTGGTATCATGAAAAATTCTCACTGAGGCCCAAGAAACAGTGGGTGAAGTCTGACAAATCTACAAGCGTTTCAGAAATTTTTAGCCTGTGTATCAAGACCAACGTCCCAGCAGGAACTATATACATTCTATCTACGCAGAAGTGACCATGTCCGCATACGACGATATTGAAAACGCTACCCCCGATATTGTTATCGGTGGGTCAATCGAGGATAATGAAGAAGAGTTCCAATACGAGCATGATGTGGAAAGCGGCAACGAACAAGTTGAAGAAGACCAAGAACAAGAACAAACTGAAAAGAAAGAAAAGAAGAGTGTCGCTTTCTCGGGTTTAGATGATGAATATGATGAAGAAGAAGCCAAGAGAGAATTTATAGAGGGTGGTGGTTTGCCAGAACAACCAGATAACCCAAACTACGACGAGTTGACTCCTTTGTCAGCTGAAATCATCAATAGACAAGCTACCATCAACATCGGTACTATTGGTCATGTTGCCCACGGTAAATCCACTGTCGTCAGAGCCATTTCCGGTGTTCAAACCGTTCGTTTCAAGGATGAATTGGAAAGAAACATTACTATCAAGTTGGGTTATGCCAATGCTAAAATTTACAAGTGTGACAATGAAAGCTGTCCACCACCAGGCTGTTACAAGTCTTTTAAATCCGATAAAGAAATCCACCCTAAATGTTCTGTTCCAGACTGTAATGGACGTTACAAATTATTAAGACACGTCTCCTTCGTCGATTGTCCAGGTCACGATATTTTGATGAGTACTATGTTGTCAGGGGCAGCCGTTATGGATGCCGCCTTATTATTGATTGCAGGTAATGAAAGTTGTCCTCAACCCCAAACTTCGGAACATTTGGCTGCCATCGAAATCATGAAGTTGAAACACGTTATCATTTTACAAAACAAAGTCGATTTAATGAGAGAAGAATCCGCTTTAGAACATCAAAAATCCATCTTAAGTTTCATTAGAGGTACCATCGCCGATGGTGCTCCTATAGTTCCAATTTCAGCTCAATTGAAATATAATATTGACGCTGTTAACCAATTTATTGTCAACTACATCCCCGTTCCATTAAGAGATTTCACCGCTTCTCCTAGATTGATAGTCATTAGATCTTTCGATGTTAATAAACCTGGTGCCGAAATCGATGACTTGAAAGGTGGTGTTGCTGGTGGTTCTATTTTGAATGGTGTTTTCAAATTGGGTGACGAAATTGAAATCAGACCTGGTATTGTTACCAAGGACGATAATGGTAAGATTCAATGTAAACCTATTTTCTCCAATATAGTATCCCTTTTCGCCGAACACAATGATTTGAAATTTGCCGTCCCTGGTGGTTTGATTGGTGTTGGTACTAAGGTTGATCCAACCTTGTGTAGAGCTGATAGATTGGTTGGTCAAGTTGTTGGTTCCAAGGGTAACTTGCCATCCATTTACACTGATATTGAAATCAATTATTTCTTATTGAGAAGATTGTTGGGTGTTAAAACTGATGGTCAAAAGCAAGGTGCTAAAGTTCGTAAGTTAGAAAGTGGGGAAGTTTTGATGGTTAACATTGGTTCTACTGCCACCGGTGCCAGAGTTGTTGCCGTTAAAGCCGATATGGCTCGTTTACAATTAACTACTCCAGCTTGTACTGAAGTTAACGAAAAGATTGCCTTATCTAGACGTATTGACAAACATTGGCGTTTGATTGGTTGGGCTACCATTAAGAAGGGTACCACTTTGGAACCAATTGCATAAACTTCACTTCATACCTCCCATCAACATCTTTCTTAACCGTCTCTTTATCCCTCTGCTACCTCCCTATCCACTCTCCTAAAAGTAATATTTTTCTGTTCTTCGTTTTTCGTTTGGTTTCTCAAGTCGTTTACCCCAAATGGGAAACGTGGTGAAAACGCAGAAAATTTGAGTAATGAGTAATCATCATATTGTATTTATAGCCACATCTATATGTATAGATCTATATATATATATATATTTATATATATAATTTTCGTTTTTGTACATATGCTCTGTGGAGTTAATTTTAGAAAAAAAATAAAAATGAGTAAAATGATCAGTTTTATGTAATGCAGTAAATATGTATTTAAGCAAGTAAAGATTTGGATCTATACAAGGGTGAACTTGAGGTATCATCTGATGTCAATTTTAGCAAAGGCATTTTGATACAAATCACTGTTGAGGAATTTAGGATATGAGTCAATTTCCATCAACCGATATATGCCTTGATTGATCAGCTCAAAGACTTCAGATATTTTGGACAAAGTTTCCAAAATTTTGGTGATCTCATTTTCAGCTGCTGATGATGAGGACGAGGAAGGTGATATTGTTGAAGCTGATGGAGAAGCCATAGATGCATTACCTGTACTTCCATTGTCTTCTTTAGTAACGTCAAGAACATTTTTGTGTTCATCGTTAAGCGATGTATCACGTACAGCAGAAGATGGAATACTTGCTGAATCACTTTCTGAAGGAGTCTTACACAGAACCGCAGCATCTGTGATTGAATCAGATGAGGGCAAATCAGTTCCTGTTTCAAATCCAAGATTAAATCTTTTATCAGAAATAGGAGTTTTTAAATAATCTGAAAAAGGATCTTTTGTAGTGGCCGGAGGCTCTTGGTTTAACATGATGGCAGTAATGGTTTCTCGTAAATTCGACACAATGTTGAGCACAAAGGGCGAGTCACCGCTCAAGTAGGTAAAAAAAATATTATAAGCCAAAGCAAAGGTCAAATTAGCCAGTGCCATGATTCTCTCATCAATGAAATTAGATTCTTCAGAAGTTAAATCAGTTTTCAGACTTTTGTATTTCAACATCTTACCCAAACCTGACGTTTGTTTTGCAAATTGACGTAATTGTAAGTAAGCATCAAGGTTTTCCGAACAAAACTCCTTCTCCAAATGACACCTGAACAAGTATCTCATACCCGGGTCCTTAATGACTTCGGGAAGTGTAATCTGATGTGACTTGATTGGTTCAGGTGTTTGCAGATGCATATGAAGGGTCAGTATAAGAGTGTTCAGGTTAACAGCCTCAATGTCAAGTACGTCTGTATTCAAATCGTCTTGTGTAAACAGGAGTGCTGTCGAAGCGAGCAGATTAATCAAATCATCAGTAACGTCTTGATTACGGTGTCGATGGTGGACCGGATTCAATTTGCTAAGTTTGGTTTGCTTATATTTTAAGCTGGATGGTCGTTGAGACCAGTTACAAACGCCTTTTCCAATTGAACTTAGGGTATATAAACTGTCTCTACCGGGGCGGAAATGCACTGCATCGGAATCCGAAGCGGGGCACATGATGGGGTCAAGGAATCTTGCATTAAGAAATAGTTGTGATATTTCTATAGCGTGGCGTGTACTGATAATATCAGTACAGTCGCACAACCATTGACAGATTGCTTTACCTGTCATACTATATTTGGCAGTGATGACATCATTATTTTCAAGTGTGAAGGTACGATCTTTGAAAAGACGAACACCCCTTTCTGAAGCATAGTATTGCATGTGGGAGTCAGATTCGGGGTTGGTAAAAAAGCGATGATGATACGGACTTGGACCCGGTTGTTGCTGTTGCTGTTGTTGATGAGCGTCAGAATACTGATTATAATGATGATTGAATTTCATTTTAAATGTAGACGTTTTTGTGGATGATTTTGAGGGTAACTTTGAGTCAGCTTGCAGTACAGAAGGTTTAGATTGATTATAAAACTTAGTGAGCGCACCGAAACCTTGTTCCGTGATATCCCTGTAGCTTATAGTATTCATACTACAACCAAAATCATCTTCAGAGGTATCCAAACTCATTTTGGAAGTAATGATATCTGGTTTTTTTGAAGGCGACCAAACATTAGGTGAAGGTCCAAGAATCTTAGCGAAAAGCAATCGTAAAAGATAATCAGAATATGAAATCTTATCAGTAATGGGGTTTCTATCAAATTTAAACAAGGTCATGGAATTGAATGAAGTGAACAAGATAGGGGGCCATTTGAGACGATTCATCCCAACTTTTTTACAAAAATCTTGTACTACCGCGACACCCTTTGCAGTTGGCTGAAGTGCCACACCTGCCTTGGGCTCAGACCTAGTTCTATCAACAGGACAATGAAGAAACTTAGCATCGAAGAATTTTTTCAATAAAGTTATTGCCAAATCTTCTTTAATTGAATAACTTATGTGAGTTGTTGTGGTGGAAAGACCGATCTTAACATGAAGCGATTTCATGGTTGATACCGCTATATTTGGAGAAAATGAGTAAGGATGGTACTTGGATAAAATATTGAATTGAAACCGATTACTCTCATCCTTGAGATCCAAACATATGATCAACATGCAAAAAATATCCTTCAACTCTTTCTCGAAAATTTTGCCCGAGGAGGTCTTGTTGAAGTTGGTCAATACGGTTTCATGTAAAGTCTCATTGGAGTCAGGAGCGGATGCCCCTGATGGCTTTGAGCTTGTCATATAGTCAACCCAAAAAAAAAAAAACAAGACAACGGATAAGTAGGCAGTAGAACGAAGCAACGATTTAGTAGGGAATCACCAAGTTCATTACGAACAACAAGAACTTTATACAAATAGGATTCCAGGCATTATTTAATCAAGTGAGATAAGGTGTGACCAATTGTTTCAAAATACGTTTAAACAGGTATTGTTTCATAATTTGACGGCAACAAGCCAATAGTATTTTGGCGATCGCCATGAAGATGTTTCAGTTTTCACATTTCTTTTTGTTTTCTTCTTCAATTTTGTCCTCTTCATCTTTTCCGTGTGGGACTTTCTCACTATTATTTTTTCTTCTTTTGCGGATTATGCAACCCTGCTTAAACTGCATGACGCACGAAAAAGAGAAATACGAGCAAAAAAACATTCTGCCGAACCAAATTTGGAGATTGTTTGCTATGGAAGTTTTGATACTCTCCACTTTGAGATGGTCACTGGAACCCAAAGTGAACATATGGTGAATGATGTATGCCGAATCCGAAAGTTGCAGCTCGTTCAATGGGGGCTTTTGAAAAGCTCAGATACTCAACGAATGTAGGCAATTAGATTGCTTGTAGTTGTGTTTAATTACATTTGTTAACTTTGAGATTAGTTAAGTTTATTGGTTTGAGTAAATCTATAATTGTAAAGATTGAGTTAGTAATGCCAGATAAAAGGCAAGAGAACAAAGCAAAGCTAAGCGACATATTCAGTACCTTATTCTTATCATATGATCAATTACCTTGTTGGTAGTTGTTGACAGGGCCAGGGTCATTTAGCGAGTTGAATGACAGAAGGTCCAAGTCCTTATTGTGTAAACCCAAAGAACAAAGGCGGCTTCCTAAATGGGTGGATCCTGAAACACCTAAAAATATAACAAAGAGAAAAAATATAATCTATGGGTAAAAATCAGGGCAGAAAAAAGAAAAAGATCGCAAAAAAAAAAGAAAAAAAGAAAAAAGAGAATATGCATGAGTGTTTCACAATTTGGTTAATCTTTTGAAAGGGGTAGATTCATCCATCAACTGACCCAATTCGTCCAATGTCACATCCAATTGAACCATTTTATTTTCTTCAATAATAAAATTCTTATTCAAATTACTATTGGCCGTGTTTAGTTCATTACTGTTGGTAACCACATCAAGAATCACTCCAAGTTTATAAAGGGCCTCCCAACTGTTTTTCAATACCTTAGCCAGCCAAACTTTTTGACTCACTTTGATGTTTGTTAAAATAGCATTATCAGTATATGAACCAGTAGTGGCATTGTTAGATGTATTTTGTGCCAAATTGATTTGTTTCATCATATCAACATATTCTTTGTAGGCCATGTTGAAATTGATCACCTGTAAATCAACTCGCTCAATGAAACGTGCGGCTGCAATTGTCAACAATACTTCCAAAGTTGAAAGGGATTTGATGATATCTTGTATATTATTGCTTGGTTGCTTCTCCACGTATTTTGTGAGATGAGCATCATTCAACAATGTTTGCAGTGATGATATTTTGGAAACGGCATATATGCAATAATTATTAAACTGCTTAAAATTTTTGGTAGTGTAAAACACCTGATATACGATTTTGGCAAAATTAGATGCATCAAGTTGATTATTTTTATTAATCTTGTCATGAAATAAACTTTCAATATGTTGATTCCAAACAGTGCCGTAATGTTTGTCATTTAATTTATTCATTGTTTCATTGCTGATCAAAAGTCCAAATTTGGCATTCTCCCAAAATTCTTCCACGGTATCTGGTCGAGCGATCGAGATGATTCTTTGACTGAATCGACTTCTAACTCTTTTTTCTAATAATTCTCTTGAAGTTATCCGGGTTGAAATTCCCACCACGCATATTGGAATAGATGATGTTTGCGATAAGTCAAACAAATTATATAATAATGTTTGTTTGTTGTTGCCCGTATATTTTTCAAATTCATCAATGATGAAAATAATTGATGCTGATTGCTTTACTTGACTATCTTCAGAATGAAGGGTAGCATCATCCAAAATGGCCAAAATATTGTTGAAAGTATCACTAATACCTCTTTGTTCGAATTTATGAGTTTCTTGTGGAACTTCAAAATCGTCAGTACTTTGATCGGAACTTTCTCCTTCACTCTCATCACTGCTACCATCGGTAGTTTTACTGGTGCCTTTCTGAGTATCTAGCTCTCTGAATTTTTTGGAGTTATAGTCTAATTGACGAGCTATTTCTCTCAAGGCAATGTTATCATCGGAATGAAGATAAGCACTCAATTTGATGGTGATGAATTCATCTCTGTAATTTTTCTCCAAATCTTTTAATGCATGATCAACTATGGCCGACTTCCCAGAACTTCTTGGGCCTATGAGTAACGCTGAATGACCTTCATTATCTCTAATGGTGTGCTCAAACATAGCATGAATTTCTTTATATTTATCGGTCAATGCGGGTGCTTTGATCAAATCAGGGAAGTCATTGGATTTGTTTAAAAGTTGAGATAATATATCTTTTTTCACAATTTCGGCATCATTTGATAAAGGTTGTGATTCAGCGCTTGAGACTGGGTCACCTTTTGGAGGAGCATTGTTGACTGATCCATTTTCTGGTGGAGCATTTTTTACTGGATTACATTTTGATGAGGCATTTTTTACTGGATTACTTTTTGATGAAGCCTTTTTGACCGGGTCACTTTTTGATGAAGCCTTTTTGACAGGGTCACTTTTTGGAAGAGTCTTTTTGACTGTGTCACTTTTTGAAGAAGTCTTTTTGACTGGGGTACGTTCTGGAGCAGGAGACAAGTTAGCGGTGGATACATTGAATTCCTTGGTTGCATCAGTCTTTGAGTTTACCTTTGGGGTAATATTTTCGATACTGTTAGCGGGAAGATTTTCAGTCTGTTGCTCTTCAGTACCTTCCGCTTGCACTTCTCGTGAGGTATATTTTTGTGGAACTTCCTTATTGGTTGTCTCAAACGTCACGCTATCATCAGCCACACTAGGATAATCATTGACACTAGCGTCATTGATATCATGATAACTTTCATTGTTTGAATTATCATTATGCAATTTTTCATCTCGTGATTCCGTTTGATGCTTTTCATGATGATGCTTTTTATGGTGTTTTTCTTTACGTCTTTCCTTTTGCCTTTTTTTCTCTTCCTCTAGTTTTCGTAGAAAATCATCACCACCAGTGATTTTGACTTTTAGTTTTCTTGATTTTTTTTTGGTGGTATTGTCTTCTGATTCTTCTTTGACCAGTGTTTCATTGTTAGATTTCCTCTTACCGTAGCGACGTGACGGAACCTTATCTTCAACATGTAGTATTTGATCAGATGTGTTTTGCAAAGTTTGTTTATTAACCTCAGAACTAAGTTTATTACCTGATTCAAGATCTTTTAGTTTCCTTTCAAGTTTTAATCGTTTAATTAAACGATCATTTTCCAATTCTTCTTTGGTTAGATTCTTGATTGATTCAAATTCACCATCGAAATCTTTCAATCTTTCATCATTGTCCCGACTCATGATGTGGTTGTTCAAGAAGTAATGGAATTGTTTACATGTATATGATTTCATCACATTTCAATGGAGCGCGTTTACTTCTCTTCTTTTTTTTTTTTTTTCTTTTTTTTTTTTTTTTGCTTCTGAGATTTTCAGACCAAAAAAAGATTAGATATTTGACGGCAATCTATCTATTTCTAAGAGATAACCATCCATTACTCATCCAACTACTTCAATTGCCATACAATGCCACCATTATCATTACCAGACTCCGTCGTCAAATTATTAAAGTCTACTCGCTTTGTTCATTTAGCAACCAGTAAAAATGATATCCCCCATGTATCGTTAATGAATTATACCTATTATAGCAAAGGTGATGATTATTATATTATTACTACATCACCCAAAGGTACCACCAAATATGAAAATATAATTTCCAATCCTCATGTTTCTCTCTTGGTACATGATTGGATAACTGCCAAAACTACTGAAGAATCTGAAGGTACGGGAAGAAGAAATTCATTATATGAAATGTTAACAAATTTAAATAAGACTGAAATCAGTAGTGTTTCAGTCATGATTAATGGTAATGCACGTATTTTAAGTCCATCAGCTGATTTAGGAGAATTTAATTTTTACAAATCATTACATTTAAATAATGATCTGATTGATGCAAATCAATCAAGACATTATATTGAAAGTGATGATATTGCTTTAATTTTAGTGAAAGTTGACAATGTTAAAGTTACTGATACAAATGACAATGTTAAGAGTTATTAAGCTTCCTTTAAACTCAATTCTCGTTCCTTATGATAATTACGTATTATGGATTATATATGATATTCCCCTCCAAAAATAAAAAAAAAAATTCTATCAAGCAACAACGCTATAGTTTGTAAGAACAGAACTGCTCCCCTGATTGAATGCAAAACGCAAAGGTATAAACCAAGTCTTTGACGAAAACAATGTAGACAGAATGAAATAAAAAAAAAATACAACTGCCGTTCCCAGGAATCGAACCTGGGTTTGTTCGGCCACAACGAACTGTACTAACCACTATACTAGAACGGCTGGACTTTTCTAATTTTTTTTTGTGCGTCCCTAAGAAGTCTTAAAATTATGAAAATTTTGCTCATCCATTTACGATTACTTCTTTCGACCTCGTTCAAAGAGCTTTGGCCATCAACAGTTACATCTTCTCCAAGTTGCCTTTTCGGGACCTTCATTCTCCCATGACTAAGGCAGACGTTAAATACTTCACACACCAATTGTTGCCCTTCTTCACGCCTCACAAGATTAGCTTATCCAACCTCATAAAGCCACGAAGCTTTGGAGGATTTGGATTAATTGACCCATATGAGCAGCTCAAGGGACGACAAGCAAAATTTATATTCCATATACTCACCAACTCTGAGAATCCTCATTATGTGCTCTTCCGCCACAAATTACAGATGTTTACCAACATGACATGTCATGGTTTCTGTTATTCTACGGAGCAAAACACAGTTCGAACAGTTCCATGGTATACAGCACTCTTGGGATATAAATATCCTTTAACGAATGCGGTAACAAGATTGGACTCTGACATCACGAACCACCTAGTATTCAAATCAGACATATGTCAGGTTCTCAGTGACGTGGATCGAACATACTTGGACTCATGGTTCGATGTCATACACTACCAGGTCAAACATTATGAAACCACTCACATACCCCACAACTACAGTTTACGGGACTATCAGCAAATGGTCTCTTCGATTTGTCCCAACACAGAGAATATTATTGACCTCCAACCTACTTTGTTCAAAAGTCGGAGCAAAAAAATTCAACATGAATATTGGACAAACCACACCTCTCGCCTCATCCCAGAGACGATCTCCAATTTAACCAATACCCGTCTTTCCGATTGGTACCCATTCTGGAGCTTCTTGAAAAGTCATTTTCTTTCTACGAAAATACATACGGACCACATCCAACTATTTCATCTCGGCATTGGCTTATGGAAATTTTACCAGGAACAGCGCTGTACCTTCTGTTCTTCATCATTAGCAGATCTACAACCGAATGTTTCATCTACTATTCAACCCTCAGCCATAGCTACTATACTCATAACACATATATACCTTCACTGTGATAGCACACAACACATTTGGCTTGATCTACACCTTCGCCACAACACACTGCCCACTCATCGACAATGGCCGTTATTCATCACACCTCGGTCATACACAGACAACCAAACTACCATTATCAATCGATACCATTTTATTCTAGGGCAGATTAATCTGTACCGACGATCTCAGTGGCAGGATGAAAATTCGCTTCCTGCATTGAGCGCGCAAGCTGCAAAAAACTTGGTATCATTTTATCTCTCTCGCAACAACATCTAACAGACTAGTTAGATAGAACACACTCTTCACCTCAACTCTCATTCCATCTTCACAGGCGGTTTTTGGTGAGATCTAGGTCTCATCATTCCGCCTACACGTACATAAAGTATGTATTCTGTAGTATTTAATTGCTTAATATATATTTAGGATATCGTGAAAAAAAAAAAAAAAATTTTTCGCGAGCAAAATGGGGGGCCTTAAAAGTAATCGCTCAAATCAGGATATGCATTGAAAAAGTCAGCTTCTACGTTGGAAGTGAAATCCCAAAGCGTACGCTTAATTGAGAAATTTATAGATTTCATGATAAAATCCTAGTGTCTAATTTTGCGCGTGTGTTAACAGATTTAGTCAAAAATAGTGCATATTAATTGCAATTTAACTTATTCGAAAGGGCAAACAATGAAGGACAAAAAGATAGTAGGCTTTTCTTTTTTTATCTATATTCGTAAGTGAAGCTTGCTCCGTTGACAGAAATCAAGTCGTTCAAGAAGGAAAAAAAAAAAAACCAATATTATCGAACCTTGCCTTTACCTAAAAGTGGTGGATTGATCAGATGTAACCAAAACTACCGAATACTTGAGTAACGTTGAACTATTGGATATTCACCAACTCCAACTAGTCAATTGACGGATAAATGAGCTCCATAAAACTACAAACGAGCTAAACAATGGCCAACCGCAATAAAAAAGCGCCAATTAGTTTCAGGTAGCTTTGTAGTTTAGAGTCATAATAGTAGAATACATAAATCCACCTGTGTTAGTACTTAGAAAAGAAGCAGTTTTCTATTTTTGCAAAAAGAGAAAAAAAAAAAATATGAGCCCCAAAGAAGAACTCTAGTAACACATGAAGAACCAATGAACTCCAGGTAGCTTTTTAGTTTCGAGATAAAGTAGTAGGTTTATAGTCGAAATAGATTTAGGAAATAAAAAGTTTCCTTTTTTTGAAAAAAGAGAAAAAAAAAAACGCAATAATTGAATGTATTCAGAAGACTTGGGGACCTATTATCAAAATTTGATTTATTGTGAAACCTGCAAGACAAGGTGACTATTTTGATCCACAATTTGAAAGAAAGAAGGATTCAAATCAAAAATTAGGAACAAAGGTCCAAGAAAAAAAAAGTCAAATATGTCAATCACAATGCGAAAATAAACTTTAAATAATAGTTGATTATATATGTGCCATAACAAGGTAAGACCAGAGCCAACCTGTGTAAAATCAAAAATGTTTCGTGACTGCTTCATAAAGGTATCTTCAAAATTCACTTGTATTATGAATTGCCAATGTGAAACTATTTTCGAAAAAAAAGGGCAAAAAAAACGAAAAATCAACAGAAAAAAAGAGAAAAAAAAGAGAAAGAAAAAAAGGGACAATAAAGGAACAAAGCTAAAAAAAAAAAAACCATTGTTACATAACCGTAATCGAACGAAGCTCAAAACTTAAAATTGGACCCTTCAATTTATAAGTTAAAAAAATTGCAAAAAATAACAACAACAAAACATATTTGAAAATCAAGATACACAGCCGATATCAGAAAACATATTTGAGTAAACATATTTGAAAGAACATGTTTTCAATTCATTTTGCGTTCTTGATTGATAAGTAGTAAATAAGAAAACGACCATGACAAATGGTTTGAGCTTCCCAGTTTCCCTTTTTATATTTTATGTGGTTTTCTTTTTTTTTTTTTTTTTTTTTTGCATCCACATGAACTTTTTGCTCTGTACATCTTACATTGGATTTTTATTCAGTTGACATTCAACACAGTCATATTGATGAAAGCTTATTTTGAAAATGCAAGACTTTGATATCTATCTCAGAGATGTATAGTGAAAATACTAATGAGTGCTTTTTGCGACAAAAAGTAAGGAATTTTGTCGCTTTCATTTGTGGCGAGAAGGCAATTCGTCTTAATATCCAAAAAAAAAAAAAGAAAAAGCCTAGGTAAAGATCATAGATTGAAGGAATTGATAATATTGACTACACTTAAAAAAAACCAACAGTGAAACTAAAGTAATTGACACATACACCCTGTCACTCTGAAAGAAGGAGGCTTCATTTTTCAATTCTAGAAATCACCAAGGTTATTGATAACCTTAAATCCAACAAATTATTAGACAAAGAAGCAAATGTGAATAAAGTATAGTTAAAAGACAATGGGAACATTCATAATTTTTTGACATTATTCACTTGATTATTATTATTAAATTTTTGCAGTTCATTTCTCGCAACCAACATTTTCGAGTGCGAGCCCCGAGACTGTTTTGATTATTTTGTTTTGGGTCAAATTGGGTGAGCCACGTACGCCGGGGAAGAACTACACAATTGATAAGATACACATTAGTGGTAGTATTAAAAACATGTCGTTGTCAGACAATATGTAAAGAAGTAATAAAGAGAAGGATTAGGTAAAGGTAGACAGACAGAGAGAAGTAGAGAATAGTATACAACGTGAAAAAGCATGATTGGTGTTTTTTTTTTTTTTTTGTTTTTTTTTTTATATTTTAGATCTTGTTCTAGAATTCAATCAAAAGGAAAAGGATATAAAATGCAGCGTTTAAAAAAGCATGTCCAAGGTACAACAAACACAAAGAGCACCCAAACAAGCCATCAAACATGATTCACTACCACCACCACTAGGTCGTTGTTGTTGTACATACATTGGCTGTTGTTGTTGTTGATAATAACCTTGTTGACCACCATAACCCCCACCACCATACTGTGGACCACCCCCGTACTGTTGTTGACCACCACCATAGCCACCACCACCGTATTGTTGTTGACCACCACCGTAACCACCGAATCCACGATCTTGGTCCAGCTGATTGTAGGATGGTTGTGCTTGAGCGGTGTAACCACCACCGCCGCTTCCGCTTCCACCGCCACTGGTATTATTATTGTTACCAGCACTCCAACTAGGAGGTGGGCCGGTGGGGGGATTGTAATTGTCCTGTGCTTTATTATATGACATTTGATAATTGAATGCTTCGATTTCTCCACCCAAGCAAAGAAAATCAGGATGGGGAGAAAGATGAATTTTATAGCTGGGGTTTTCAATACACTTTTATATTTTCACGTTGTAAATTAATGCGCTACTCTTTTTTTGTTAGTTTATTTTTTAATTACGACCAGAAAAAAAGAAAGCGCTCGTTTCTTTTTTTTTTTGTTTTTTTTGTTTTTGTTTGTTTTTGTTTGTTTTTGAATGCTGCGCATACTAAATTTTGGTGTGGGTGAGTGACAACCTGTATGCAGGGAAGACCCGCTGCCAGGTAAATGGGTCATTTATCAGGCTGTGGAATCAAGCGGATATTATGGATGATGATGAGAGGCTTTTGAATCATCATTCACTAATTGTTGTCCCCTCTCCGATCAAGAGGGAGAGTCAATGGAGAGATAAAGGAAAGAAAAGAGCAGGATAGCCAAATCTAATTGCAAATAAAAAAAAAAGCAAAAAGAACAAAATATGGAAAAAGAAATGGCACATGGCTGTTTATAAAAAGGATATTCTAATGATCTTTAACACTGTTTCGAATTCACCTAAAGCATTTCCCACTTTGTTACAAAATTGGTTACAAACTTGATTCTCGGTAAAGAATTAAAAGCCGTTTCTCGTTCATTTCTTTTTTTTTTTTTTTCGGGGAAAGACAAAAAGAAATCAATTTCTCGGGATGTCCGGGTGTTTGGTATTGAATTCTTTTTAAAATTTTATGGTGTACGGGTAGGTTTTTAACCTTCCTAATTGGGCCTTGTGGGTAATTCCTTCGATAAACACCTCATCGAAGTATATGCAGGATTTTCATTCTACATTTTTTTTTTTTTTTTTTTCATCAAAAAACATTTTTGAATCATGGAGTAAATTGATTTCCAAGAGTTAACAAATGAACGTCAGAGCCATGAAAGATATTGAAAATATTGGAACTAGTGTGATCAGGCAGTGGCTGATCAATTCTTTCGATCTATGTAAACAAATTTCAACTTATCCCTCGTGGTTTCACGGAGGAGGCGTAAACTAGAATCAATATGTAATTTGCAACACGGCAGTAATTGTAAAAACCCCTAAAGTGATCACAATTAGAACCAAAAATTACCAGGTATCAAGCACATTATACATAAGAACAGGTATCCTTCAATAGTTAATGCCTTATTGGTGAAATAATTATCGAATTCATGGGAATAGTGGAGTGGAAGTGTGTCACGTGCGCATATCCAGGGCGCGCACCCGAAAGAAAATCGCCCGATTAGGCAGGTGTACTCAATTATTCACTACTTAAGGGTGCGAGCCACAAATCTCAGCACGGAAATGTCCCATTTTTTTTCCCATCACTGCAAACTTTTTTTTTTTTTATTTTTTTTTTTTCAGCGAACCACGAAAAACGAAAAAATTACACCTTTGATTCTTTATATCATTAGTTTTAAAGATAGTTTTGAAATTTTCTTTCTCCCCCCTTCCCCTTATCACCAGCACATATACATATACACATCATGTCTGACGTCGAAGAACAATACGTTGAAGAACAACCAGTCGTTCAAGAAGAATTACAAATTGTTGAATTGGCCACCCCAATCCCAGCTGAAGTTCAAGCTGCTCAACAAGAAGTTAAATTATTTAACAAATGGTCTTTCGAAGATGTTGAAATCAAAGATGTTTCTTTAGTTGACTACATTCAAATCAGACAACCAGTCTTTGTTTCCCACACTGCTGGTAGATATGCTTCTAAAAGATTTAGAAAAGCTCAATGTCCAATCATTGAAAGATTAACCAACTCTTTGATGATGAACGGTAGAAACAACGGTAAGAAATTGAAGGCTGTTAGAATTGTCAAACACGCTTTGGAAATCGTTCACGTTTTAACCGAACAAAACCCTGTCCAAGTTGTTGTTGACGCCATTGTTAACTCTGGTCCAAGAGAAGATTCCACCAGAATTGGTTCTTCCGGTACCGTTAGAAGACAAGCCGTTGATGTTTCTCCATTAAGAAGAGTTAACCAAGCCGTCTCTTTATTGACTATTGGTTCTAGAGAAGCTGCCTTCAGAAATGTCAAGACCATTGCTGAATGTTTGGCTGAAGAATTAATCAACGCCGCCAAGGGTTCTTCTACCTCTTACGCCATCAAGAAGAAGGATGAATTGGAAAGAGTTGCCAAATCTAACCGTTAAGGAATCCATTTGTTCTCATGTATTTTATCTTATAAAGTCATTCCTTTTTTTTTTATTTTTGGTTGGTCCTCCCTACCCACCTACCTTCCCCCTTTACTCCTCCCTCATCATACTATCTAAATTCAAATTTAATGTATAAAAACAAAAAAAGTTTAATATCTATTATTTTCGTACCTTCATACTCATTACCTTGTTGATCTGGTTGATATAGTGATATACTCATCAAAAGATGATTTCTTTCAGTGCAGGAATTGTCTTTAATTCACTCATCCAAATCTGTAGATATGCAAGAATCTTTCCTATTCTTATTATGTACTATTACGATTTCAGATCAAGCAAAAAAAGACAAAAAAGAGCAAACAAACAGGCTATCTTCGAATTTGTAAGTGCTATCCCCACAATTTTGACCTTGCACCTAAGTAAGAAAAGATTAGAAAAGCCTAAACAATAAGCATGAAAATATAGCCATACAAATATAACTAAAATCGATTTTGCGACAATTATAATACATCAAGACCACTTGGTTATATTCGATAGTAACAGCCATGCAACAAATCTGCAATCACCAAAGAAATAAATTCGCAGTTAAATAAACTTTGTAGACCCAGACACCAGATTTTCCGGAATCCAATTCTTTTAAATTATTCGCCCGCAAAACAAAACTTTGAAGGGAAAAAACAAATGGTTTGAAAATCAGTGGAGAATAATTACTAAAACTTATAGTTATTGGTAATCAACTTATAACCCCAATACTTATCATTGTCTGTATAGAGACAAACATTGAAACTTTTGCATATCTATTTCATTCTTAACTCGTTTCCATATATTTTTTTTTTTTTGATTCAACAATTCCTACATGTCTGGTGCATCTGATTTCTTATCTAAAGGGATTGATTTAGTACAAAAAGCGATTGATGCTGATACTGCAACTCGATATGAAGAAGCATATAAACTTTATTATAATGGTCTAGATTATTTAATGTTAGCAATCAAGTATGAAAAGAATTCCAAATCCAAAGAACTTATTAAATCTAAATTTACCGAATATCTCACTCGAGCAGAACAATTAAAAGAACATTTAGAAAAACAACTGCAAAAATCAAATCTGGCAGAAGATTCAACTTCAAATGGTCTGACTAAAGCTAGAAAACAAGGTGAAGGTGATGATTCAAATTCAGATGATGCTGAAACTAAAAAATTACGAGGAGCATTGGCAGGTGCTATACTTCAAGAAAAACCAAATGTTAGTTGGGATGATATTGCTGGTTTAGAAAGTGCTAAAGAAGCATTAAAGGAAGCAGTGATTTTACCCGTTAGATTTCCTCAATTATTTACCGGTAATCGTAAACCAACTTCTGGTTTATTACTTTATGGTCCACCTGGTACTGGTAAATCATATTTAGCTAAAGCTGTAGCTACTGAAGCTAATTCAACATTTTTTTCCGTATCTTCATCAGATTTAGTATCTAAATGGATGGGTGAAAGTGAAAGATTAGTTAAACAATTATTTACTATGGCTCGTGAAAATAAACCTTCAATTATTTTTATTGATGAAGTTGATGCATTATGTGGACCTCGTGGTGAAGGTGAAAGTGAAGCACTGAGAAGAATTAAAACTGAATTATTAGTTCAAATGAATGGGGTTGGTAATGATTCAAGTGGTGTTCTTGTTTTAGGAGCTACTAATATCCCTTGGCAATTAGATGCTGCCATTAGAAGAAGATTTGAAAGAAGAATTTATATTGCTTTACCAGGGGTTGAAGCTCGTACTAGAATGTTTGAAATTAATATTGGTACAGTTCCTTGTGAATGTACTACTCAAGATTATAAAGTTTTGGCTGAAATGACTGATGGTTATTCAGGTCATGATATTGCTGTGGTGGTTCGTGATGCACTTATGCAACCAATTCGTAAAATTCAACAAGCAACTCATTTTAAACCTGTGAAAGATGATGATGGTTCTGAAAAATTAACTCCTTGTTCACCCGGTGATGAAGGTGCAAGAGAAGCTAGTTGGATGGATATTGGTACTGATGAATTAAAAGAACCAGAATTAACAATTAAAGATTTTATTAAATCAATTAAAAATAATAGACCTACTGTTAATGCTGCTGATATTGAAAATCATATTAAATTCACCGATGATTTCGGTCAAGAAGGTAATTGAGCTTATCAATTTAGTAAATTATAGATTCTTTTTTTTTTTATTTTTTTTTTTTTTTTTATTCACTCTCATTACTGTTTGTCATTACATAAAAGGAATAGTCATCATTGATATCAAATTTTTTGTAATATATACATTAATCTCTCATGGGAGATCGTGATCTATTTCTGGTGGGTGATCTTTCTCTCATTTTCAATTTAGATGCGAATAAATCTTCTTCTTCATCATAATTATCATGATGTCTACTTCTCAGTCTACCCCCGGTGTGATTACCATTTTGTTTCAATCTACTAGCAAACAAATCTTCTTCCTCTTCTTCTGTTTCTCTGGTATGACGTCCATTATGACGATCATCACGTGAACCATGACGTCCACCACCCCTACCATTTCTGTGCCTTTTATCATTTTGATTATAACGAGGTCTTCTTTCCGGTTCTCCATGAAGTAAGTAGTATCGCGAGTATACACTAGCATTTTTAACTTTACGATCTGATTGAAATGATTGACGCGTATATAAAACAATCGCACTATCATCTTCAATCATTTTTTCCTCTTGATCTTCCTCGGGTGGATTAGGTTGATCAACAATCGCTAATCTATTAAGTAAGTTTTGTTTATGACGAAATTGAATGGTAGGACTATATGGTTTTGTTTCACGTTCTTGAATGATATCAGCAACGTGTTCTTCGGTAAGTTCAATTGAATCTTGTTGTAGTTGTGATGAAGGTACAATATTAGGATTTGAAGAAGTGATGGAAATACTACTTAATGCTTTATAAGCATCCTCATGAGATTTGAATACTATATTTACCGCAGCATCATTGATCCATTGAATACGAAATGTAATTTGATCATCAATTGGTTTTGGAATATAATCAACTAATTCAGATCCATCTTCAGCGGTGGTGGTTTTGGTTTCGAAATTTAAATGATAATCCACAAATGCTTTAATGTCTTCACTTGAAAGATTGTCTACTCCACGAACCATGATTGATTCTGGTCTCAATGTTTCTGTAAGGTTATTAACGGCAACGTTGATCTGTTGCAGTTGTAATTTTTCTTCTCTTTCCTTTTCTTCATCAAGAGTTTTGGTAAGAAGTCCACCATAAGGTGCAACGTATGGTGTGGTCATTATGAATTGTAATATGGTTGTCACGCTGGACTGTCAATGTTTATCCACTGAAATATTAAGCCGTTTAATTTCGAGGTTTCTGTTTTGATTTTTCTTTTGATTTTTTTTTTTCCTTGAGGTTTTTTTTTTTCTTTTTGAACGATTTTTTCTTTTTTTTTTTATGCTTGAAGGGCTTTTTCGCAGTCCAATGTTTTTACTACAAACCAGCTAAAGTTCTAATTGCCCAAAGGGCCTTATGTCATGTGGGGAATATATAAGTAATATAAAGACCAAGAAGCATTAGTTGGGCCACATGAAAATGATGCTATATATACACAAGTATGTCGTCCCAACAGTTGAAAGAGTAACTGTTCTAGGTTGAAGTCCAAACTCATCTATGTATACCTTGATAGAGTGGCCGCAGAATACCCTAGTGTAAGAGCTTTGAACTCGAACGTAGCTAACAGTAATTGAACATGACGATGAATTGGGGGAGAATGTGGATCAATATAATTATTTATACTGCTTCATTAACTATCCTTTTCCATTTCTTCGTCCTTTTGTTCAGGTTCCGGTTTGACATCAGTGGTGGTAGTGGCTTCTCGTATGAATAATACGTTATTACATCTAATGAATATTTCTCCAATCAATTCTTCCTTCTTTTCTTCATTTTCAGTACTGGGTATTATTTCATAAGTGTCATCTAGTTGTAGGTTCATATAGTTATCTATCGAGAGTAAGTTACCTTTGTACTCTGTCTTGTTCCATTTCAATCTAACAATGACTTGTTTGTTGATGAGTGTTTTCAAAAATGGTTTTGGATTTATTGGTTGGAACTAGAACAATGGTGTTAGTAAATTTGCCGTTAGAAAAAGCGTAAAATTTCAATACACATACCGACGACATGCTATAATGATTATTGTGAGATTAAGTAAGCTTGGTTGATTGATAAGTTTCTTGATGTTCTTTGTTTTTTAGTGATGTTTTTCAAGTAGTTTTTTTTTTTTGGTTCTAGTTTTTTTTTTTTTTTTTATGCAGGCATTTTGATTTTTTTGTTTGTTGGATCTTTTTTGAAAAACCACGTAACCAAACTAACCAGTATCAATAAGTATAGTAACCGGCATCAAGATGAGCAAATTGATCCAGGTGTTAGTCATTGGTGGACTCATTCGTTTCCTTTTACCCACACTAATACCACAAATCCCCTTCAATCTATCATCTACCGTGGAGATAGCCACTCCCATCAATTCATTCAAATCATTACAAGAAGCATTTTATTATGTACAGAATAATATTGACTTATATGATGGCGGTGTAAATCATCATCCTCCAATATTGGTGGTGCTACTCAATTTGTTTGATCAATACTTACCCAAACGCGTGAGTCTTGTTATTTTCAATTTGATTTATACCGCGATTGATGTTGGCATCACGATAAAATTGATTCAGTTGAATAAATGGTATAATAATCATCAATCCACCCGACTGGGTGTGAGCAAATTGAATGGTTTCAATGATGATTTGATTGCCAGTTTTTACTTGTTCAATCCATTGATTATCTTAACCAATTTATCACATTCCACTCTTTTGTTCCCGTTGTTTTTAATCGTGGAGGCATTGGTACAATTGTTGGTGGAACAAAATTTAACAAGAAGTGTTATAGCCATTGCGGTGGCGTCATATTGCTCGTTACTGTCAGCTTACCTTCTAATTCCACTCTTAGCATTGGCACACGCCGTGTTACAACCAGTAGATCCTCTGAAAATATATAAACAGGGTGTAACTGTATTCATAGGTTCCGTGGCTGCATTATTGATGAGTTCGATATTGATCACCTCTGATGTCAAATTCATATCCAACTGTTATACTCGAGTTGCTACATTTGATAAAATCAGTCCTAACGTGGGACTTTGGTGGTATTTATTCACCGAGATGTTTGATTTCTTCACTCCATTTTATATTGGTATATTCAACGTATACCATTCCATTTTCATAATACCGATTACTCTTAGATTATTCGAGTATACCAATAAGACTGAAAAATCAACCAAATCAATCGGTGACTCATTTTTGGCATTTGTATTATGTTATACTTGGCTTTCATTCACCAAACCCTATCCAACTTTGGGTGATTTAGGATTCACGTTATCAATCTTACCCATTTTCAAAAGTACCGTCATTCCTCATTGTAAATTCCTATTGTTGACCGGATTGGTATTATTGGTGTGCTTGTTATTATCCCCCATTTTTTACTACTGTTGGATTGTACTTGGTAACGGTAATAGTAATTTCTTCTACAGTATCAATTTGATCTGGGGTGTAGTACATGCCTTGATCTTAATGGACCTTGTTTGGGCAAGGTTATGCTATGACTATATACAAACCAACGACTTGACTGTCGAACAAAGTGCCAAGTTGAGATTAACCCAAATATAGTCTATATATCAATGCATATATATGTGTGTTTTGCATCCACGATAAAAACAAAACACCCGTAAACCGTATACACCACCTGTATATCACGTGACAGTTCAAATGACTAGAACCCACTCAGGCAACAAACCCGTGCACCATTATGTAATTTCAAAATCTGCCAATCACCGCGTGAGAAATAGTGAGCACATAATAAAAATTCCACTACAAATTTCCAAAACTACTAACAAACGTAAAATTACTACACACAATCACCAGGAAAAGAACCAAAAAAAAAAAAAAAAAAAAAAAAAAAAAAAAAAAAAAAAAAAATAAGAAAGTAAGAAAATTGTGAAAATTAAAACTCAGACTTATCAAGTTGGATCGAGTTTTTGTTATCCTTCACCACATTATTCACCAAATATACATATACATTTCATAAACAGTGATCATGTTGTCTCGTGTTTCCTCTCGTTCATACAGCTCTGCTGCCACCCAATCTATCAAATTGTTATCTAGAGATGCCCCCGGTAGCTTGTCCACCCTTTCTGTTGTGGTTAACAATGCTGGTTCCAAACAAGGTAAATCTGGTATTGCTCACTTATTATCTAAATTCAATTTCTTAAATACCGAAGTCAAGTCTGCTTTGAGATTTACCAGAGAAAGTGAATTATTGGGTGGTAACTTTACCTCTAAAGTTACTAGAGATGCCATTATTTTAAATTCAACCTTTTTAAGAGAAGATTTACCATATTACGTAGAAGCTTTGGGTAATGTCTTAACCAAAACTTCGTTTAGACCTCACGAATTAAATGAAAACGTTTTACCAACTGCTCACGCCGAATACGCTGAAGCCATTAAATCTAATCATTTCAAAGCTTTGGAATCTTTACATGAATTATCATTCAGAAGAGGTTTGGGTAATCCACTTTATTACGATGGTACTTCTCCAATTTCTGTTGAAGAAATCCAACAATACGCTTCTCAAGTTTACAATGCTTCTAACGTTAACATTGTTGCCTCTGGTGTTAATCAAGATGATTTATCTAGATTTGTTGGTGAATCCGCATTATCTACCTTAAACGTTGGTTCTGCTTCTAAAGTTGCAGTTGAATCTCACAAGGGTAAAGAATCAAGAATTAGAACTTCTGGTACTAACGTCGCCTTAATTGGTGTCCCAGTTGCCAAGGCTGATTTCGCTAAATATGAAATCTTATCATCTGCCGTGGGTAATTCTGTTTTACAAGGTGCCGTTTCTCCATTATCTAAAATTACCGGTGCTGATTCTCAATTATACAAATATCAAGATGCTGGTTTGTTTGTCGTTTCTGTTGCTCACAGTGATGCTCAAGTTGTTGCTCAAGGTATCAAAGCCGCCAAACAAGTTGTTGAAAGTGTTTCTGCCGCTCAATTATCTAATGCCACCAAAGGTGCTCAATTGGTTCTTGCTTTACAAGATGCTTTTGAATTCCCTCACAACATTAAGATTTCTGAAGCTGACGCTAAATCTCCAGTTAAACTTGATGCTTTCAACTACGTGGCTGTTGGTAACACCGATGTCTTGCCTTATGTCGAAGAATTATAAGCTATTTTGATATGAATAAGCTAATACTTTTTTTTTGTATTTTATCCTTCCATGTGCATATTTCTCACTTCCCTTTCCTCGCAACAATCACTTTCCTCGATCCCTTAATTCCAGTCATCTACCCTTCTCCCCCTTTCAGTTCCCTCTTTCTATTTATTTGTGATATAGAATCAAATAAAGTCTAGTCATGATGAAAAGCAAGAGTAAACCAAAATAAAAATTAAAAAAAAAAAAAGAACGATCTCAATGAAAAACAAAAAAAATTTGTAACAAAAAAAAAACTTACATTCATACATACATAAAATGATCGATTCAAGCAAATTGAGGAAAATGCAAGATCACGCAGCAGAGCTTGGGGTAATCTCACGTTCTCCCAAAGGTGCATTATATCAATGGTGAACGGTTGCAAATTTTTGCTTATTTTTTGAAACGTTCGCATCGTTTTTTATAAATACCTTCATATTGCCAAAGTCTATTCTTCTTACCTTCTCTTCTATTATTATTATTAAATACTCTTTTTTTTTTTTTTATTCTTCTTTATTACTCTTTATACTCGTTTATTACAATCATCGTACGTCTTATTTAATTTATACTGTATTCATTATTGATTTGTAAAAGAGTCGTGTGGGTGCGAATTAAATCAGAAGAAGAAACGAAAAAAAAAAAAAAAAAGAACAGAAGAGAGAGAAAAAAAAAAAAACACTCATTTTTCAAATGATGATGAACATGGATGCATTGAATAGTTGATTAGCTCCACACACACCACTCCTCACTTACCACCAAATCATATATAATGTCTGACGCAGAAGAGGTTTACAACGAAGGTCCAGAAAATTTCGATGATTTCGATCAACCCGACCATTTTTCCGAAGATGAGTTCAATGAACCTGTCGATGAGGCTGCCAACAATGGTGAAGATACAGAAATGAAGGCTGCTGATGGTAGAACCATTGTAAATGGTGGGTTGGGTCCAGACGATCAACAAACGGGTCGTGTTAAAACTACCAAAGAATTGGCGGTTCCAAAAGAACAAAGAACTACCACTCCATACATGACCAAGTATGAAAAGGCCAGAATATTGGGTACTAGAGCATTACAAATTTCACTTAATGCTCCAGTATTGGTTGATATTGAAGGTGAAACTGATCCTTTACAAATATCCATGAAAGAATTGGCTCAAAGAAAGATTCCATTGGTTGTGAGAAGATACTTACCTGATGGATCATATGAAGACTGGGGTTGTGATGAATTGATCATTGATCATTAATCCAAAACTAATAATATGTGCTTTATGCATGAAAAAAACCCTATCATATCACAACCATAAAAATGGGTTCATTTTACTCAATCACTGTATTCTATTACTTCCTTGCAAATCATCTATAAGATGATGTCACGTTGTTGCTCCTTGCATTTTATCATTTATCATTTCTTCTCTTCATCGTTATTCACCCTTCTTATTCTCATTCCTTTCTTCATTTACATTTATTTTGATCTGTTTCTTTTCTTTACCTACCTTGATAAAAAAAAAGGCAAAAAAAAAAAAAAAAAGGAAGAGTATATAATAAAAACCCTGTACATTACCGTTATTTTCTAAAGACCAAAAAAAAAAATATAGACTGTTTATTTAATCAATGTAAGCATCTAGCCACTTTGAAGCCATGAAAAGTTTAGTGCCATCGATTTGTTCCTTGACAAATCCTTCCACCAACGTATCAAACGTTTGTCTTGATAATCGATGATCTCCCAGACCAACATCCCCCATTTGTACCGAACAACAAGCTTCTTTCAAAACCTCTACATCAATTGCGAGTTCATGAATCTTACTTTCTTGTGAATTATCGGAAAATACTTTTAAGGCATTATAAACCGTCATTCGATCATCAAATTTGGTTAATTCTTTTGCCATTATATTAGAAAATTGAGTAAAATTAATACCTTTTTCACTTTTCACATCTCCATCAATGGTCAACATGGCATCTAGTTGATCATCATGAGGTACTTCTAGTTCCAATGTCTTATATAGTGTTACTAAATCACTCTTGGTAATGGTTGAATCTCGCGAGTCTCCATCAATTAATGTGAATGCATTTCGGAGTTGAGCCTTTTGGCCATTGGATAAAGTATTTAGTGCTGACATATTCTTAACTTGTTTGGTGCTGTTATCATATAGTTTGAGAATGAATCTTGATAAGACTTTAAATCACAGATTTAGATTATTTTGGGAAATGTAAACAAAAGTCGAAACTTTAACGAGAAGCAAAAAAAAAAAAAAAAATGCCAGAAAAAAAAAAAAAAAAAAAAGCGTGGATCGTGAATTTTCACATTTGGTGATTGTTTTTTTTTTTTCTTCTTTCAACATGAATCAAAGTTGATTAACTGCAGCACCTACACGTCCACGCAAAGATTATAGTCCAAATTGTGTTGCTGCATTGAGGTATTAGATCAATTACAGACCACCTGCTTTCTTTTCTTCAATTGTTTTCAGTAAGAAACGTATCCGATCAAAGAAGTAAACGCGTCAACAATACACATCATTGGAAACGAGTATGGACTCTGGATCCCTTTATAACCAGCCAGTGGTCATAGACAATGGTTCAGGTAATTTGAAAGCCGGGTTTGCCGGGGAAGACAAACCCAAGACTTACGCGTCTGCCATAATAGGAAGACCCAAATATCAAAAGATCATGGCAGGATCAATTTTGACCAGTAGTAGCGATGATGCCACTCGTGGCGCCAATTCCACGTCACATCCCACCAATTCAACCACCAGTAATACTGGAAATACTGCTGCAAGTGGTGAAACCTTCATTGGTAATATGGCTCAACAAAATCGTGGTCTTTTATCTTTGAGTTATCCTATTGAACATGGAATAGTCACCAATTGGGATGATATGGAAAGATTATGGTATCATACATACGTACAGGATCTACGCACCAATCTGGAAGAACATCCATTATTGATAACCGAGGCACCATTAAATCCCCGATCTAATCGTGATAAAATGTGTCAAATTTTTTTTGAACAATTTAATGTCCCCTGTATGTATATTTCAATTCAGGCGGTACTTTCACTTTATGCATCAGGAAGAACTACCGGAGTGGTGATAGATAGTGGTGATGGGGTAAGTCACGTTGTACCTGTATATGAAGGATTTGCATTACCAACGTCTATCAAACGAATGGATATAGCTGGTAGAGATATAACCGAGCATCTTTCATTTAATATTCGTCGAATGACCGGAGTTTCATTAACTAGTAGTTCTGAATTAGAAATTGTGAGGCAAATTAAGGAAAAAACATGTTTTATTCTGAAGGATCCTTTAAAAGATGAAAAATTATATTCGGGTTCAGCTTATACTCATTATGCTGGAAACTATGCTAGTAGTGATACTTCAAATGATGTATTTAATACATATAAACTTCCTGATGGTCATACACTTCAATTGGGAGTGGAAAGATTCCGCTCACCAGAAATATTATTCAATCCTCACTTAATTGGTGAAGAATCTCCTGGTATTCATGAACTTACCTCATTGGCAATTGCCAAAACTGATCTTGATTTACGACCCACATTATATCAAAATATCATTTTATCAGGTGGTAACACCCTTCTCAAGAATTTTGGGGATAGATTACTATCAGAATTAAAGTTACAACAACAGCATCAAAATGCATCTAGTATATGGGGTAGTAGTGGTTACAATAATAATTCAGGTGCCGGGGCTAATGGTGCGACCAAAATGAAGGTTAAAATATATGCTCCACCAGAAAGAAAGTATCTGACATGGATTGGTGGGTCGATCTTGGCAGGTTTATCAACATTCAAGAAGATGTGGGTTACATCACAGGAGTTTGCTGAGGATCCTGAAAGTGTTCATAAAAAGTGTTTGTAAATTGCATATCCGATTTTTTTTTTTTTTTTTTTTTTTCTTCTTTTTTTTTATCTTTCTTCTTTTTTTCTTTTTTTTTTTTGAAAAGTCTTCTTTCATCGATGTTGTACGAGAAGGTCATATGTCAAATGGTAAGTTATTTCGTAATCATTTCATTTAAGTCTATATGGTAAGTGGATTAACAAAACAGAAAGAGGTATTAGATACAGTAATATCTGTCACCGAAATCCCCTAAACCAGGAACGATGTATTTTTGTTCGTCCAATTTTTCATCGATACCACCAGTGATGATTTTAACATCAGGGTATTTATCTTGAAATGCTTTGATACCTTCAGGTGCGGCTAACAAGTTCAAAAAATAAATTCTATCCATTTTAACCCCTCTGGATAATAAAACTTCAACAGCCATCATGGCACTACCACCAGTAGCCAACATTGGATCTAACAAGAATACGTAACGATCACTAATATCTTCGGGTAATTTTTCATAAAATAATTTGGGTAATGCTGTTTCTTCATCACGTTGAATTAAAATTTTACCAATTCTAACCGATCTACAACAATCACGTAACCCCATTTCCATTGATTCACCAGCTCTCACGATTGAAACCCCACAAATCTTACCCAAGAATTTAGATCCGGTATATTCATGACCACCATGACATTTTATAATGGCTTGTTCCACCGGCAATTGGTTAAGACCTTCTTCAACAAGAAGACGGATGATTCTATCGGAGTAAAAAACAAAATCACCTCGTTTGGTTTGTTGGTCGCGAATGATGGAGTATAACCCAATGAGTTGTTTGGTTTGAGGAAGAAGAATGACGTTTTTGGTAGGTTCGGTAGACATTTTCCCTTTATTTATCTTATGTGTATTGTCTGTGCTATAGAGGAAGTAGATAAGCAGTTTGTTCTTGAGAGTCTTTAAAAGTTTTATAGTTGTGAAAAAGACTGTTAGATCTTTTTTTCTTTCTTTTTTTTTTTTTTTTTTTTTTTTCTTTTCATCAGATGAGATTTGAGTTTCTTATCTTTGGAATGAAAGTACACACCCGTACACCATGCAACCATACAATGGGCCTATACACGATAACAAGGTTCACCATGCTAAACACACGGAGTCTGCTTAGTATTGGCTCACTTCGAATGGGAAAGCAAGGGAAAGCAAGGGTTGAAGGGATAAAAAAATCAAATAAAAAAAAAAAGGGCGGTCAATTATAGTACATATATATATAAGAGGCAATGGAGTTGACATTAGAAGATAGTTTCAGCTTCTTCTTGTTGAGGAGCAAAAGGATTTTCAATAACCTCAGTACCATCAACTGGAGAAAGGGTCAACAAGGCTGGGCCTCTAACCACGACAAACCCCAATTGTCTGGTTTCACTTGTCAAGACTGATTCGTCATCTTGGTCTAAAATCATTGTTAGTATATGAGCACACGTGAATGGTTAACATTATAAAATAAACATACCTCTTACCGTTTCAGTAACATTTTCCAAAACCAAATTCATCAATTGATCAAAACCTTTTAAAGTTCCTTGAACTTCTCTGCCTCCCACGAAATCAACTCTAACTTGTTGGTCCTTATACTTGTTCAAGTCCAAGATGGCCTCTCTTTTTGGTCCTTCTTGTTTATTGGCATTGTTGTAGTTGTTATTGTTGTTATAGTGTCTTCTTCTGTTATTGTGGTTATTGTTATTATTATAGTTGTTATTATGATTATTATGGTAGTTATTATTATGGTTGTTGTTATTATTGAATTGTCTCTAATATAAAAAGTTAGTAAAGTGAACTATCATGTCGCGTGCATGCTTCTAGCTTGTCAATAGCTTCTCAAGAGCTTGTCAATAGCTTCTCAAGAGCTTGTCAATAGCTTGTCAATAGCCTGTCAATAGCTTGTCAATAGCTTTTCAATATTAAAACAACTTTCAACCCGCTTTCCGACCTAGGTAATACATACGTTTTCCATGATGGGCGTGTTGTGATTTGGTGTTTGTATGCTTGGAGATATCGACTATGCTTTACTTTGCTGATACTTTTTTTTTCTTCATTCTCTTTTTTTCCAGTGGTTTATTTTTTTGTGGGTTTTTTTTGAAAATGATTTTTTTGAACTTTTCAGCGCGTACAAAAATAACCGTTTAGAATCAAAAGCACATACATTAACAGATCATTCAGTTAGTACAGATATGAGTGATATCAATATATATGTGACATCAGACTTGACGTCGTCGGAAAGACGAGTGTCGCCACAATGGGACCTACACTACTGGAAGACAAAGTTAGAGTTAATCACGGGTATACCACCACAGTATCAAACCATACATTATTATCCAATTCCATCATCTAATGAGTATAAGATAATATCCGATGCACTGCAATACTCAAAGCAACAAGATGAACAAACCTTGGTATCTCAGTTTGAAATTGCCTCTTATAGTCGACTTCATGTACTTGATGCCAATCCTGATTCTGAATTGAATCAATTGGCACACAATGATGATGACGATGAAAGTGATGATAGTGATTCCGAAGTAAATAAAGATGGACATTTCAAATTATCAGAAGAAGAATACGCCAAAAGAAGCAATACTGTATTGAGGTGGAAACAAGATAATAATTTAGGACGATTCAATCCACAATATGAACAAGAAAAACAACGTCAATTGGAAGAAAATTTACGAATTTCATCAAGTATGAAAGTAGGGGATAGATGTCGAGTGATAAATATACTGGGTACTCGGTTAGGTGTTGTTAAATTCGTTGGAGAAATCAGTCAATTGGATAATAATCATGAAGGTCAAATATGGATTGGAGTTGAATTTGATGAACCATTGGGTAGAAATGACGGACTGATTGAAGGTGTAAGATATTTTGATGCCAGACATAACCATGGTAGTTTCTTGAAGCCAAAACAGGTTGAAGTAGGTGATTTCCCTGAAGAAGATCCGTTTGCCAGCGATGACGATGACGATGACGAGTTATAGTTTCTTATTTAGGCTATTTACACTTACTGACAATCAAAGTGTCTCGCTTTATCTGTAATCATACCAAATCCTTTCTGAACTTAGCGATTGTCAAGAGATGTGCGACAAACTTTTATATATTTCGATACGGGTATAAGCCTAGCCTTTTGCCTGTAAATCAAAGCGCCTCAAATGAAAGAGCTCGCACTTATGTAAGACCATTAAATACAATGATAAGCAACCTTGTTGGCTCCTTGATATCAGCATACCCATTCTTCATTTTGCAGCTTTATGAATGGAAATAAAAAATACAGTGCACCCGTACATTCCGTACTTTAGCCGCCGCCACCAACCGAAAACAAACAGAAACAGAAAAAAAAAAAAAAAAATAGCGCAGCTGAAAATTTATAAGCATAAACAATCGGAAAGATTGATTTGATACAAGATCAGAGATATTTTAGTTCACACCGATACTCCACATTCATTTTGGAACAACCCATACCTATATACAGCATGTTTGAGTTTATTTTCCTGTATATCCAGAGGGAAACCTTCACCAAGTACTTCCGCTTAATCATTGTGGTTTGCTGTTATCTTATCTTCCGTCAGTACTATGCCAAGTGGGCTCAGAATAAGTTATTGAAAACACAAGTTGCTGATGATGAAAGAGAGAAAGCACTCAAACCAGAAAAGGATAGATTAGCCAAAGAACAGCATGAAAAACAATTGAAACAAGAAGCTGCCAATTTTGGATGGGGTAAGAAAACAAGACAAACAGTCAAGACTCAGACTGCTGAATTACAAGAACAATTAGACGTGCTCAGACAAAGACACCAGTCGGCTTACGATGCTGCTGAAGATCATGATATTGAAGACTTATTGGAAGATTGATTTCTCATAATATAACTTTCCCTTACAATTTCATCCATTATTCAATTATACATTCTTTGTCATTTCTTCTTACCTTCATATATAGACTTTTTGTAGTGATAAACTGCAAATGAACATGACCCGTACACCTTAACCTGGTTGGCTAACAAAAGTAAAAATAAAATAAAAAAAGTAAGGAAGAAGAAGAAAAAAAAAAAAAAAATCTTTTGCGAAGAGTTGAAAAAAAAAAAAAAGAAAGCGTAGGGAAGAGCATCTTGACTTGGAGGACAATTCAAACAAAGTCTTTTAAATCATTCGTCCTGCGTATTCATTCATATTCATCTACCCTAAAACATACTTATAGAAATTATGGCGGGTGACTCATTTTTATCAGATCCTTCCAGGAAAAGAAAACGTTCTGGTAAAGCCACCAGTACAACTCGATCCAACATTGACAGATCAAAATCATCCAGATCAAATAATAACTCCAAACACGACGAAGAAATTTCAAGTGGATCTGATTCCGAAGACGACACTAGAAAAAGAAGAGCAGGGGCCGAAGAGGAATACGATCAAGAAAACCCATCCAGTGATGACGAATTTGCTGATGAGAATGAAGCAGATAAGAGAAGAAGACTAGCCAAACAATATTTGGATAATTTAAAAGATAATGAATTGGCTGGTGGTGATGATGATTTTGATGCCGGTGAAATGGACGATGATATTTTATCAAGACGTTTACAAAATGACGTGGCTGAAGATCGTGGATTTATTTATAAATTCATCGGTGACAAAATTGCATCTCAAATTGATAATTCCATTAAATTATCAACCACCAGAATTGGTCTGAAAAATCTTACTGCCGTAGTAGCTCGTTATCCATACCTTTTCACCGTATCCAAAGATATTGAATTAATTAAATGGAATATTGCCACCAAAAAACCTACTAGAATAAAACATACTCGTGGTGGAGCTCTGTTTTCTCAATTACGTACCAATCCACAATTAAATCATCATTGGGATCAAATCAACTGTGTCGCCGCAAGTCCTGATGGGAAGTACGTCGTTACGGGTGGTAGTGATTCTCGTCTTATTATATGGTCCCTGGAAAATTTAACCTGTCTTAAAGTATTGGAAACACGATCACCAGTAAATGCCATTACATTTCGTAGAAATACCGATCAATTATACGCTGCGTGTGCCGATTTAAAAATCAGAACCTATTCAATTAATCAATTTGCTCAATTGGAAATCTTATACGGTCATCAAGATAATATTAGTGATATTAGTAGTTTAGGTCGTGAAACATGTGTTTCGGTTGGTTCAAGAGATAAAACTGCCATGTTTTGGAAAATTTCTGAAGAATCAAGACTTACATTTCGTGGTGGGGATTCAACAGAAAAAAAATCAAAGAAAAAGAGACATACTGAAGATTCAAAATCAACTTTAGATGATGATGAATTACCATTTCATGCCGAAGGTTCAATTGAAGTGGTTTCAATGATTGATGAATCTCATTTTGTTACTGGTTCCGATAATGGGAATATTGCATTATGGTCATTGGCCAAGAAGAAACCATTGTTTGTTCAAAGATTATCTCATGGTTTACAACCAGAATATACTTCTACTCAAGCTAGTGCTGAAGTACAAGAAAAAGATGCCAAGAGACAAATACCCGATAGACAACCATATTGGATCACCAGTATACATGCCGTACCTTATAGTGATGTATTTGTAAGTGGGTCATTTGGTGGTAGTTTAAAAGTTTGGAAATTGGGTCGTGAAGGATTAAGATCATTTGAATTGATTGGTGAAATTACCAATGTACGAGGTGTTGTGGTAGGGATTGATGATGTCGAAATCAAGGACGATAAAAAGATCGTTGTGCATGCATTAATTAGTAAAGAACATAAGTTTGGTAGATGGTTGGGTAAGTTGGAAGGTGCTAGAAATGCACTTGTAAGTTTTTCATTTGACATTTGATTGTTATTTTTTAAATTAACTTTTCTTCATTTCTTTATTTCTAAGTTTTACTTTTCACCCTTCTTTATCATACAACCTGTACAATACATACTTTTTCATTGAATTTTTCATTGAATTTTTTTTGTAATTATTTATAGCTATTAATCCATTAGAGAAATTAAACATGAAATTATTATAAATTACAAGAACTAGTATACATGAATTCAATATAAATATAAAGTGTGGGTTTTCTTCATTAAATTAAAATGCAGCTTCTTCATCAGGCTCATCATTCATGTCATCATCACCATCGTCGAAATACTTCTCAGCATTATAATCATCGTCATCATCTTCATCATCATCATCGTCCATATCATCATCTTCTTCTATTTCCTCGTTGGCATTGGCAGCATTAGGATCGGCGTCAAGTGTTTCAGCCATACTCTTTAATTTTTCCAACATTGATTCAGCACTGTTAGCATCTGGTGTATTAACATTAAATTCTTTCAACCCTCCATCAGCTTTGAAAGATGATAATGATAATAATTTTTTCTTCTGCTTATTACTAATACCCATTACTGAATACAACTCATCGGGGAACAATTCTAATTGATATGGATGTTCTTCAATAGTTCTACCCACTTTTTTAACTTTTTTATACTTATCGGAAAATCTTTGGATCCCATCAGGAGCAGTGGTTGACTGATCTTTACTCGGGCTCGTGGAATTACCCGTGTAGAAAGGACCATCTAAGATCAAATTTTGAAATGCAATCGACTGTTTGGCAGCTGATTCTTCTGCCTTACTAATAGAGCCGTGAACTGGTAATAGTAGTTGTGGTTTTTCCTTGGATAAATCAGAGGAAAGAACATCGGAATAATCTAGTCCAAAGGGTAGTAATGCCCTACCGGAGTTTCTTGATCTAAACGACATGAAGATGAACTAAATGTAAAGTTATGCAGGGAATGGAACCAAAAAAAAAATCAATAATGCTGAATTTTGAAGATATCAAGATGAGTATTTATGAGATGCAGTGACAATATTTTTAAATGCTTTGTATCCTCAAGAGCAACACGTAATGCAAAATAACTTCTATGTAGGTATTGTCTAATGAACTGTAACTCGACAATATCGAATATTATTAAGTATCACAAGATTCTTTTTGGGTCAAGACAAGCTTATACGCTATTGGTATATGCTTAGCTCTTCATCGTTTTTTTTTTTTCACATCATCATAGTCAATTTTGTGCTATAGAAATATAACAATGTCACGTGCTAGGTCACATGACCAGTTTTTTTTTCTTTCCGTCTTCTCTTTTTATAGTGGCATTCAATTTAATCCAAATTTGGATCAAAAGTAAACAAAGTTTAAAAAATGTATGCACTTGATATAAATTGATGAAAATAAAAATAAAAGCTTTGAAAAACTGGAATGAGACAAAAAGATCATCAATAAGTCACAAAATACAAGCCGAGAACTTATTCGAATATACTTCACTTGCTTACCTTCAATATAGCCATTTAATATTCGTTTAAGAAAAAGTTGTCACGGTTGTACACTCTACTGGTCACACATACACCGCCGAGGAATCATTCAGAAAAATTAAAAAAATACGCTCACGTGAATATAAGCCTCGCAAAAATAAATATCAAAACTAGATCATCGAGCCACCCTATAAGAGCTGGATAATAATCAAGACTGATCGTCACTTGACATCTCAGAACAAAATACACATTCGTTATAATGTCAGAAGCTTTTGACTACGATGAAGACAATTATGCACCTGAGTCGGCCGATGGCACTCTCGTTATCTTAGTTTGTCGTGCTAAGCATTTGCCCAATCGTCGTAAACTTGATAAACAATCTCCTTATGTAACCTTGAGAATAGGTACCACTGCCAAGAAGACACCATCACACTTCAGGTCGGGGCAAACACCTGAATGGACTCATGAAATTAGATTTCAGTTGACTCGCGAAAGGAAGCCAATAATGAAGTTGGATATCTTGGATGAAACAAAACATGATCCAACCCCCATTGGCTCAGTTGATATTGACTGCTCGGTGATATTCGGTCCAGAACATAAAAAAGTCGAAACAGACCAACAAGGAAAGAAACTCGAAAAATATATTCATGATAATTGGTATGATTTAAAACTCAATGACAAGAGAGCAGGAAAAATATACTTGGAAATGACATTTTACCCTCAAGTACCAGTTGTACCACCTAAAATCAATTTACCAATGTACGGAGCAAGTGGTATGAGCAATGACTTCTCACATGTCTCTCCTCGTGGATCTTATTTTCAAGACGGTACATCACCGCATCATGGTGTTAACTTCGCTGCATCTATGGGTGCCGCCAAAAATTTACCTCCACCTCCAAGACACCCTTCACAACTGAAATCATATACCGCGGCAGATGAAGTGTTTGTGTCATCTGATAATTCTGATGATCGGGCTCGAAAACTACTGGCTATGTTCAAGAATCTGGCGAATGGTTCAAATGCTGTTGAAGTTCCACCTTCTAAATCAACTCCTAATATTCACGAGGATCAGAGTGTATTTGTTAGTAACCCCGGACTGCCGTCTAGATTCAAGAATTACACCGATAAATTCAGTAAATTAACCAAGAAATTCACTAGCAAAGAACCCATTACAACATTCTTAGCACCTCAGGCGCCGGCAAATAGTAGTGCTCCAAACTTGATTGGTTCAAGTCCAAGTCATTCACCAGGAACAATGCCACATGCAAGATCACGATCAATATCTCCATTGAGCGAATACGGTGGTGATGATAATCACAATTTTGGCAATTTACAAGTTGGTCATAGCAATCTAGTTGTTGATGACGAAGATAGATCTCCATACAGTGATTATCATTATCATTCCAATAATGATGAGCTTGAATTAGCACCCCCAATTCCGCCCCCTCATTTGGTAGACAACAGGCTGACCCCGTCACCTCCACCAGTTCCTGCTGATCATTACAAAAAAAAATCTCCGCTGCGGAAACCGCCACCAAGTTTCAGTACCAATACTTTGCTGAACCAGTTGAATAATTTATCGTTAAACGAGGTTCCTTCTTTACCCGCATCGTCAATCCCATTTTCGGCAGATAATTTCGGACTCGAAGATAGTGATGAAGATGACGATGAAGATTTTTTCAAGCCACCCGTGCCTACCAAAGCCACTAATAATATCGATGGTGGCATGGATCCTAGATATTATGCCCCGGCCCCAAGCGAACAATTCAATCGAATGTCACGTTTGCAGCAGGGGAACGCCCGGAATACTGATGTTAGTGTAGATTATCGTACTGATGAAACTGGATACTTGGGTGAAGGCCGTTGGGATCATCAAAACTTTAAACTGCCAGAAATGAAGCCACAACCGGATAATGGTAAATTTTCCCCTTCAGTTTTTGATAGGATGCCATTGGGTGGGAGCAATAAGGGAAACGTGGAACGGAAACCAAACGTACCTCCTAAAATTCCTCAAGGTTTGACAGAGATGGAGTACTATGTGTTAGAAAAGGAGAAATTCTTGAAAGATATCAATGGGAATCGTATATGACAGGATATAGACGCATGATTGAGTGATTCTGGTCTTATTTGAAGCTATCAAATATTTGTACAATATATTAATAAACACTTTACACATTAGGTTGGAAAAAACATAAGCTCTTGTATTAATTTTGTGAGTCAAGATAAAATTTAACTACACGTCGGAAATGTAGGGTTAAAAGCGAAAGAGCTAAAGAAAAAACAAAATGTTCAAATTAAGTTGTTCGGGAAAGTATTATAATCAAAGGAGAAGACTAAGAAAAGATTATTAAGATTAATTAAAATAAAAAATAAGGCTAGGAAGAAAACGAAGATAGTAGTAAATACAGCGTGAACACAATTAGAAAGATAGAATAAACATAAGGGACTAAATCATTAGAAGAAAGCAAGAGACAAAACAAAACAAAACAAAATCAAGTACATTGAAAATCAAAAGAAACAGGCTTCAAAACCATCTTTAATAGATGACCAAAGATAACGAGAATAAGAGAAATATCCAGATACAAAAAAAAAAAAGCAAATGGAGTTAGCAGTGTGAAGTGAAAAAAAAAGAAAAGGAAACTGCAAAAAAAGCTGTAAAAAATCAAAGCTCGGGAAAAATCTAACTGCAAAAGAATCACAGAGTTCAAAATCAATAATCATCTGATCACGTAATTTCAACCTACTGAAAAACAGTCCATGAAAATGAATTCGTAGATATAATATATCAATCATAGCGTGGGTTGAGGAATGTTCAAATAAATTCATGATTTGACGAATATGTGTAACAGCAAGTAAATAGATGGAAGAATGAATCGATCCTAATAATTAAGGGATTATTGATTGGTGATGGTAATTGATTGATTTTCCACTACTGCTTCTTTTCCCAAAGATTTTGGGATCACGAAAGTCTCAAAACGTTCAAGACATAAAAGAAAAGGCTGAAAGAAAAATGAGACATGGGTGTGGAAAATCATGATGAATAGATGAGCTTTGAAACCAGTGAATAAGGATACATGTTTGGATAAAAGTCTTCAAGTTTTATTGATTTTTGTTGATTGATTTCTTCTAGGTGATTACTCAGTCTATTTTTGTATCTTGAGAGAGAAAAGCAATGATAAAAAAGGAGTTGATTGATAGTCCCGAATTAACAAAAGTAGAAAACAACAAAGAGAGGTAAAGTTCACAATTTGAATAAAGAAGGTATTTGAACAAACAAGCAAAAAGAAGAGGGAATGGAGCTCACAATAGAAAAAAAAAAAAAGAGGTAAAATAAAGGAATCACGGGGATTAAGTTATTGAAAGAAAAAGAAAGAGGAGGTATCAAAACAATATAGAACAAAAGACGCTATGCAAGCGTTTGAAAGTTTCTATATCATTATATTAAGGCGGCGACAGCAGCACCAACCAAACCTAAGGCAATACCTCTACCAGCGTCAATCATGTTAGCAGCACCGGCTTCAGAGTGAGTAACCTTAGGGGTGGCTTTAGCTTCAGAAGAGGAAGAAGCAACATCTTCAACTGGTTCTTCAGCAACAGAAGAGTAGGCAGCCTTAATGGTGGTTGGGGTGTAAGTTGCCTTGGAGGTGATGTGTTGGTGGGAGGTGGCAGAAGCGGTGTTGTTGGAGTACAAAGTAGAAGTTTGGTTGCTAACAGAGGAGGTTGAAGGAGCCACGGAAGAAGAAGAGTGGTTGGAAGAAGCAACGGCAAGAAGACCCTTGAATCCAGTCAAGTGAGCTGAAGATGGGTGAGCAGTGGCTGAAGCTTGAGAAGCTGAAGAAGCTGCGGCGGCAGCACTGGCAACTGAAGCAGCTGAAGCAGCGGAAACAGAAGAAGCTGAAGCGGCAGAAACAGAGGAAGCGGAAGCAGCAGAGGCAGCAGAGGCGGCAGAGGCTTCAGAAGCTTCAGAGGCGGCGTAAGCAACAGAAGCTTCGGAGGCGGCATAAGCAACAGAGGCTTCAGAAGCAGCGTAAGCAACAGAAGCGACGGAAGCTTCAGATACAGAGGCAACACTGGCTTCAGATACGGAAGCAGCACTAGCAGCACTAGCTTCTGAAGCAGCACTTGCAGAGCTGGCGGAGGCAGCTGAAGCGGAGGCAGCACTAGCTTCAGAGACAGAAGCAACAGAAGCTGCTGAAGCACTGGCTTGAGAGGCAGAGGCTGCGGAGATCGAAGAAGATTCTTGAGGACTCAAGAGAGTACTGGTGATGGTAACGGTAGAAGTGACGGTAGTGTCTTCTTCGGCGTGGGCAATGGCAGCCAAGGCCATCATAACGAAAGGAGCGAAAGAGTTGAACAACATTTTTTTAGTTTACTGAATGAGTGGATTAAGTTAAAATTGTTTTTTTGAATTATTTATGAAAGACTGAGGGCTTGTAATAAAGCGATTAACTAAACGAACAACAAGGGAAGTTATAAAGGAGAGACTAGGGTGAGGCGTAGTTAATGAGCGTTTGGACTAACAGACTTAGAAATTAAGAGAGAAAACGATTAAGCTAAAAGAGAAAAAAGAAGAAGAAGCTAGAAACTGATGATAATCAGAATATCATGGGAACTCAGAAGTATAAATGAGAGTTGTGAGTTGCCGAGAGACGTATGCATCAGTTATCCAATATTTTTACAGACACAAACAAATGCCAAAAGCCAAAACAACAAAAAAAAAAAAAAAAAAAAAAAGAATTAGCATTTAGTCTCCCTACATACCAAATTTCCATTCTTGTCCCCGAGGACGATATGTGGTGGAGATGGGTGGGAAATTTGGAAATTTTTAGCACCACGATCGTGCTAATTTCTTTTATTGACAATAACATGAAAAAAATTAGCGTTTGAATTTTTCAACAATCCGAGCCAAAAAATAATACAATGCAATCCATTGTCATTCAAAAAAATAATAGGAGAGACAAGTGGTGAATAAAAAGAAATATGTTAAAAGGAATATAGGATTGGAAAGCTCAGATAATGACTAGGGAAAATTTCCGACTAATCAATTTCAATCTGGCTCGTTACTAACCACTTCACTCAGCTGTATACGGGCATTTCTAGATGTATCCATGACACCATCCTTCAAGTTGTTAATCAATAGTCTACTTCTTTTTTTGTTCTGTTTTTTCTTTTTTGTCTTTGATATTTTTTGTGATTTTGTTTTTGTTTTCTTTTTTTTTTTTCGAGCAGGCGAGATGTGTCTTTGCAAAATGCTCGTAACGGAAATCGGCGTTCCCGATTGAGAAGGATACTCACTCTATTTGTGCGCACGGGCTCGTAATATATGCAGGATATGCGGTGTGTGGCTCTTTGTTAAGTGTCACTTTGTGCGTCATTACCGGGATATTCTTTTTTTTTTTTTTTTTTTTTTTTTTGTCTTTCTTTCTCCATTTGTTTATTTCTTTTGTACTTTCTTTTCTATGCAATCCCATTTGCGATTTTTAGTACCCGTTATTGTCAGACGATGCCATTGGCAACTGAGAAATGGCGAGCTTAAATGATTGTTGTTGTCGTGTTTTCAATTTATACTAATTCTGATATGAGCGTGTTTTATTGTCAAGTTACTCATTTTGCTAAGATAAATGGTTACCCCCCTCCTAACTAAACTAAACTCAGTCACCCCTTCACTTGCTCACAACTCAACACATGAAATGAGTTCTTTGACACATGCCCCCTGGAAGGAAAGCAGATGAGAAAATATGAAGAAGAAAAACCACAATTGATCTTATTTTTTGTCTCTTCATTGAAGCCGCCTGATGTAGTGGATTATCCTTCGGTACCAATATTCTCAGTTCCCTTTTGGCCTTGTTTGCTTGGCCCTGTCGGACTTTGTAGTCATTGGTTGAAATACAGCCTTCTGCTCTTTCTTTTTTTTTTTTGTTTTTGGTCTCTTTCTTCTTTTTTGGAAAGCTTATTGCATGTGTGGCGGTCTGATCATTTTAGACGAGGCTCCTCGGTGTGTTTTATTTTTTGTGTTTTGTCTGTTTTTCGTTTTTTTTCGCCTGCGTGATTTCTTTTTCGGGAGATCGCATAATATTTTTTTTTGTTTTTTCACGGCTTTGTTTTGGTTTTACACTAAAACAGTTCTCGATTTGGAAGCAGAGTCGTGTACGGTACGATTAAATGCTCTGAATGCAGGGCCGCATGTTCCAATTAGTCTATGTTTTCCACTCTTTCAGCGTGGTATTCCTGTTCTCGAAGTATCGGTTTGATCTGATCAATTCCCGGATGACAATCAACTGGTTAGATCAACCATTTGATATCAGTGTGTTGCAACCATCCGCCCTTATGTGCGCTTGCCAATAACGTACGCCTTAATGCGAGTAATTTAATTTAATACGAGTCTAAGCTCGCAAACAGTTATCAAACGCTCTAAATCATAACCCATCGAGTGGTGAGTTTAGTTGAATCTCTGATACTGATTCTCCTTGCTTCCTTACCTTTTGCCGACGAAGATGCTCCGATTATGTACGTGCATCAAACATTGTACGTCAAATCAGCCACCCCTGAAAAGCTGCAATGCTACTGCGATCATACACTCTAAGACAAGCTCGGTAATTGGGCTTTGTTCTTTATAATTCTTTTTTTCAGTTTGTCAATTAGACGATAGTTTAATATTCATATTTCTCTTTATAATGCTCACTCAAACATGTTGAAAAAAAGAAAAAAAAGTGGTAAAAAAAAAAAGGAAAGACTTCAAACCATAACTCGCAAAATTTACATTTGTAGTCCAACTCATTATATCCACGTTTATAACCTCTTGTGTCCTCGCGCTTTTCTTTTTCTCTTTGACTGAAGACCCACGTATCGTACATCACTTCAACGCTACAAATCTTGATCCGCGTTGTCAACCGTATACTTAAAAAACAATGCATTCCGTAGTCGAGATCAATGATGCAAAAAAAAAAAGAGTTAGCAGGACCAAAGTCAACTCTTCACCTTCACCAATATCAAGGGTAGTAAATTGGTATTTCAATAGCCTTCGCCCCCTTTTTTTTTCTCTAGTAACGCGTATCAATGTCAATTCAAGTCACACCTGGAAAATGTATAAAGCCTATTTAAGTGTTCTGAGCGTTAATAGAAAAAAGAAACCCTCCGGAAATACACGTTGATTATCAGTGTTTTCTGCGGCAACAAAGGGGTAAAAAAATAAGCCATGTCACTTGTGTCATTCAAAAAATTCAACTTTATCAAGATTCATGATTAGAGTTTTTGTGTTTGCATATACTGTTAGGTTCCCCTGAACTTCGGCTAATTCACCGATAACCTAGAATTAACAAACAATAACAATAGTTGGAAAGGTCGGACACAAATTAAGTTTTCCCGAGTTTTCCCTTTTAATTTAACTATCGCGGACATTTTCTTTGTGGGGGCACAGTTTAAATGAGACAGTACATAAATATTTTCAAAAACTTACAAGGTGTAGAGTCAACCATTTAGTGGGTGTCAGGAGAACCAAGATGAATATCCCTGTTGTAATTGACAAGCTGCAAAAGTATCTGGTTTTTGTTAGGATTGATAATGAGAGTTCCAGGACTGTTAAAGTTTTTTTTGTAGTGCGAGTATATCTATTTGGTCGTGGACAACGACTTGTACTGACAGTTCATTCACAAGCAACAATGTTTGTCTTCTTAAAAGGGTTTGGTAGTTTAGTACAATTTTGTTGAAGTTGCAAAATTATCTCACAAAAAAACACTTTTTTTTTTTTTTTCTTTTTTGCACTTACAATTATTGAATTTGAACAAGAAATTGAGTCTCAGGTAAGGTCCCTTGACATCAACTTTATTTCAGGAACAAGTTTCAACCTTGTTATAATTTGTAAATATAAATTTAACAAGTCATGTATTTCGAGTGTACAGATCTTTTAGCAATTTTCATCACGTGACATTATTTATAACTCCACACGACCATTTCTTTTTTTTTTTTCTCAATTTTCATTTTTTTCATATTTTTTTTTTTTTTCATTTCAGAGGCATTGATATAAGCATCCATCAACTATACTTTAAAGGACACAGACCAACTTTCATTATATAACCATGTACAAAACATCACTTCGTAGGTTTTCTCAACTGAGACCTAAATTATCAAACAACTCACAAACCATTCCATATATTTCAAGACCACAAAATAAGTATAATGAACATAGATCAACATTTAATTTCAAACCATCATCTAAATCAGTTCAAGGACTTATACATAATCCTTCTCAATCAGCTCCTAGTTTGAAACAAACCCCACGTGCATTTTTACCTGCTAATGATCCAAGACGTACTTTATTAAGTGGTACTCGTCATCATCGTACTTATAGTGATGAAGAATTAGCTGATATGCCATTAATTCATGGTTATAATAAAGATAAAACTTATGAAATAACTGCTGAATTACATAGAGAGATTAATAAATTAAGAAGTGAAGATCCTGTTCAATGGACTATTTCTAAATTGGCAAAAAAATTTGATATACCTCAGTATAAAGTTAATGTTATTACTGAAAAGAATGAAATTAGACAACAACAAATAAAACAAGAATTAATAAAAGAACAGGAGTCTTGGAATGATAGAAAAATTAAAGCTAGATTGGATAGAAAGAAGAGAGTTGATTTATGGTTAAGAAATGAATTTTAGTTGAAATCATTTAATTCTTGTATAATCTTGTATATAATTTAAATAAATATTAATGATCTTTAAAAATTTTTTTTATACAGATTTCATTTGTTCATTTTCAAATTCATGAGTAACAAGAACATCTAAATCTTCTAAATTTTGTTGAATATTAATTTTGAAACTAATTGTAAATTCAATAATTTGTTGAACTTTATCATGTAAAATACCTCTTTGTTTTGTAATTTCATGATTTAATTCATCAGCTTCAATAGTTAAAGTTTGATACTTATTTTCAACTTCAATATAACCTTGATTGGTATTTATTTTAATTGATCTTAATTCACGATCTAATTTTTCAATTTGCAGTGAATAAGCGGTTGTATCACTTGTCATTGAATCATAAATTTCATCATAAGTGGCTCTACCAGCATTTAATTTTGCTCCTAAACTTTCAACTTGTTCTTGTTGTTCACTTATAGTTTCACCAATAACATCCGCTTGTTCTTGTAATTTAATGGCATCATCTTGATCTTGATGAATTTTAGTATTTAAAGATGATCTAAATTTTAAAAGTTCAATTTTTTCATCTTTTAAAACTTTATTAATAATTTGACTTGGATTAAAACTTTGATTAAAATCATTTTGAATTAAATCTTGATTTAATTTAATTTCAAAATTATAATTAGGTGAAGGAATTTTAAAAATGGTATTATTATATTGTTTAATAAAATTATCCAAACTTTGAAAATTTTTATTTAATTCAATATCTTTTTGTTGTAATTTAGTTTTTAATTCTTCAAATTTATTACCAATTTGATCAATTAATTTCAGTAATTTATCACGTTCACCATTTAAATTATCAATATCATTTATAGTAAAACCTTTTAAAGTAAGTTGATTTTCAATTTCATGTTTTTCAACTTCAATTTTAGTTAATTCTTCTTCACAATTATTAATTTCAGATTGAATTTTATCTAAAATTTCCAGCCATTTCAGTTTACGAGATTCCATTGTTTCCAAATAAGCTTGAAATTTAATTAAATCACTTTCTAAAGCTCTTGATTTAGTTTCACCATCTTTTAATTCTTGTAATTGATTATTTAATTGATTAAAATTTTCAACTAGTTGTTGATTTGTACTGGATAATTTTTCAATATCTTGAAGTAAATTATCATTGGCTTGATTAAATTCAATTTCCAATTCTTGATAAAGTGTTGAATAATCTTCTCTTTGATTAATAAATTCTCGATAAGCATTTGTAATGTATTTAACAAATAATTCATCAAATGGATCATCAGAATAAGTTAAGCCATCTTCATTATAATTCAGTAACAGTAAATTTAATCTAACCAACCAATATAACATTCCTAAGATGGCGGGCCAATTTGAACCCCCCACGGCGGTAATTTGTGAACGATTTATACCTTCTAAATAAGGATAATTAAGCATTTTCAAAACACCGGTAACTTCGGTTTGAATTGATTTAGTAAATTTATGATTAGGATCAATTTTGTTATATAAGAATTGAAAAATTAGTACAAAATCTTTTTGAGTAGGTTGTCGTAATGTTCTTGCTGTTAATGGATGATTCATTTCTAATTCAAATTTATTTTTTGATAAAAAATCATAAATTTCATGTTGAACGAGTTGTTGGTAGCTTTTATCTCGTAATGGTCTGTCATCTTGTTTAATGTATGATGGTTGAGTGCCAGTCCCCGTGGTGGATTGTGCCCCTGTTGCTGTTGATGGTGTATTTACCCCAGTACCATTCTGTTGTTGTTGTTGTTGTTGTTGTTGTTGTTGTTGTTGTTGTAATTGAAATTGTAGATTTTGTGATGTTGGTGCTGATGCTTGATATTGTTGACGTTGGGATTGAGACAGTTGTTGAGAAGAAGGAGGATGTTGTAATATCGAACTTTGTCTTCTTTTATTGGAACCATTAGATGCTGGGGTTGATAGTAGAATTGATCTTCTTTTAGATTGACTGGCATGATTAGAATTGTTATTGGTTGGATTGAGGCCATCGAAAAGACCACTTGATCTAACATGACCCCCAAGAAGACTCGAGCGAGTGGCACCAGCCATGGATAGCCTTTTGTTGGGCCGACGTATGGAAGACAATAATGGAGTATCGGAATTCATGTGTCGAGAGGTTCGAAGTCGCGGTGCGGTGCTGATTGTTATGATTTGTCCTATACAGGATATTAGATGATGAAGTTTATAGTGATTGGAATGTCAGGAAACTCCTAAAGCGAGTGATATTGGAAAAGTCCGGCACTTGTGTATAAATAGGTGAGCGACGGTGATTGAATCGGCGAGTAAGTAAGACTCATCAAGGGGATGGAAGTTAAGAAGTTGCAACTAGTCTCCTGTTGATGTTTTTGCTGTTTCTTCCGTTCTTTCTTTTTTTTTTTTTTTTTTCTTTTTTTTTTTTTTTTTTTTGGTTTGGTTTGTTTGTTTTGGTTGTTTTTCTTTTTTTTCTTTGGATATTTTTGGGATGTTTGGATGTTTTTTGGCGTTGTTTTTATTTTTTTTCTTTTCGACGGCGGCTAAATTTGTTTTTTTTTTTTTAAAAAAAAGGTTGTTTTGTGCGCTGCACGACCATGCTTGGTGTCTGGGTGTTTATTTTTTGGAGTGGTGTGTCACGTGCGCAATAGTACATTTCATTCAGTACTCCATTCTGAATTCTAAGGTTTACACAATACGACTGTCTATCAAGGCACTTCAAGAGTCCACTAATGGGAAAGGGGTGTTTGATGGCTTATGTTTTCTTGGGTAACTTCCTTTTGCGGGGGGTGTGGTGTGGGTGGTGTGTGTGTGTGAGGACAACAATCGGTAATGGTTGCAAGAAAGGTGGGTCCCTGCGTCATGACACAAATTTCAATTTGTGTATATTCTTACAATATTGATTACACTTATTATTGGCGGTTTTACCCAACCCCAACGGGAAATGTAAGTAGCACCTTGTCAAACAATTGGTGTTTGTTTCATGCTCCCCCCCCCCCTCCCCTCAATTAAGCTTTTACTACTCGCAATCAGCGGTTCTTGCCAACAATAATCATTGAGTGAGGTTGCTCTTGTTGACAATATACATACCCCATCCCACCCCAATGACCATACCATTCCAACCTTGTCCCTTTGGTGCTTTCCCAATCAGGCACACTTCAACAAGTAGTAATAAAAAAAAAACGAACCAAATAAAAATAAATAAAAAAAAAAAAAAAGACTCAGCTGAAACACGCAGGGAGCGAGAAAACGCCTTTGACTAAAAAACCAAAAAAAAAAAAACAACAGAACAAAAGAAAAAACAAAAATAAACAAATAAAGAATGAACCCAAAAGCATCAAAGGTAAATAAACAAGATTACTATCAACGTCAACTTCTCCAGTTACATTTATGTACAAAAACTACCATCTTATCATCTAATCTTGGAAAAAGACCACTCGTCGTCCATAATCTTGTCGGTACTAGTCTTGATTGAAATTTTGTCATTCTTCAATTTCAAGCCAGCCCTCTAACTAAGTCAATAGCTATAACCCCCCTTGGATTGTAATCACTTACCCAGTGCTTCCGTCCTCATTTCCCATCATCCAACACTGAAAATGAGTAGCAGCGGTAAACCGACAACCCCGATATCCCTGCCCAAGGTCCCCAAGGCGGTCAAGTTGAACCCTCCTTCAACTCCTCCCTCGAAAACAAAACTGAAACGGCTTCTGGGAACTTATCTAAATACTCCTGATCAAAATAATGAATCAGCAGTTCCATTCTCACCATCTTTGAAACGTTCAAGTAGTGGATCCTTTAAATCTCCCGACTATAAATTAAATTCTCATCATCATAGTAACGCACCTTCTCCTTATAGTTCCAATCTATTAAAAACTCCAAGACATACTGGTTATGACTCGGATGATGATGATATTGGTAGAAATAAGGTACAGAAAACTCCTCAATATTTTAGTCCTGGTAAAAAATTGTTTACTGATGATGGTGGTAGCCCTAAAAAGGAAGAATTATTAGAAATTAGTTCTCAATTGAAAAATCGTCTTAGTTCAGCCCTTGGTAAATTACAACAAAATCATCAATCTTCAACCACTTCAAATCAAAATTTAATTCAATTTACCGATTTATCCTTTACCACCGTTAATCAATCCCCCACCAAAAAATTAAAATCATCAACTTCAACACCTCAAATGTCAAGTGAAGGTAAATGGTCTCCTTCATTATCAGTACAAAAGGCTAATCTTAATCTACAAACTTTACAACAATCACCTTTACCTAAAAGTAGTCCTACTTTTACTCAATATGCTAAATTTGATGGGGCTAGACAAGCTTTATTTCAAGATGCCACCATTACTCCTAATCAACAACGTAATCCTGAAGTAGGATCACTCAAACAATCACCCATTCTCACCGATACAAACAATAATGATTCAGAAAGAATTTCTATGCCTTCACCTGATGAAGAATCAAGTGCTCAGAATGCTTTGTTAGCGGCATTATCAAGAAAACAACGTCGTAAATCTCAATCAAGTATAAGTCCACGAAAATCACAAACTTTAAATGAACCTGCAATTGTAATACCTACCAAAAATCATATTCCACAAACTCCTCCCATGTCTACTTATAATTCACATCAATATTCTCATCAACCAGTAAAACTCCCCTCATTAAACGTTGCCTTAAAGGCAAGAGGTGATGAATCTTCATCTTCAGGAAGAAATGTTAATAATGGAGCCAATGAACAAGATGCCGTACTTTCACTCATGTCATTATCATCACCTCAATCAATTAAATTCAAACAATCTCGAAGTCAATCAAATAGTAATGATGTTTCTCCACAATCTCAAATATCTAATAATTCTACTTTAACCAGTCCTCAACATGCTACCACCACACTTCCACCAATATCAGGATTAATTCAGGGTTCGTTAAGAAATAGACAAACACCCACCAGTGTTTCAACTACTAATTCAACCCCCACCAGGTCGGTGTTGGCGTCTCCGAGTAAACCGGTTGTAAGTACTGTTACCTCCAATGAAGATAATGATGCTACGGATATAGAAGAGGATGAAGACGAGGTAGATGACGTGGAGGAAGATGAAGATCATGATCGAACACTATGAGATACTTTTTTTTTTTTCCCCTTTTTTTTCCTTTTTTTTTTTTTTTTTTGCATTTTCTTTTTTTTTTGCATTTTCTTTTTTTTTTTGCATTTTTTTTTTTTTTCTTTTCTTATTCTTTTTGCATTCAAGGACTCTAAATCTTTTAGTAATGGACAAACTTTTGATAAACTGTATATATACTCCAATATTAGAAGGTCAGTTATACATGCGAACAAAGTAAAACAATAAAATTAACTAGAAAACTATAAAAATTGAGAGGTATTTATTTTTCATTAATTAGATCAACTTCATCAATAAATGATTTTTTCAGTCTGGCAATTTTTGATAATCTAACACTTTCTTTAACTGGATTAGGAGTTTCAAACATAGTTTCAATTTCTTCTAAAGTTAAAGCACTAGTTTCAACAAAGAAGAAATAAATCACAATTAATTGTATCAAATCCCAAAATACGAAGAACACATAATACCAATATTTAATATTTTCCATTGCCACGGGAGCTGAATATAAATTAACGAATGAAGCCACATTTGAAACAAAAAAATAAAGTGCCATACCTCTTACTCTCATATCATTTGACATTACTTCACTTGGATAAATTGGTTGAATTGAAGTAAATGCAAATGCAAAAAAAATGGTACTAAAAATATAAATAAATGCAATCCCCACTGCAGCTGCTTGTTTATTATTTTCATCATCTTGAAAAAATTTTGATGATATTGCAAGAGCAATAAAACAAATAATAAATCCAATATTTGCATAAATTAAAATTACTCGACGAGGAATTAAATCACGTAATAATCCACCACCAACAGCAAATATAAGACATAAAATATTATTAATACCAGTTAATAAAAGTCGAGTAGTAGCATTTTTAATACCTAATTGAAGGAAAAGTGTGGTTATATAATAAGTTATAACTTGATTACCACTAAATTGATTAAACCATGACCAACATAAAACCACAAAAGATTTTTTACGATTAGCTTTATTTTTGAAAAAAACTCGGAAATCCAAATAATCTTTTGGTTTTAAAAATCCATTTAAATTAAATGAATATTCAATTTGTTGTAATTCAGCTTGAACAATAGGATGATTGGCATCACCATTAGCATGATATTTAACAATTACTGCCACTGCTTCATCCTTACGATTCTTGGCATATAAATAACGAGGACTTTCAGGAAATGTCCAAATAAATATTAAAACAATTCCTGGGCATAATAATTGTAACCATAATCCAATTTTAAAAGAATTTGGAGTACCTTTAAAATGAATTGAAGTACCATACATGGTCCAAGTTGCAATGATTGAACCTACATAATAACAAGTATTTAATACTCCAATCATAAAACTCATATCAGGTGGAATCATTTCAACCATATAAACAGGAGCTGCCAGTAATGCAATCGTTGATGAAAATGAAATTAAAAATCTACCCGCAAGAAAAGCATCATGATTTCGAGGTGCTGACATAATAATCGTTGATATAACACAACCAATTAATCCTAATGCTAAAGTTCTAACCCTACCAATATAATCTGATATCCATAAAAATGCCACTGAACACATGGCACCTGCCAGATAAATGGCAAATACTAAACCAGTACCTCCAGCACTACCATCTAAATCATAATATGCCACATATTCATCCAATGTATTAATTGATGTCATTAACAGACCATCATAACCATTCATGGTACTGGCAAGAAATAAGCAAAAACAAATTACATAAATATGAATTCGAGCTCGAGTCCATTTTTGTAAAGGATGGGTTCTAACAATATGTTTAAGTGAAGTTACTGGAGGTATGTTATTATTCAAAGGTGCCAATACCGGTAATCCATGTTCATCTATCAAATCATTGGTTGCTAAAGAACTAGCTTCTTTATGTTCATGCAGTGGTTTAGGATTAAATGCCGATATTTCCTTCACTGATGAAGACAGTGATGCAGAATTCATGGTTGACCTAACAAAACAACCAAAGTTTACAACTGGGGGTTATTTTACATTGTACTTATATATGATTTAGGTTTATGACTATAGTATTTTGATGATAACTATGGAGAAGTTGCCTAATTTGGTAGAATGCTCCGTGGTGTCAAAAATATACTTTTCTCGAAAGGCTCTCTCCCCACATTTCAGTCTATTTTTTTTTTTTTTTTTCTTGTGGGACATAATTATTGCTTTGTTCTCCCACGCCGTACAATATATCAAATAACAAGTATACGAGTTCAGCGGGGTTTTCACATATTTGATGACATGCTGGAGTAATAACCTAAACCTTGTTGGTTTGGGAAACATCGCCGTATTACTGTAATTGACTAAATTGAAAACTTAACTACTATTTTTTTGGTTCCTTTGGTTCCTTTGGTTCCTTTTTCTTTTTCTTTTTCTCTTTTTTTTTTGTTTTTGCTGGTATCCCTATTGCTAACCTCGGGTTCGAAACCGTAAATTCCAATGATTGGATATAATCGTGTCATATTTTATTTTTGATTCGTATTGTTTGTACTTCCTTCATTACATTTCCAAGACAAAGAACGCGGGGGATTTCAAACAATGCCAACCACGACTACCCTTGCCAATTGGCATTATCGTCCCCACACGGCTACCCCATCCTCAACTAACAAATGGTTTCCTGCTTCCACCAACACCAATGGTAATCAAATTCATCTTGATTTATTACATAATGGTCAAATCCCCCACCCCTTTTATGATGATAATGAAACCAAGGTTCAATGGGTAGGAAATACTGACTGGGAATATAAAACTACCGTAGTCCCCACTCAAACTGGAAATTATCGACAATTAGTATTTGAAGGTTTGGATACATTTACTCAAATTTATATTGATGGGAAATTAAGGCTAAGTACTTCAAATAGTTTTGTTACTTATACCATTGATGATCAAATTCCCCGGGTGTCATTTGAATTATTGATTGTCTTTCATTCTAGTTTACACACTGGTCGTGATTTACAATCAAATCATGGCAAATTTGTTGCTTCTAATGGTGAATCTTCAAGAGTTCATGTAAGAAAACCTCAGTATCATTATGGTTGGGATTGGGGTCCACTCCTAATGACTTGTGGTCCTTGGAAACCAGTTAAATTGATTGAATATGACGTTGCCAAATTAGACTCTTTACGTAATTGGTATGATTTTGATATCAATGAAACAAGTGAACAAGAATTGAATCAGGTTGAGGTTAATGCATTGTTTGATGTATACGTAGTAATTGACCCTAATTTATTGATTAGTGAAAATACTGAATCTAATGAAAATAGTTTTGATGAGGGTGAATTTGATGAAGTTATTTTGACGAGTAACTTGGAGTTCAAACTTGAAGTTACCGATACAAAAGGTGAACAAGTTCATTTATTTTCAAGTCCTATATATCAATCAGGACCAATTCAACTTAATCTGTTTATAATAACCAATCCCAAATTATGGTGGCCCATCAATCATGGTGATCAACATCGATACCATGTCAATATCAAACTTTATTATAAACAACAATTGATTGATGAATTACATCAACATTTGGCCATTCGTCATGTACAACTTGTACAAGACCCATTGGATAAAGGTACCTCATTTTACTTCAAGGTTAACCACGTACCAATTTATATGAATGGATGTAATTGGATCCCCCTGCATTCTTTCCATAGTGATGTAACAAAGCAACATTATCAAGATTGGTTAGATCTTGCTGCAAATGCCAATTTTAACATGATTCGAGTTTGGGGTGGTGGAATTTGGGAAAATGATTCATTTTATGAATATTGTGATCAATTAGGTTTAGTTGTTTGGCAAGATTTTATGTTTGCTTGTGCCATGTATCCTGCGTATGATAAATTCATTCGAAATATAAAATTAGAAGCAATTCAAAATATTACCCGATTAGCAAAGTATGCCTGTGTTATAATTTATAGTGGTAATAATGAAGATTATCAAATTGCTGAAGGTTTGAAAATTGATTGGGATACTCAATTTCCTGCTCGTTTCATATATGAGTCTTTATTACCTGATTTAATAAATTCATTAATTGGATCAAATCAAGTAATTTATCATCGTGGATCTCCATATACTCCAACTTTTGATGGTAAATATAAATTAACTTCAGATCCAACTGCTGGTGATATTCATCAATGGGATGTATGGCATGGTAATCAACAACCTTATCAAAATTGGGATAAATTAGGTGGTCGATTTATTCTGGAATTTGGAATGTTGGCATTACCTCATTCATCAACATTAACAAAATATATTACCAATCAACATCATCCTCAACTGCGTATAATGGATCTTCATAATAAATCAATTGATTTTGAACGTCGCCTTCCCCAATACGTGATGCAAAATTTTCGAGTTGATTTAAATAATTTGGAAAATTGGTCATATATTACACAAATAATGCAAAGTGATTGTTTATCATTGGCATATCGATATTGGCGTCGTGATTGGGGTAATCGTAATTGTGGAGGAGCCATTGTATGGCAACTTAATGATTGTTGGCCCGTTACTTCATGGAGTGTGATTGATTTTGATAAAGTACCTAAATTGGCATATTATGGTATTAAACGTGAATGTCAACCAATTCTGGTGGGGATTAAACGACTTGAACATATTATTAGACATGGTGATGAACCAAATGATTTAAATAAACAAACTCCATTACATGATTTTGCAAAAAGAAAATATGGTGTTGATGTTTGGGTAGTAAATACCACTACAACATACCGTCAATTTAAATTTCAACTTGAGGAATTTGATGTCAATTCAGGTGATTTAATCAAAAGTTTTGGTAATATTAAATCATCAATACAAAATGATGCTAATACTACAAGTGCTTTACTCAAGGAATATCATTTACATAGTTGGTCAAGTGTTATACTTATTACACTTTATGGTGAAGATGGCACCATTATTCATAGTGCTAGTGATTGGCCTCAACCAATCAAATACATAGAGTGGCCCTCTACCAAAGTTGATTATAAAATCAACAAAGTAAATGATGATGAATGGCAATTACTGTTTAGTACCAACAATCCAGTTAAAGGTATCAATGTTGATATTGAAAATGTTGAACGCGCCCATATCAAATTGAGTGATAATGGATTTGACTTATTCCCTGGTCACGTACATAAAATCACAATTCTCAATGTTTATCAATTGGAAGCTTCTGATATTTCTATCAAGTACATTGATTGATAACCTCCCATTTATAAAATATATAATCTTGTGTAACTTATTGCAGCCAATCAATAGTATTGTTGATGTCAGCTCCTTTTGTCCCGATTAGGCAATCTTATCCTTGCTAGCCAAAAAAAAAGAAAAATTCCGTCACCGGAGATGATAATTCCCAAGGGTCGTGCAGTTACCAAAACCACTTACAAACGGCTCACTTTACGCTTAGTAATTTTTTTGCTTAACAAAAAAGAAAAAGAAAGAAAAAGAAAGAAAGAAAAAAAAGAAAATTTTATCGTATCATGCTTTTCAATCACGTAATACTCCATCACTGTTAAAAATATATTCATTACTTTTGAACCTTCTCTTATTCGTTATACTTTTCTCCACTACTTTCCAGTTTACAATATATATATATACTTCCATCAGCTTTTCTTATCAGATTTTGGGCATACAACAGGAGATTTTTCCAATATTCACAACAACAACAACTCATATACTCTCTTTGCATAAATGATCAACGTATTATTACTTTTCCACCCCACGGTGGTTACTGATGAAACCTTGGTTCAACATCATAAATCACAAATCCAATCACGTTATCCATCAGATACCACGCATATAACTCAACATATAATTGATCGAGTAGCCACTGATGCCGTTACACTACCACCCAATAATTTTGATCAAATTATTTATATAAATCCAAATGAGGGAGAAAATAATCGTCATGTTCCACCTCTGACAATGACTAAATTATATACCAGTTTAAAGATGGATGGGAAAATAACGGGAGATTTACCTCAAGATCAAGATTTAGATGTTATTATGAGTGGATTATTAGTAAATGAAGAATTAAAATGTTGGATTAAACCAAAACCAATTGAATCTGTTTCAATACCTTTAAAGAAAAAATCTGTTTCAAATGAAGGTAAAAAATTACTGAGTTTTAAGAAAATATCATCACCTGCCAATGTGGGACTTACTGATACTTCGGCTTCTAATAGTGATGAAGATTCTCCTTCAATGAAACGTAAATTGGCAGAAGCAAAATTAACTTATTTTAGTGATTCAGATGTGGATTCAGATAATGATGAAGATGAAGATGAAGATAATAATCAATTAATTAATGAAGATGAATTAATTAATGATCTGGATAAATTAGGTCTTAATCTTATTGTACCTAAAAAATGTGAAATACCAGGTGGTAAAAAAAGGCGGAAAGCTTGTAAAGATTGTACTTGTGGATTGAAAGAACAAGAAGAACAAGCAGATTTGGTACAAAGATCATTACAAGATACTATATTGGGGAATATGGCACAACTGGCTACTTTAGAAGCAATTAAAATTGAAGAAAAATTGAAAAAACAACAACAAGAACGTAATGCCGTTAAATTTAAAGATGAAGAATTGGCAGAAATTGATTTTACCATTGAGGGTAAAACTGGAGGTTGTGGATCATGTGCATTAGGTGATGCATTTAGATGTGATGGATGTCCATTCTTGGGATTACCTCCATTCAAACCAGGTGAAGTGGTTACTATTGATAGTTTTGGTGAAGATATTTAAGCATCTTTATTGATTGTAACGTTTAATGCCTGTTATTTATTACTTTGCTAATTTTAGCTTAATTATTTATTATTAATACAAAAGGAATCTTTTCATTTCAATAACTTTAGTCCTTTTCTTTGTACTTTAACTTTGTATTTCATTAACAAGAGTTGTACCAAACAATAAGTAGTTCCCAGTTGCAAAACCATTAGACTGGATGTTGATGAAGCGGCTGCAAAAATCTTGCGCATCATTCCAAAAAAAAAAAAAAAAAAAAATCAAACAAAAATTTCAAGAACCCAACCCACAAAGGGGTATACAATTAAGACTGATATTTTAATGGACAAACTAAGTCTTTAAAATGTGATAAAGATCGATTTGTATATGAAATCCATTGTCAATAATTTGAGATACAAAGCTAGACTCACACTATACTGCGAACTACAACGTGCGTGCGGGGTTCACTCTGGGTGAGAAGGAGAATAGATGCATAAATTCAAATCTAACTTTCAATTACGTGCATGATCCTTGTCTCAATACTTTCCCAACTACGATGGCCAAGAATAAGCGGATGAAATTCACAAATTTGATAATGGATTTTGGAAATAAATCCGATTCTAAAAATTTTTTTTTTGTTGTCTTTTTGGGCCTTTGGTTGTTGATCAAAAAACAAAGAGTTCGGAATTATTAAATTGATCGGAAAAATTCATCTTGTTGAGATGGACCCGTTCCATGTGCGTGGCACAGTAACAACAGAAAAAAGAAAAAAGCTAGGAAAATAAGAAAATGGCCAACAACAAAGAAACTATATAACGTTGAAATATTGTATTGAATTAAGGATTATTTTTCTCCCCTCAACAGATGTTTCATTGAACAGTAAAGATTATTTGAATCAATGTTTCATTGCATTTTGTTCTTGTTTTTTTATTTTGTTTTTTGTACTTCTTACCCAAAATGGAAGGCGCTGTTTTCTTCTGTGAAGATCGGAATTATATCTGCGGTGCTTATGCCGTGTCACGTGCTGCCCTCGCACCGCCGTGTACACCAATTACACAGTAGTTACACAGTAGTTACACAGTAGTTACAGAAATCACAGTTATACACTAGTTGTACTGTATTTGACTAAGGTGATTGATACGTAGTGTCATATTTGTATTAAATACGTTTTCTTATGTGCTTGGGATCGTTTTTTTGTTTTTTTTTTGCTTCTTTTCTTTTTTTTTCTGTTCTTTTCTTTTCTTGGTTATTGTGTAGGTTACCGTTTTATTGTAATTCGAACAATACCTGGCATTTTCCTGCCCCTTTTCCCGTGGTGATTTGATTCGTTATTCCTGATCTGCCAATTCAACCGGTTTGTGCATGATTGAATCCACGTTATTTTTCTCATAGATTTACATCAAAGCATAAGGGTCAACAAGAAAGTATGCTTTGTGAATTAGTAAATATTGTTACGAATCTAAATTGGCCCTGATCGTCAAAATTAGGGAGATCACGGTAAAACCGCCGGTGGTGTACACCAGTACTTCCGACCAACGAAAAATAAAAGGGAGAACTGAAAAGAGTTGAAATGATCTGCAGGCAATGTTTTGTACCACATTCTGGACAACAAAATTTTTACCAAAAAACGAAAAGTGGAAAAAAAATAAAAAAAAAAAAAAGAGAGGGCATGCACGTTGCTGCATGTACGTGGCATCCTGCGGGAAAGAGAAAGATAGCTGCTAGCATAGCACGCCCTACATCGATAATAATAATTGGACTGTGAATATTTATTTTTCAAATGATACTCAATTCTGTTTTTGTAATTTCTGCACACCCCTAATTTTTGAACGGGAAAATTTGTTGTTTTTTTTTTTTTTTTACTTCTGAGAGGAAGGAAAAAACCCGCAAGTCAATCAGGCACATAACCTACAAACTAATTTCTCTTATTTGACCTGATATTTCAATTATTCGATAATTCATGCACACGAGCCCGATTTCTTTGGACTGCTAGATTTGATATTATTCTTCTTTTTTTTTTTTTTTTTTTTTTGTTCTTTTTTTTTTTTGCTAGCAACGAACCGGTAATTCCAAGGTCTATTCCGGTTGCGAATGTGTTTTGTGGATAAATAAATGCAATTCCAACAAACTCAAAAACCTCTCGTTTGAACCTGCTATACGCCAATTAGTTCACAAAGTGTATCTCAAGGGGTTAACCACGCTGCGTTTTGAATCGTCTATCAACCAATCAATCCCACAAAACATTCCATCTGTGGGCCACCCTCGGGATGTCTGTGTCATGTAATAACCTTTTAGGTTTATCTCCTTCATCTTATTGTTAGTAGATAGTGTTAATAGATAATGATTTCTCGTTCTTTCTCTGTCTCCTACTCGGATATAGCGTTCCTTTTACCTACTTCTTTCCACCCTGACAAAACCTTAACCGCGGTCAACGGAAACCGGTAGTGTGCCCACCGACCCTTGTTGTTGTTTGTTTGATTGTTCGCTTTTCTGTTTTTGGCTTTGTTTTGTTTTTTTGACATATTATCTGAAATTACCCGCTAGTAAGAAATTGGTTCGTTTTTTTATTTTTCGCAATCACCTCCAGTAGTATTGTTTGATTTATTACTAATGGCCCTCAACGAGTCTAATTTTTTTGATTTTTCTTTTTTCCAACTTAATTCACTATTGTTCTTATTTTATAATATCTCATTAATTCTTTGAGTAAACAAAACTTTGACACCCGAGAGATCTTAATTGTGCTGTAATATCCAGCCTGGTTGTACACCATGGCTTATTATTCTTGGGAGTTCTCTTTGTTGATTTTTTCTTGTTGTCTTTCTGATTGGTCGTTTCTTCAATGTAGCATATCGCCTCGCTTTCGGTACAACCATCAGCCCTTGTCCTACTTGCCTCGGTCTCACAGCGTCAAACTCCATAATTACTCTCATCTGAGCAATTATCCGACCCGTACTTTATCTTAGCCTCGCTTGTTGTTTTTGGTATCGGTTTAACTATGTTTCGGGTTGAGGCTTTTTCTGCCCAAACCAGTTTCTTTTTTTTTTTTTTTTAGTGAAACTACGGATGTAATTTTATCCTTGATGCGTTTGAGTTTTTTGAATTCTCTCGTTCTTTCTTTTCTTGACCAAGAGAAAAAGAATCCTTGACAAGTTCAACACCAATCGATACCAATATTACACCACCATATCGGATCCTTCTTCACTTCGGATGCACTAAAAAGAATCTCGGATCCTTTAACTATCTACTTTAACTCTAAAATAATTTGAAATTAGTAATCGCAAATTGCGCTTCTGCAATCAAAGTGAAACCTCCTTTTTTTTTCTTCTATTGAACCTTTTTTCTCTATTTTACCCCAATTAGGTTTTTGCCCATTTCTCAGGTTGTTTTTTTTTGGTTCTTTCTTTTCCGTCACCTCAAACCCAATTTAGGCCCGGTTGACGTTAATGAGGCGTTCAGCTACAGATAAGTCCAAGCCCTATCCTGCCCATTTTGTCTTGGACTTGATCTGTTTGTTTGCTGCATTTGACATGCCCGGATTATTCTCCCATACGCGAAAAGAAAAAAAAAAATAATAACAGCAAACTGAAGTTAAAAAAATTACCTCAAATTTTTTTTTTGACCCCGGGGTTAGTTTTGACAGGAGATAACAACATGTTTATTCTACTTTTGATTGGTGTTTCTTATCATTATACTTGGCGTGGTGATGTTAGTTTATCTTTAACCATTCTGCCCCATACTATTTCCCCAGTATTGTCTTTGTTCGGTTAACACACACCTCCGCGCCTCATTCACTAAACACGTTTTGTTTGAATGAATTTCTTTTAATGCTATTTTTGCAACTTTCAATCACGATAACAAAGAGCGCTTACTAATGTTTAATGACATCTCTTCTGGTGTAATTGTTTGTTTTTCTCTTTTGTATTTTTGATAGCTCAGGGTTCTGCTTTTTCTTTCTTGCTCTTCTTATTTTCGAAACAATAGTGATATCTTTGTTTGGTTTAAAGTTTACTAACCATAGTTTAAGTCTTTGTTAGGAAATTTGTCATGAATTTTTATTGAGGGACAGCACGATACAACCAAGATTAGAAATATCATCGAGAGATGATTGTTTCTTTCACTTGACAACACCCTGAAATTGAAACATGTAAATTTCATAATGTCGAGTCAAAGAAAAAAAAAAAAAAGAAACGAAGAACAAAAGAAACAAAAAAAGAAACCGAAGACAATTCCGTTTTTGGCGTAAAGGTTTGGTATTACACAAAATTAGTCATATACTTCGCCAGGTTATCTTTTCACCCAAAGTAATCTTTAACAAAATTATCCTTCTTAAGTATCTTGATTTTAAAGTATTAAGCTTCTATAAAAATAATTCATGAAAAAAAAAAAAACTCCCCCAAAATAAAAAGAGAGTTTAAAGTTTTAAGGCAAGCAGGGCAGGCAAGAAAAAAAGTCTCACCACAATTCTAAAGTGATACAAAAACACCCGATCCAAAGGAAAAGCGAATTACACTAGATAAATAATTGGACAAAATGAATAAAAGGTTTTGGTAAATTACATACATGATAAAGTATAAGAGATGGAGTATGAAGAATTAGACATCAGGAAAGGTAGAGAAAAATTAAAAAAACAAATAACAAAAACCATAGGAAAAAAGCCAAAAAAAAAAAAAATGAAAAGTTGAAAAAAAAAAAAAAAAAAAAGGATCGGAGGGAATTAGCAGAATAAAATAAAAATGAATGGGGGAAACAAATATATCAAACATAAAAACTAAAGGCGGAACAAAAAAATGAAACCAGATGTAATATACAAAAAAAAAAGAAACTCACAAACAAACAAACAAATAAAAAAATAAAAAAAAAAAGAATGAAAGGAAACTAGCAAAAATACAAGCTTATTGCTGTACTTGTTGAGGCATGTTGAAAACATCAAATCCATAAGCACCATTATTGTTAACGGGTGTTGGTAAAGAGTTAAATCTTTGACCATTATGTTGATGTTGATGACCTTGAGGTTGTTGTTGTTGTTGTTGTTGTTCATATCCAAAGTATTGAGGAGCACCTGTAGTACCAGTGCCTGCACCGACACCAACGGCACCGTTATTTTGATAATCTCCACCAGCTACATTAGCGGTGGTTGGCAATCCTGCATTTGGGTTACCGTATTGAATACCGGAAGGACCAGCAGACATCGATAATGGACTCAATTTATCTTGTTGTTGAGGTTGGTGTTGCATTTGTTGTTGTTGAGGTTGAGGTTGTTGCTGATGTTGATCATTAGGGTTAAATGAGAATTGAAAGTTATTTTGAGGAAATGGATTGGATTGAATTACAAATTGTGACATGCCTTGAGGAATAAATTGATTTCCTTGCGGTATGGTAGGCATGGGTTGATTATTACTACCAACAATACCAGCAGAACCAGGAGCAGGAGTAGTGGCTGATGTAGCATTAGATTGGTTTGGAATACCAACGGCAGCGGCAGCAGCAGCGGCGGCAGCAGCAGCAGCAGCACTTTGTTGTTGTTGCTGTTGTTGCTGCTGTTGTTGTTGTTGTTGTACTTGTTGTTGGGATTGTTGTTGTTGTTGTTGTTGTTGTTGTTGTATTTGCAAGTATTGTTGATATTGATCTTGTTGTAATTGCATCATTTGTTGATTTTGTAATTGAGCTTGTTGATGTCTCAATGCCTTTTGACGACAAGCAGGACAACCTTTACCCTTACCATGTCTTCTTGGAGTATATCTATAACCAGGATATTTTTTAGCATGATTCTTCTTTTCGTCTTCAGCCAAACTATTCCAGTGTTCCTTTTCATCAGAGGGTAAAGATCTCCATCTACGACCCAATTCACGACTAACTTCAGGATTGGTTCTAATCACACTACCTTCATCCAAAACAGATTGATGATACTTTTGTCTAAATAAGATGAAAGCATTTCTTGGTCTTGGAATACGATTGGCATTTGATTTACAAGTACATTTTTCATTGTTATTGGCACTACCAATAATACCAGGATTAGATGAAGTAGCAATGTAGTTAGCATTACCAGATCCAGAACTGAAACTAGATGCTGGAGTGGTGTTGATACTTGAAGGTTGACTACCAGCCTGAGAAAAAATATCAGGAGATGGTTGGGCTTGATAATTCACAGCAGCAGAGTTGTTGATATAACCAACATTTTGATTAACCATCGATGGAGAAACTTGAGAACTAGTGTTGTCATGTTGTTGTTGAGCTTGTTGTTGTTGTTGTTGCATTGGAGGCATTATTTGAGCCAATGAAGGTAAGGTATGTTTTGAGTGAACATCTTCAACTGGCATGTTGTGATTGGGGTAATAGACCGCGGTAGACATAATGCGAAGAGGATATGAAGTATGAAGTAAATAAAAAAGTGGAAAACAATTAATGAATACAAAACTTGGAAAGAATTAAATTTGAGTAATGATAAGTGGCTAGCACATACAATATCTTTGAAAATTTACAAAGAATTGATTTGAAAATTTAAAGAAGTAATAAAGAATGAATATCTTTAAGAATTAAAGTAAAGATCTTTGATATAATTGAAATTGAATTAGAAAGTAGATTAAAATGAATGAAGAAATGAAAAACAAAAAAATCTTGATAATCGGAAAATTGGGAAGATAAACCTACGATTTTATACAATTATCATCAAGAGGAATAAACTCGATTCAATTCAATCCCGCTACCAAAATCAGTGTAAGGTAAAATAAAAAAAAAAAAAAAAAAAAAAAAAAAAAAAAACATCTACACAAAGCAGATACAAACCTTACCAAAAAAAAAAAAAAAAAAAAGTGGAAATGAAAATAATTCTAACTATGATGTATTACTTTAAAACTTTAAAAACCACAAAAGACCCGACCAAAATCAAAAAAAAAAAAAAAAAAAAAAAAAAGAAAAAAAAGTATTGAAGTGGTGGAAAAATAAAGGAAAAAAATGCTTAGTATGCACCTGCGCTATTCAAAAAATATCGTTATCCACCAAATAAAGCATAAAAAATAAACTTGCAGGATCAATACTGATTGGATGCGGGATGGTGGAAAAAAATGAGATAATAAAATAAATTGTAATTGAAATATGTATATATTGTTTTTTACCCCGTCCTGCGGCAACTGATACTAGGATTTAGTATGAGAAATAAGAAAATATTATACAGATGTATTATGGACTGCACACAGTGTAGTCAACTCGTTATTGTTTCACTACAAAATTATAACAAACGGTTACGATCCACTGTACCTGGCTTTACCAATTTAGGGGGATGGCAGAAAAGGAGGAGGGGGGTTGTAAGCAGGATGCAACGATTAACGAAGCAACCCAGGTGAATGAAAGAAAAAAAAAAGAAAAACATTATTATTTTGAAAATGCTATCTTCTGCACTAGTGAGGTATGAGCACTTGCATGCATGGATAATATACCCTCCTGGGTTTTTGGCCATTGGGGCATTTTGTTTTGTTAGTTGACTCGCCCTCCAAATGATTGTTTCTGGTCAGTGAATAAAGTACAACAATAAGAGAGAAAGAAAGCTTAATCCGGAATCGCAGTTATTTTTCTCAGTGTAACAATTTGTTTTTTCCTTTTTTTTCTTTTACTTCTTCCTCTCGGTGTCTCTCGTCGTCGACTTCCGAGGGTCAGGGAATAACGAAGCGCAATTTGTAACCAAACGATTAGAAGACAGCGACAAAAGAAAAAAAAAAAAAAAAAAAGAGACTGAAGAAGAAAAAAAGAAAAGAGGAAATTGGGTTGGAGGACTGCGCAATCTCCCAGGGCAGCCTTGCAACACATTACTGCGAGAATACAGCCAGAGGTAAACTTTACACGAGATAAAGCATACACTCCCACATATACTAGATGAACCTCCACTAATGATATGAAATGTAGGAAATTTATATACGCGAAGGTATGAGGAGAAATCATGAAAGTATGACTATAGTGGGATCAGTGCTGGTGGGGGGAACCACACTTTACAACGGAGTCACTCAGCCTTTTATTCTCTTATCGAAATTCATCGATTGGTCATCAAGACTTTTGTTTTCTTCTGTATCTTGTTCTTCTCTCATGCTACGATCTACCTATTTCATAGGAGCGAAGTGCTTACTTCGTTAACTGTAAGTATTTATTTTTTTTTGCAGTTTTTGTTTTTTTTTTTTTTTTTTTTTTCTGAAGACAGAGACGAAGAGTACGGTGCACGGTGGTAATTGTATACAGGAAACACCCCTTCTTATTTTTCACGTCTTTTCTCTTCGAATTTTTTTTTTTTTTCTTTTTTTTTTTTTTTTTCTCTATCATGCATCAGCAAAAAAAAATATGGATGAAAAGAGAAAACAATTAATTTCAGGGTGGGACCTGCCGCTAAGAAATTTGTCAAACTAGCATTTCCTACCCTTTTTTTCGGGGTTTATTTTTTTTGTTTTTGTTGTTTTCTTTTTGGTCTTTTCGCTCTATCTCTTGTTATTTGTTTCTCTGCATTCCTGTCGCTGCCCCTCGTACACAATAAGAAGATACCCAAGATCAACGAAATAGCATATACTACTTTGACAGAATAAAGTTGGCATGAAGTTGGCATCCAACAAATGATCAGGACTTAACACCATGTAGCCAACTGTTGAGGGTTTTGTCATAACAGCAATCGAAATCAAAAAGCAGGAAAAAAAACAAAAACGTCAAATGAAAAAAGAAAAGACAAAAAAAGAAAAAAAAAAAAAAAAAAAAAAAAAAAAAAGTGCTCTGCGTGGGGGAAAAATAAACAAAAAAACCAACCACAAAGCTTTTTGACGACCCATGTGAAAAGTGATCAGTAACAGAGTAATTTCAGAGTCAAGCGGGATGAGGTATGAACGATAATCCCCATCCTCTACAGCGGACTAAAAATTCCCTTTCATCGTGTCAAAAATAAATGGTCGATAGTCAACCTTACCTTTCTTGATGCTTCTACCTTTTGACTCCTTTACAAGAAATAAGGAGAAGGCTCCTATCCAACCTGCGAACAGAAATGCTCAAAACAGTGCAGGTTAGCTTATGGTTATCTATTATATACACCATTTTGACCTGATGGGGACATTCTGTGAGCGAATTTGGTTTATTTAATTTTGTTTTTTTTTGTTTTTGTGGTTGATACTCCCCTCGGAACTCATTGATATATTTTTCCCACCAATTATTATTTCACCACTTTTTCTTTTTTATTTTTCGGCTCATGTGCAATTTCCCAAAACGATTTTTACTCAGATAGACACGCACAATTAGCCCGGCGTACAGAACAATCTATTCCAGATGATGATGTACTATAAATGCACGAGTCGGATATAGCTCCTAGTATCTGGGATACTTTTTGCAATTCCGGGTCACCTTCCGTTCATTTTTAACAGAACAAAGAACAAATTGGCTTTTTACTTTTTTTGTTTTTTTTGCTTTTTTTGCTTTTGTATGTAAGGTACTCGAAATTTTTTGGTGTGCCCCCTACCCCTATGATTAATTTGTTTTTTTTTTGCAATTTTGCCATACAGTCTTGATCAATTTCACTTTCCACATCTCGATAATTCTAGCCATTTTTTTTTTTTTTCTTTTTTTTTTTCCTTCCAATGGATAGACTGCAACTTTGAAAAAAAAAAGAAAAGATTGCGTATCTGCTTATCAGGTCCTCTTGTCACTAAAAATTCACTCCATTTTCCTAGTTGGGGTTGAATGAAGAGTTAAGATCTCAATTGCTCAGATCGAGTCGTACTCTAAATTGGTCAATATTTTATTATCCTTGTAAAGATCGACGTAAATAATCAAAATACACAATTCCGATTTTTATTCAAATAAACGAGTTCAAACACTTTCAATAGAATGCAATTCGTATACTACAATTGACGTCTCATCGTACCATTGGTAAAAGAAAAATGGTTGCACTCACGGAGCAAAAACAAAAAAAAAATAAAATAAAAGAAAAAAGAAAAAAAAAAAAAGAACAATTCTTGAAAAGATTCACAACCAATGTGTCGTCCCACACCTTTTTCTTTTTTGTCGTCACAAAAACAACGCTGAATAAATTTTATCGATTATTCGTTTTGTTGGATACAAAAAAGAAAAGGAAAAAAAAAAAAGAAAAGTGAAAATCACAGATCGTTGTCTTCACCTCGTTATTATTGTACCCTTTGTCCTTTGACGCCTTTCAACTCAAATTCACAATTTGAGCCCCAATCCTCGACTTACTCCGAGAAAATCTATTCAAGCAAGGTGAGTGAGACCCTACATGCCTAACTTTTGTTGTCTTCCAGATATTGTTTGTTTCCTTTTTCGACTTGTGCAATAACTTCAAGCATTAGTGATAAAACCTTGATTCGTGAGTGCTTAAGTCAGTCTTTGATTTCCGAATCAATTGATTTTAATGGAGAACGTTCACAACACCAGAGCTATGAAATTCCTAATCAGTCTTGATGAAAAGGACACAAATATATGGACTAAAACGAGGCTGTAATTCTTCCTTTTTTTTTTTGCACTTTTCTTTTTTTTTTTTTTTTTCCCTTTGGCGTAGTGTCCATTTCAGGTACATTCCGGCAGAACAGAACAAAAAGAAGAAAAAAAAAAGAGAAAACGAACAACACAATATCTTTTTTTTTTTTTGCTTTGGTATTTTAAATATTGCCTGCATTTTACATTCCCTGCGTTGCTTAGCATTTTTTGCAGCTCCGACTTTTATGTTTGTGTGACTATCTTACCGGTTTTTTTTTATTTTTTTTTTTTTTTTCCAGTTTGTCAACTCAAGTTGATAGTTTTGTGTAGTTAGATGCTTTTTTTTTTCTTCTTTCTTATGTATCCCGCCTGATGGTTGACGATTACTAGCAGGATCACCACGTCATTAACAGACTTGCAATTTCATATTGGTTCCAATATTCCTTCATCACGGTAGATCAATTCCACAACCAAAAAAAAAAAGATTGGAAAAAAGCATAGACTCACAAGAGATTTTTTTTACATTCGGGTAAACCTTCTACAATTTGAACCAGGTACCACCGAAAGTCTCAGTAAAGTTTATTAAAGTCAATCTTTAGAGGTATCATAAATCGTCCATACGTAATTAAATTATCAACATTTATTTCTTTTTTTTATGTTTTTTTTTTCTTGCGTTGTTTGGTCAAATGGTTCACCTGGAAGAGTTTCCGGAAAAAGAATTTGATTTCTGATGGTGGCGTTTAATATGGAGTGCAGCCATATAAGCATGACGAGTTTTGTTACTTAATATTTTTGCAACACTAAGGGTGGAGAGAGTATAAACGAGTACTAAAACAAGTTAAATCGCATACATGTCATTAGTTTCAGTATCTTATTTGAGGTTACATCTTGCGTATTAGATGCTTTCAAACGAGAAGATAGTCAACCAGCCTTCCCGTTCGTTTGTTGTGTTTTTTTTTCTTTTTTTTTTGTTTTCAACCCTTGTTTCTTTTGATCGCCTTTTCTTTTTTCCTAATGTAATTCTTATCCTCGAGATCTTAGATCTATTGTAATTCCTCTAAAAACTTTCGGTTTTTACAATGTGTGTTTTTCTCGTTCTTTTTGTCTTCTTTAATTTGCTAATTGTCTAATTGAAGTTAAATCACTCGCTTGAGGTGGACAATATTAGCTAAGAATGAAGAACCCTTCAACAAAAAAAATGAACACTAAACACAGAAATAGGCATATTCAAGCACCAACGCGTAATTTGTGTACTATTCCACTTTTGAGTTATGATAGAAATTCTCTTTTTGATCTTATTTTAACCATTTTTTCTACTATTCAGGCAAGTTTTTGCTAAGTCGATGTTTTGACATATGCACCAGTCAATCACACCGGATAAAAATGTTTGTTTCCCAATTAGGGAGCAGTCACTTTTTTTTTCTTTTTTTTTTTTTTCTTTTTAATCTTCTCTTCTTTTTTTTTTCGCTCTTATTGTTTGGCGTTTGCTGATTTTGTGATTCCGCTTTCACGTCTGCGTGGGCTATTGTAATTGAAGGTTCACAATCCCAATTGTAGTTCTCACAATACAAGCCTGGATTGTACAATGCTTGTCGTCTTTTTACCAAATACTTTGACGTTTACGTAAAGGTTTGTGAATAAATCGAAAAGAGAACTTAACCCACCACTCACGAGACTATTGTTTTAGTACTCGAAAAGCTAACAACTACAATCAATCTCGAAAGAAATTCTGTAATATGGTGACTTTGTGGATGAATGGGCTATCAAGGCTGGTTATACGCGCAGGGTATCAGTATTGTTTTAATCTGTTATTTAGCTATTATTGCTTGATGATTGTACCCCACGTATTACATTAGGTCCGACACTTATCTATCAAACCCAAGGCTTTATACAGGGAGATAAAGGAGAGAAAACCGCGAGACTTCCACTTTTCTTAATATCATGGTGGGACACCAAATTCCATTTCTCTAATGACAAGTAATCAAAATTTTCCACCGAGTCAAAATAAGAGGAAAAGAAAAAAAATACAAGTGGTTTATGCAGACCATAGCCAAATTCCGCTTGATGATGATGGTTAATCACAATGAGGTCATCGTGGGCACACCGGAACGTACTGAAAATTATATTTCACTTGTTATATACTAGTATCGCCTCTATTTAGTTTTCGACCCGCACACACTTCCTGGTTACTTTTAATTACCAGAATGGATAACCTATTCATAACTGCATATATTATTTGAGAGGCTATTGTGTATGATGCTAGCGTAGTGAGCAATGAATACTAATGTCCTATTGTTGCATTAAGTCCTATGGTGGTGGTGTGCTTTGTTCAAGGTAAAATATCGAATCAAATGCGTGCGTCAACAGGAACAATTAGTTTACAAAAACAACTCAGCTTGAGATCTATTTTATTATTTTTCTGCGTTTCTCATTTTTATTTTCTTTTCTCGGATAAACCCTCGGATTTGGATATTTTCTGCTTTTTATTTTCCCTCTTTTCTTTTTTTATTTTTTTTCTTTTTTTTTTTTTTATTTATTTGGTTACTGTGACGGGAATAGATTGACTACGGGGCTGATTCTATCAAAACTGATGCATAATTCATCCGAGTATTTCATAGCTGAAGTCTTTCATCGTTTATCACTGTTCTTGTCTTTTTTTTTTTTTTGCAATAGAATTGGTGGCTATATTCACTGTAGTTCGTGTACTTTTTGAGTTGTGGTCTCATATCTACCTCGATAACTCTATTGATTTCATTCTTTGTTGATTACATCACATTAAGATTGAACAAATAACTTTAAATCCGTTTAATCTCGAAATGGCTATTGTGTGGTTGTTCCACTGACAAACAAATGAGTTTAGCTACTGAAAGTTGAATACGGGCAAAAGTTTAAATCGGTGTATTGATCGAAACAATCAAAAAAAGAAAAGAATAAGAACAACAACAACAACAACAACCAAAAAGAAAAAAAAAAAAAAAAAACACAACGCTGGAATTAAAAGTCAGGGTACTTTGGAAAGGGTACACGGATACGCCTTTGTTTTGTTGTTTTCTAACTTTGATTTGTTAAGGATTTGAACGTCGTGATAACATTGTCCAGTTTTTTCCCCAACTTATATTGATCGTGTTTATTGTTCAGGTTTGTGTGAACAACCTATTCACTATCTGGTTGTGATACTAAGCCCCTTGTGTTGTTGTACAAAAATAATTTGAGTAAATAATACCTAAACCAGAACATAATCTGAGCATTTCGTTAAATCTTGTTTTCAACAATACTCGTCTAACCTGCCTTCCGTGATACAGTGCTTTGTGAGGTATTCTTGTTTCTTTTGTTTTCCCTATGACCACTTTCTTCTCAATCTAAGGGGCCCACCTTTCAACCTCCTTTGGTTTTCGCAAACTTTAAGCAATAATGCAGTATCCTTAGACCCCTCACTTTTTCTTATTTTGTTTGTTATTTCAACTTCTTTTTTTTTTTTTGCAATTACCAAATCTGAATACCCAACTCGTCTATAAAGAAAAAGGAGAAAAAAAAAAGAGAAAAAGATAAACCCGGAAAACGAAAAAGCTTAATTTTACAAGAGCAGAAAAAGAAAAGAAAGGAACAGAGTCCCCATATTGGGAAGCAAGGAGTGTGGTCTTTTCATCGCTTTGCACCAACAAAAAAATAGGTTGACTTAGCAACTAGATGAAATTTATCAAGGTCCACGCTCTGCCTGAAATCGTATCATACCCCAAATGAGCTCTTGCCTAGTTGTAATCTTATTTGGAAATGTCACCCCATCTCATAGATTTTCTATTTCTTTTCTTCTTTTTTCATTTTTGATCTCATTCTCTGGGTATCAAAGTGGGCCCACTAGTCCAAGTCAATGATTAATGTGGCACTAGTATCTATCAATGACGGTTTTGTAGGATAGCTGTGTGTTGCGATGCCAAGAATACTTTGGTGTTGTCGATGCTGTAGACCTAGATTATATTTTTATGAATGTGTATTTTTTCTTTTCACAACTTTTTTGCCAGCTCTTGATATTATTTTTTCCGGTGATGGCGTCTGGATATTTTATTCCGCGTTTCCACTCACAAAAAGAAAAAAAAAAAAAAAATTAAAAGTACGCACACTGGAACAATCTATGAAAATAAATCCTTAAAGCCTAAAAAGATAATAATAAATTGAGTGAAGATGAAAAAGAAAAATACTCAACAAGGACAATTGCTTTTTACAAGTAAAATCTATATTCGCCACGGTTGCTGATGATTTTTTCTTTTTGTCAATTATATTCAAATTATAATCAGCTCTATTAACCTAGCGAGATTTATTCAGACGTTAGTTTTGTAATTATTCACAATAGTGTTATTGAGACAGGGACAGGGACAAGGCAAAACGAATCTTTTTTTTAGTCCTTAGTGTCCCTTCGACTATATCGTTGGTATTGTCTTACGCGATTACTATTGAATTGGACAACGATCAAGTTAGACAATAACAAACCATTGACTTAGACAACCATTTAACTGGATGACGATTGAACTAGGCAACTATTGAGCGGGCTAAACAAATCCAGAGAATGGCAACTCAGCCGTGATGGATAAGATTTTGCGTCACTAATTCGAAGTTTATACCCTTTTGGGTCAACGTCCTAATCTTACATGATTAGCTTTGTGACCAATTATAAACCTTTACCTTGTTGGAGCTTCTTTTGTATTTCTATACTCATGAAAAAATAAATAAAAAAACAGAGAAAAAAAAAAGAACAAAGTTGCTACTTTTCAAATTCAACAATAAACAATCAGCTATTGTTTAATCATCAATCTTGCAGCTGGTCCAAGATTTGGCTTATTTGTAGTATAGGGGGGGTAAAAAAAAAAAAATATCAACTTTAATCGGGATCATGATCTTATCTCGACCCAAACCTTTAAAGTTTATCTAGATCTTTTGTTATTATTATTTTTGGAGAAAAAAATAGAGGGTTGGGAACGACAGGTACTTGAGGAGTCACCGCCAATAGACCCATAAAGTTTAAATTCCTTTTTTAAAACCAAAAAAAAAAAAGAGCCTATCTTTGGTATTGTTTGAAGTTTGTTTTTACACACACAGTAGAAAGGGTAGAGAGGGGACCATGCTGGAAAAGATTACTACGAGACAATCTAGATTACTTTACTGTGTCTAATATTTTAAGTTCGTTTCTTTTTACTATTTTCTTTTTTACGGAACACCAAGGGTTTGGCTAGACTCCTACAATTCGATGATGATTATGATGCTGCACAGAACATAAATACAAATAAAAGATTTACAAAATCTGTAGTTTGGTTGAGGTAATGAATTAAACCTTGCATAGATAACCCATTCCTGTATAACCCCAATTGACATCTTTTCTGGCAAGAACCCTGTCTTTTGTGTCAATACCTTCCTTATTTTGACAATAATTGTATCTGTCTTTGTATGGTTTCTCAACTACAAAGCACAACCACCAAAAGTAAACAATAGATTGAAAACTTTGTTTCAATAAAAGCGCTGAAGCTTTTGTTCTTTTTTTTTTTTGTCTCGGCAGATCTTCCAATAAGTCCTTTCATCTTAACTTATTTATTTCTCTGCTATGAGATTAACAAAAAGATTTTGAACGTTGACCGTACTTTATGACCCTTTCTAATTTATTTCTTTTGTCTTGCTCTTTTTGCATAATAATCTCAATTGTTCTTTTCATGCTTATCACCTTGTTACATCATCGAAGAAAAAAAAAAAGGGATCTGGTATAATTTCGTTTATTCTTGCACTTGTGAGGTTAATCTTCGGTGTTCCTTTTTTTTTTGATTATTTACACCACCGTACATTCAAAAATTCATTGTGGATAAATCTCAATCCAACTAATTTTTTCTTTTTTACGGTCTATCTCACTTGTTTTATTTTATAGAGAAGGAATTGGCTTATTTTAGTTGATTGTGAGAACCAGTCACAAAGCCTAATCTTCGGCACCTGTTGTTGTTGAATTTTGGGGAAAGCTATATCTGACTAGAGAAGTTTTTGTTCCTCTAATAAAAATATCACTTTTCTTCGGTCCGTCTTGTACTGAACAAAGCAAATAACGCGTTTCATTATTTGCGCTTGTTTCTTCTTCAATAAAACGTAGATCGTTTCATCGCTACGCATTCGACTTGAAGCCAGTATTACAACATCTAATTTCAAGTTAAAATGTAAGATACGGTCGAACCAAGCTGTATCATTAGGATATTGCAAAAAAAGATTGGCGATGGAGTTTCATTGAATGGAGCCTACCGCAAACTCGTGAAGTAGATCTCAATTACCTTGGTAGGAGATAACGGGCACTTCCAGATATTTGTTTCATCGTGTATACCCCCTTTTCAATTGTTACCTTGACTAGTCCTTGACTAGTCCTTGACTTATTCAGGGTCCTACCGAGCAGTTGATCTGGTGCAAAAGAATTGACAACGAAAAAAAAAAAAAAAAAAGAAAAAAAGCTCAAATGGTCGTGTGATTTGGGCTAAAAATTTAACACCTCAAAGAAACGAAAATAATGGTCAAAAGTGACGGTTGTAATCGATTTAGGGTCAATCAAGCCTTGACAAGGAACAAATACTCATCTAATATCAAGCAGTACTGCAAAAACCGTCTCCGCTGTTCCATAAACCTAGACTTATCTTAGAGTCCATACTTACTCAATTTCACAATATTCATCACCGAAAACCCAATCAAATACAATGTCACTTGATGACGAACTCAGCATACTAAATGGCTCAGAGTCATTTCCATATCCAGTAACCGTAAGTCGAGAAGATTTCCAACAAGGATCGCTAGATCAACATGATGTTGATGAATTTTTATACAAGAATCATCGATTTACGTCAATTGAGTCGCTTATAAAAGATCTCACTCAATTATCAACTAGTCTAAGTCAAGAACTCTTGGACTTGGTGAATGATGATTATGATGATTTTATTGAATTAGGAAAATCCATTGATGGTGGATTGGAACTAATAAATAGTATAAAGGTTGATTTAACTAACTTCAATCAAGATCTTCACAAAACTCAACGCAATTTCAAAATTTCTAATGAACTTATCACTAATGGACTATCTCACAAAAAAAAATTGAATTTACTAAAGACCAAAGTCAAGCTTCTCATATTACTCAATGATCAAATCAATAATTTTGAAAATTTGTTGAACTTGGAAGTAGAATCAGCAAACGCGGTACACAAATTAAGAAACTTAACCTCGTTATATCTTTCATTACTTAAAATTAACAATTTATTTGATCATGATAATCATGTTGAAATACTGTTACATAATAAAGTCAGCTCGTTGAAATTCGAGTATAAGGCTTACCTTGATAATTTACTTCAAAAATCATTGACGGATCGATTGAACCACAAAAAGATCATCATGGAATTACTAAACATCTATAAAATCATCGGTCACGAGACCGACTTTATCAGCATCACTACCAAGAAATAGAAATTGTTTAGAATATCATTACAGAGGTGAAATTAAAAACTCAATAGAGGTTGAGTAGTTAAATTTCAAGTCACGTGATCTGCTTTTTCTATTTTTTCCGAGTGCCCATATTTACGCTGAGCGTTCATACAAGTTTGGTCTCTCTCATAGTAAACACACGCGTAAATAGCAGCACCAACCACAAGACGACGATTTTCCTTTACAAAGAAGACTTATGATGCTTTTTTTTTTTTTTTTTTTGTTAGCAAACCTTTAGATATCCATAAACTAGAATACTTTAATTTCACTTTGAAAGGACCCTACTCTACAATTGAATATCAGGTGCATTCTTAACAAAGTTATCATTGGTTTTGTTTTGATCTAATATCCTTTAAAGGTTTTTTTTTTTTTTTTTTGTTTTTCTTATTTTTTTTTTTTTTCTTCTGGTTCCGCTAAATCTTTGAATTTTCATAGTTTTTATTTCTTGTTCTGAATAATTCATCACAACCTTCCTACATATACAAACACATAGATCACATATCAACAATGGGTGTAGGTGACGACTTATTTATTGGCAGACACGAATGGCAAAATATTGATAAAAATCAATTACCCAAGGATATTCCTGAAGTTGATGAAGTTGGGGCTACCTCCGCACCATTATTATCGGCATCTTATTACATCGGAGCTAAATGCAAGCCATATAACGATGATTTCATGTTATGTAAAGATGAAAACAATGGTGGTACCCTTGAATGTTTGAAAGAGGGTAGAAGAGTAACCAGATGTGCTATTGATGTTTTGAAAGGTATAAATAAATACTGCTTTGATGAATTCAAATTACATTATGAATGTTTAGAAAATGAAAATCATAGATTAGGTAACTGCAGAAGCTCGGAAGGTGTGTTAAGTAAATGTGTTTTGCAAAATTTGAAATTAGAGAAGGCTATTCCAGGTACCAAAGAACAAATTCATTTGAAAGAAAACCCAATCTACAAAGGGTTCGGTAACGATAAATCAATAACTGCTGAATTCTTGAAGAATAAAGAAGCCAAAGAATCACTGCCTAAGCAATGATTTTCCTTGCATGATTAACTTCTGATATTTATAAACTGTTCAACGACTACGCTTGTTGAAGTTTTCACTAAAACATCAAAAATGTCGGTTAGTAAGTAACAACCAAAACAAAAACTTAAAAATAAACGCACACATATAGGCTTTATCATTAAAGCTTTTTCAATAGATGATGTATCTTCATGGCAAGCTACATTTCAGAGCCATCATCTATCTTGGCTAAGTGACATTCATGACATCATCTACCCTTAATTTATTTCCTTTTAAATACTATGTTAAATAGGTTTCTCCCTTTTCTAGTTTTAATTTCATTATTTATATATTCCTGAACTAATTGTACCTTGTATGTTTGTATTTCACCAACAAATCTAAGTTTCAATAGATTCATATCAAAAAGTCCGATTTTTCGGTTGTTCAACGCAATTGCAAAAATTTACACAAAAAAATGCAGACATTGGCCAAAATCTTACAATAAACAGAGAAAATGAAGGAAAACTTGCAAAAACCTTTATATTTACATTCATGAAGAAAGCAAGGTTAGAATAACAGCACCAGATTCATACCCCTCTCGGAAAATAAGTGCCTCTACTTTTTCGAGTATAACAATACAACTTCGATACCAATGAATTGTAAGAAAGATGTGTTGCACCCATTTTGAACTCGCACAATATGAAAAGAACTTTTGGAAAAAAGGCAGAAAAAATCAAAAAAAAAAAAAACAAAAAAATTCCAAAAATGAAGAGAAAAAAGAATCTAAAAAAAAAAAAAATATCAAAACATCGTTTAAACGGTCGAAGCAAACCTTTGCACTACAAAATCAATTGGCAAGAAAAGAATAATGTTTGGCGCAGCTAATAATACAGGTGGTGGCATGTTTGGCGGTGCATCAACTAATAACAATACAAGTGGTGGAGGCGGCCTTTTTGGTGCCAAACCAGCTGCACCTTCACCTGCTACTGGCGGTGGATTTGGTACATCATCAGGAACCACTGGATTTGGTGCCACCAATAACAATACTTCAGGTAGTGGAGGTGGTGGTTTATTTGGAAATAATTCTACATCGAATCAAACAAGTGGTGGACTCTTTGGTGCCAAACCAGCAGCTCCATCGAGTGGTGGGTTATTTGGAGGAAATACCAATAATAATGCACCTCCTGCCAACAATACAACTAGTGGGGGTCTTTTCGGTGCTCAACAGCCCGCTCCATCAGGAGGTGGATTGTTTGGAGCAAATAATAACAATTCAGCCGGTAATACAACGGGCGGTGGTGGTCTTCTTGGTGCATCCAACAATAATACAAATACAAATACTGGAGGGGGATTGTTTGGTGGCTCAAATAATAATACATCCTCAAACACAGGAGGAGGAATATTGGGTGGTGGTGCTACTGCTAACAAACCAAGCGGTGGATTATTTGGATCAAACAATAATACCACTTCAGGAACCGGCTTATTTGGCTCTAATCAACAACAGCAACAACCACAACAGCAACAACAAGGTGGTGGATTGTTTGGTCAGTCCAGTACAAATAACTCACAACCATCATTCGGGTGGTCATCAAATCAACAACAAGCCAAACCAAGTCCCTTCGGTGCAAACAACAATACCACTAATAACAACTTATCACTCCCCTTTGGTGCTGCTAGCACATCTAATAACAACAATAACATAACCAGCACATCTACAAATACTTACACTCCAGCAATTAATGATCAGTTGGCTAAGATTAAAGAACAGTGGGATCCTAACTCACCAAAATGTGCTTTGAAGACTCATCTATACAATAAATTCAGTGATCAAGAAATAAATGTTCTCTTGAACCAACAAAGACCCGCCAACGAGACCCCTGAAGATTGGGATGTGGCAATGTCTAATAGACCGTCTCCACAACATTACCCTGTTAAGCTAACATCATTCAGTGAGGTTGCTACAAGAATTGAAATACAACTAGATCACGTTGCCAAATCGAGAATTTTATTGAATGCAATCAATGATAAACAATCATCATTATCATCCAAGCATGATCTTGATAACACCACCAGAATTTTGAAAGCCAAGGCGAAACATACCAAATTATCAAGAAGATTATTAAGATTAGCCACTGTTTTGGCAATTTTGAAATTGAAAGGTTATCCATTATTACCAGAAGAAGAGGAGATATCGAGACAGTTTGATATATTGAGTCATAAATTGAGTGATCCTAACGCTTCATTGGGTAAATTAAATGATGTGTTTGCAAGGTTGGCTATTTTGAAGGAACGTAGCGACGAATTATCTTCTCAATTTGATACTTCAGTTAACACTATGAATGGTGGCTTAACTCAAAAAACTCTTGAAAGCGTCAAGGGAGTTGACGGGAAAGAAAGCCTGGACGAGAAAAATAATGATGAGTTAATCAACAAGTTGACCAAGTTGTTATTTAAACAACAGCAAGGTTTGAATTACTTGAATGGTGTCTTACAAAAGGATTTAGAAGAGGTTAATAAAATCAAATCAGTTAATTAGAGTAATTTATAGCATTTTTTTCAAATGTCATGTCATGTATTTGTGAACCTTTCGTATTATGAAAACCGTGTAGAAGGCGACTTGAAAGACGGAATCTTACTATTCAGGTTTGAGGGCTGAAGAAGCTTCTTAACCGCTTCAAATCCGACCTTGACATCTATTCGATCAATTTTATGAAAGTTTTGAAAATTATGTCTCATGCTCGCTTTTATGCTCTGGATGTCATCTATGGCCGAAATATATGCAAATGGTGAATCAGAGGTACAGGGCGTGAGTTTGAACTTATCTTGATATTTCAAGCCATCTCTGTTCAAAGCGTACTTGAAGGGAACAATGATATCACCGTTGAGAAATTTTTCATCATTTTCAATGTAGGAATATCGTGGCAATGCGCAAATACTTCGAAGCTTCAGCACTAACGATGTTTGTCGGAGTATATTATTATCCTGCGTCCTATCCTCGGGAATGAAATCTTGATTACTAAATGGATCCAACTGACTAGGTCCCACGTTTGGGTTATATATGAGACTCACATTGTTATTATATAAATTTAGTCGTGGTTGGCCTCTCTCAATATTGAAAAATTCCAATGTTCCTCCTGTTATATCTCTAAAGCTGTCGTACACAAAGCTTGCCTCCTTTGCCGATGCGGGCGAGGGTATAAGGCGTAGATGAACTACAACATGATTTTTAAAATATGCTGCTGCTCTTGGGGTCATCTGTGGATTTGTGAAGGTGTTGTTAAGGTAGACTTTGCTGTCTCTCTCTGATAAGCTCAATGATCTTGGTTAAAGACTATTGAAAAAAAAAAAGAAAAAGATCGAGAGCGCTAAAAAAAAAAAAAAAAAAAAAGACATCAATATTACTGCAACATCTTCAGCAATAAGCGAGTGCCAAAGTGTATTGAATCATGCTGAAAAATGCTATAGTGGGGCAAATAACAAGTATAATATCTACAGGCTTAAACAAGCCCGTTAATGATGCGTTCAGCCAGCTCTTTATAAGATATTTTCAAAAAACTGGATCACTTGAAGATTTCTTGACATATTCCCAAGCTTTGGGATTCCCTCAAGATGGGAAACTAGCTAAAGAAGTTTATAAAATAATCAACAATAACATAGAAGGCCTATCTCGAGCTTTACAAGAGGAATCCTCCAATGATAAAGTCGGTATCAAACGGAGAGTGGAACATCTCACCGATAGGAAACCACAGAAAAAGCATCAAATGAAGATTGATCTCGATATTGACGATGATATTGATGATGACATATCGAAACCTTTAAAAGCCGTTGATGGTACTACAAAGGTAGAGAAACGCAAGCTGTTGCCACAAGGTGCTCTCTTTGACGAGGAGGATGTCAATCTTTTTGGTACCCCTTTGAACTCAGATCCTACTGCTAAAAGGAAGCCAATGGGATTCAAAAAAATTAAAAAGTCTGACGCCCTTAAATTCAAACAAGAATATATTGACTCCCCATCTATGAACTCTACTGTATCAGCTCCCAAATTAGAGCCAATAATAAAAGTTGAGTCTCCAGCCCAGAGTAAACAAAACCTTTCATTATCAGAACTAGCTGCATTAGAGAGAAAATTCTCAGAACCTCAGGTGAAGGAAGAAAAAGGACAGGACTTTCTTGAGCACATAGATGATGGTGATTTGGAAAATGATAGAGAGTGGTACATGTCAGAAGAAATTGGTCATGCACCAGCTGAATACAATGACGTTGAAGATGAAATATATACCACTTCAAGAAGTGGTAATCCGCCACGGATCAGGGCCCAAAGCAAACAATCAGGATCAGGAGGGGGTTTTGATTCTGAAACAGGCATGTATCGTGATTACGATCATGAGGATTCAGATGAGTCGAATCTTGCTCGTATTCAGATCACCTCTCATTTTTTCATCCCTCCGTTTCTTGAACAGTCACAACAAGACTTATCCCTACAGATCGGCGCTGGATCCGCAAAGGATACGCTAGCGAAGGGACTTAACACAGGCTTGAGTGTAATTAAAGACGATGCGTCTGAATTGGCAATAAGCTCGCGCCGAGGCAGCCCTATAGTTAAAGAGAAGAAAACAAAAAGAGAGAAAGCACAGCAAGCCAAAGAAAGATCTACTTTACAAGGAACAGCACTTGGTAATCTCCTTGCGATTGACGATGACAAGAAGGGAAACAATCAAGATGTAACACCTCAGAATGATAATGAAGATGGTGAGCTTATAGCGCCTCTTACAATACAGCAACAAAGAAGATCATTACCTGCATTTGCTGTGAAAAGCTCTTTGATGAGAGCATTGGCTGAAAACCAAGTAACTGTCGTTATTGGTGAAACAGGTTCGGGTAAAACAACCCAATTAGCGCAGTTTTTATATGAAGAAGGGTTTGGCTCTAGTATTTCCAAAGACAACCGCAAACAAATGATTGGATGTACCCAGCCACGTCGTGTGGCGGCAATGTCAGTTGCGAAAAGAGTGAGTGAAGAGATGGGATGCAAACTAGGAGAAGAAGTTGGTTATGCCATCAGATTCGAAGATAAGACTGATGCTAAGAAAACGGTCATTAAGTACATGACGGATGGGGTTCTCATGAGGGAAATACTCGTCGATCCTACTCTTGACAATTACTCTTGCATTATAATGGACGAAGCCCACGAAAGATCTCTTAATACGGATGTGTTACTAGGACTATTCAAGAAATTGTTGATGCGAAGAAAAGATTTGAAGTTAATTGTTACTAGTGCCACAATGAATGCTGACCGATTTACAAAATTTTTTGGTGACGCCCCGCAGTTCACAATTCCTGGAAGAACTTTTCCCGTTGATATAATGTTCAGCAAAACTAGTTGTAATGACTATGTGGAGACCGCTGTTAAGCAGGTACTTACCATTCATCTACAAAATAGTGCCAATTCAAATCATAATGATGGTGATATACTTGTGTTTATGACTGGTCAAGAAGACATCGAAGTTACTTGCGAGTTACTCCAGGAAAAGCTTGATATGCTAGATGATCCTCCACCTTTAGATATATATCCAATTTATTCCACGTTGCCAGCCGATTTACAAAAAAAAATTTTTAATAAAAAGAATGACAAGCGCAGAAAAGTGGTGATAGCCACCAACATTGCTGAAACGTCACTTACTGTCGATGGTGTCAAATATGTCATTGACACCGGATTAGTTAAAATGAAGATTTTCAATCCCAAGCTAGGAATGGAAACATTGCAGGTGGTACCCATATCGCTTGCCAACGCTCAGCAACGAAGTGGGAGAGCAGGGAGAACTGGGCCCGGAGTTGCTTATAGGCTTTACACTGAACGAAGCACGAAGTCAGATCAGATGTATTTACAACCGATCCCCGAGATCCAAAGAACCAATTTGAGTAATGTGATGCTATTGTTGAAATCATTGAAAGTGGATGACATTCCTTCGTTCCCATTTTTAGATCCACCTCCGAAAGATTTATTGGCTTGTTCATTATATGAATTATGGAGTATTGGTGCCCTTGATAATTTGGGTGATTTGACTCCACTAGGAAATAGTATGTCGAGTTTTCCGATGGAACCAACATTGTCTAAATTAATATTGCTATCATGCCGATCCCAGTTTCATTGTTCAGAAGAAATCTTAACTATTGTCTCTATGCTATCAATCCCATCTGTATTCTATCGTCCTAAGGAAAGAGCGACTGAGGCTGATGCTATACGAGAAAAGTTCGTGATAGCCGAATCCGATCATTTAACATTGCTAAATGTTTATAATCAATGGGTACAACAATTGAGTAAGCCTCAAATGAATTACAAAAAATTAACAATCTGGTGTGGTAAGAATTTTTTACAAATCAAATCATTATTACGTGCTCGTGACATTCGAAACCAGTTGGAACTAATTATGAAGAAGAACAAAGTACCTATTTCAAGTTCCAGATCGGACGATGATATTAGAAAATGTATTTGTGCTGCATACTATCAGCTGCTGGCGAAATTGGTCAAGACTAACATAAGTAAAGGTTCACAAGCCGAATATGCTAATTTACGTCATACCTATATGTCAATGTACATCCATCCTACTTCAGCATTGAATGGGGGTACGGATATGGCACCAGACTATGTGGTTTATCATGAATTAGTATTGACTGCGAAAGAGTATATGAATTGTATTACGGCGGTGGATCCATTATGGTTGCTTGAATTTGGATCTTGTTTCTATGGAGTGACACCAGAAACTAAGCAAAAATTGGAAGATGTGGTGGGCATCAAGATTATTGATCAGCAAACGTTCGCAAATCAAATTGAACATGACAAACTTAGGTACCAGGATAAAGTGAAACAAAGTCAAATGAAGAAAGGCGATAAGAATGCGAATCAAAGTGCAAGATCAAAGGAGGTTAAAAACAAGTTCAACAAGCGTAGGGCTTTTTGATTAGTGGGAGATGCTATATATAGATATAATTATATAATGAATTTATGATACAGGTTAATATGTACAAAACTGAGAAAGAAGACGAGAAGAAGGAATCGAAAAAGACTAACAAATGCAGGGTTAAGTGTGGCTTCGTAATTAGTTTAAGACAATATTGTCAATTAAGCGGGCTTCACCTTGGCCCTCGGTCTTGGGAACTCTAACGGCAGTTGAAATGATGGCTCCAACACCAGGTTGAACCGTTTCCAAATCTTCTAAAGATTCTGGATGACTAATTGCAATGTACTCAATATGGAAAGAATCTGGTTTGGCGGCAAAGACCGAATTAATACGCAGAAAAATCTCGGATGCTTTAGCTGAGTCCCTTTGCTTGGTAGCTTCTTCATAAAAAGCTTTACCAGCACTGAGAGCTTTGTAGATTATGGTACTTTCCTGCAGGGTTTCTCTCGATAAATAAGCATTTCTGGAAGATAATGCAAGCCCACTTGGCTCTCTCAAAGTAGGCAATACATTCACTTTGGTATCAATCAACAAGTCTTTAACCAAATTTTTGATCACTACACATTGTTGGGCGTCTTTTTGACCAAAATAAACGTTTTCCGGGGTAACAACATTCAATAATTTAGTAACAACGGTTGCAACACCTCTGAAAAAAGCCGGCCTTTGAGCACCTTCCAACTGTTCTGAACAGCCATGAACAAAAACAAATGCACCCTTTTGTTTATTTACATCGAGTACCATACCAGATGGGTACATTTCCGAAATTTTGGGTACAAACACGGCATCAACAGAATTGTTCGAGGAAATATTCTGCAAGATATCCAAATCATTATCTAAGGTTCTCGGGTAGGCGTCCAAATCTTCATGGGGAGCAAACTGAGCTGGGTTAACAAATATAGATACCATGGTACAGTTATTTTCTTTTAATGATTGAGATACAAGAGAACAGTGACCTGCGTGTAAAGCACCCATGGTGGGGACAAATCCCACAGACTTACCATTCAAGAGACAAGCACGTCTCCATTGTCTCACCTGTTGTATCGAGCGTAAGATTTTTATAGTAGGCGAGCCAGCTTTTGTCATGATAAGATGTAGAAAACTCGAAAAGAGGAGTTCGGCTCGGAGTGCACAGTTTTAGATCTAGTCTGATCTCAAACCGATGATGATAAACTTTTTTTTTTCTTCTCTTCCTGAATTTTTTTTTTTTGTAGGTTGGAATTATGGCGATAACCGAGGAAGTCTATGATGTACGGGTGAATGAGGGGAAAGCTATTTTTCAAACAACAAAAGCATAAATAGCCTTGATTAACCCACACTAGACTTGAGGATAGTGATGATTGATTCCATAACCAATACACTATCATGTCTTATACTGTAACGAAACAAACAATTGATGGCGAGTTCCCTAGAAAACCAAACACGAGCTTGAAGTATAATGAAAATGGCTTGAAATTGGTATATAATAAGTATAAGACCACCACGACAACGATTCCAGACGGTAAGGTTAAGATCAACTTGGTGTTTGCACACGGAACGGGGATGAATAAAAGTATTTGGAAGTATCACATTAAAAGACTTTATGATTTACAGAATCCACAATGGCAACTTAATACCGTGGTGTCGGTTGATGCGTATAATCATGGTGACTCGGCAGTAGAAAATAAGGGGAAGCTTGGTTTCACTGCTGAATGGCCTCAGGGAGCCCAGGACCTTTTGCATGTGATCAAACATGAACAACAAGCTAATAATGAGTTCCCACTCGAGGACAATTCCAAAACTATTTTGGTAGGTCATTCTATGGGTGGCTATCAAGCTTTTTTTGCAGCTTTCCAGGACCCGGGGCTTATTGATTCAGTAGTGGTGGTGGAGCCAGTGTTGTATGCAGTGGGGGAAAACACTCCCAAGTTTAACGCCATTTTAGCTAAAATGAGCCCCATGATAATTGATACGTTTGAAACAGAAGATGATTATAATGATTATTTCGAAAAATTTTCATTTTATAAAAACTTCAACAAGGAGGTGTTAAAAGACTTTATGGAGGACGAAAAATTAGTCGAAGGAAATGTTTTCAAGACTAAGGCTACCAACTCTGATCAAATCATTACGTATTTTGGTGCCTGGAAGTCTCTTGAGACCATGATGGCAATTATGCCATTAATCGAAGTACCAGTATGCCATGTAATCGGAACTAAGGCATCTTGGAATCCACCCGAGGCAACCCCCCATATCAGAAAGGCCATTCCATCTCATTTAGTCCATGCTGTGGATATCGAAGGTGGCGAACACTTGGTTAATGGTGAAAAACCCCAGGAAACTACGGAAGTCATAGCTAACTTTATTTCACAGCGTGTTACAAATAGAGAGAAGGATGCTGGCGATAGGCTTGTCAATAAATTTGAAGGTGACCGTGTTAAGTACATTCAAAACGTGTTTCGGGAAGCAAAGGCAACCATGAAGAAAAATGCCAAGTTGTAATGCACTCGCCCTTCTTTCTCTCCCTTCATGATATAACGCCCCTAACTTATGACTTCTCTTACTCCAAATATCTATCTATGACTATATTCAATGACTATTTATACTTGTTTACTACATACTCCCATATTATACATCTTTATTACTTGAAGTAGACGATCATTGCAGCCACAGATAAGCTGCTCAATGAGTTTCCTGCACATAACTCACTCGCAGAAAAAAAAAAGAAAAAAAGAAAAAAAGAAACGAGAAAAGAACCTCATCGTAAATTTTTTTTTTTTTTTTTTCAAAAGTACTTATCACAAGGTCATCTTGAGAAGTAACAACTGTTCAGTACCTTAAGTGTAACTACGGCAAATATATAAAGTAGAGAAGACGAGATGGCATCCAGAGAGCTTGTTTTGTCCTACATTTCTGAGTACTTGAAGCAGGACTCAGAATTAGCTAAAGTCTTTCAGACTTTGAACAAAGAAGTCACCAAGAAAAGCATTCAATTGACCAATGTTGAAAATAAGTTGTCTGACTTTGTTCCTGTCATTGAAGATGTCGAAATGAAATCAGAATCAGATAACGATTCTGATTCCGATAGCGCCAGCTCAAGTGATAGTGACTCATCTTCCGATAGTGATAGCTCATCTGACAGTGAGAGCGAAGATGAAAAGAAGGATACCCCACAAGAAACCAAAGACGAAGGAAAGAAAGCTGATTCAGGCTCATCTGACAGTGACTCTTCTTCATCTTCTGATAGCGAGTCATCATCATCATCTTCATCCTCAGACGATGATTCAGACAGTGATTCAGACAGTGATTCAGATAGTGATTCTTCTGATAGCGAAGACAAGGAGGAATCAGAAAAGAAATCCGAAGGTACCAAAAAGGTTGAACTGGAGTCATCCTCATCCTCAGACTCGGATTCATCATCATCCTCATCAGATTCTGATTCCTCATCAGACTCAGACTCAGACTCAGATTCATCTTCCTCATCTTCTTCAGACTCGGATTCATCATCTTCTTCAGACTCAGACTCATCATCTTCTTCAGACTCAGACTCATCATCTTCTTCAGAATCAGATTCATCATCATCCTCTGACTCCGACTCCGACTCCGATTCAGACTCATCATCATCCTCCGATTCCGATTCAGATTCCGATTCTGACTCCAAGGTCAAATCTAAGAAGAGATCAAACAGTAAGTCAGATGCCCCATCGAAGAAGTCCAAGAAGGCAGATACTTCATCATCACAAACTGAATCTATTACTTCTTCTTTAGACACCACACCGGAACCAGCGTCTGAAACTGCCTCAAAATACTTGATTCCAGCCGATTTGGAGGAAGAATTGAGACCAGATCAAAGAAAACATTTCTCCAGAATCGACCGCTCCAAAATTGGCTTTGAAGATCTGGTTTTACAAGACAATACCTACAAAGGTGCCGCTGGTACTTGGGGTGAGATGGCCAATGACAGATTAATGAAAGTCAGAGGTAAAGATTTTACCAAAAATAAAAATAAGATGAAAAAAGGGTCCTACAGAGGTGGTTCCATTACTTTCAACTCAGGCTCATACAAATTCACTGATTAAAGACCAAACTACATTTTTCTTCCTTCAGCATTGTATCTAGCGCCTCTTTCCTGTTAACTTATTTCCTTTCTTATAATTCTCAATGGCGACCTTTTAGGAGTACATCTATATTTTTTTGGGTCGCACCCTTTTACTTCTCTTGTCATACTGTAACATATTTTCCCTCCTTAGTTCTATACTCTAATATACATAGAAGTACTTTCAAGTGCTATAGATATTATTTTCATTTCCAATCACTTTGGTAACCTTAATTTGTAATTGTATAGAGCACTCCTCATTTGCCTTAGAGGGGGAAGATCGAGAAGAGATGCTTATCTGGAAATCATATTTGGGTCGTGCAAGTCGCAAAAACAGGCGGAAACAAAAAAATCAAGCAAGGGAAAGGGCAAAAGAACAAAACTTATGGCAAATTTGATTTTAGTAAGACTGATTTCAAATCAAACAAATTATTCTTATTTGACAAGATTATAACATTGACGTACCCCACCTTTACTCACTCATTTTGTAAGGTTGTCTTATTCACACACATCGCTTGAGTTCAAAAGACCCGTTTGAAATAGCGTATAATGTCTCGTCGTGGTGGTATCAACTATGCACAGCTAGATAAAGGAAATTACTCCGATGACTCGTATGAGGAAGATGATCAAGTAGTAAAGAAGGAGGATGACGATTATAGTTATGGGTCCCGTAAATCGAAACCCAAGCCAAAAACTACAAAAAAGCTGGCCACCCCATCAACTGATGACATCAACGTTCGTAAGAGGAAGGCACAGGAAAATATAGAATCCATCAAGAGTGGTCCCATAAGCGATCAAGAATTTTCGGATGATGACTTAATTGATCTTACACCGGATATCCCGGCAGATTACGTTCCCGATGCTGTATCCAAAGTGTTCGGTAAGACCGATTATTCATATCTTAAATTGAAACCTGATCATTTTTCAAGACCGCTTTGGATCTCACCTCTAGATAGTAGAATTATTCTTGAATCATTTTCGCCACTTGCTGAACAAGCGCAAGACTTCTTGATTACTGTTGCCGAACCCATATCAAGACCTTCACATATCCACGAATATACCATTACACCTCCATCTTTATATGCCGCAGTCTCTGTCGGTTTAGAGACCGATGACATCATAGCAGTTTTGAATAGATTATCGAAAGTCCCTGTGGCTGAAAGTTTCATAAATTTCATCAAGAAGTCTACCGTTTCTTTCGGAAAAGTTAAATTAGTTCTTAAACACAATAGATACTACGTCGAGAGTCCACAAGCAGATATTTTACAAATGCTTCTACGAGACCCAGTCATTGGTCCATTACGTATAACATCCACTGAACATTCAACCACGGATACGGGTCTAGTACAAAGCTCTGCACCTGCACAAGGAGACTTGACTATACCGGGTACCTCGAAACCAGCTGTAGGTGACTCTGCCAACAAGGATGATCAAGTCGAAGATGTGTTCGCGGCGGTAGTGGGGAAGAAGGGTGATGGCGATGGTGACGATGAGGATGATATGGATACGGTTCACTCTTTTGAGATTGCCAATGAGTCTGTTGAAATTGTGAAGAAGAGATGTCAGGACATTGTGTATCCAATGTTGGAAGAGTACGATTTCCGTAACGATGATCGTAATCCTGATCTCGATATAGATTTGAAACCTTCTACTCAAATTAGACCTTATCAAGAAAAATCTTTATCAAAAATGTTCGGTAATGGCCGTGCTAGATCAGGGATTATTGTGTTACCTTGCGGTGCTGGTAAAACCTTGGTGGGAATTACAGCAGCATGCACCATCAGAAAATCAGTCATTGTGTTATGTACATCGTCAGTTTCAGTGATGCAATGGAGGCAGCAATTTTTACAATGGTGTACCATTCAACCAGAGAATGTTGCAGTGTTCACCTCCGAAAATAAAGAAATGTTTACTAGTGATGCTGGATTGGTTGTTTCTACCTACTCAATGGTCGCCAATACCAGAAATAGATCCCATGATTCACAAAAAGTGATGGACTTTTTAACATCACGAGAGTGGGGGTTTATCATCTTAGATGAGGTGCATGTGGTGCCCGCTGCCATGTTTAGAAGAGTTGTCACCACCATTGCCGCTCATGCCAAATTGGGTCTTACAGCCACGTTGGTCCGTGAAGATGATAAAATTAACGATTTAAATTTCTTGATTGGTCCCAAGCTATATGAGGCAAATTGGATGGATCTTGCCCAAAAGGGTCACATTGCCAACGTGCAATGTGCTGAAGTATGGTGTCCGATGACAGCCGAATTTTATCAAGAATATTTGAGGGAATCGGCAAGAAAGAGAATGTTACTTTATATCATGAATCCTACCAAATTTCAAGCTGCTCAATTTTTAATTCATTATCATGAAAAGAGAGGTGACAAAATCATTGTTTTTAGTGATAATGTTTATGCATTACAGGAATACGCATTGAAACTAGGCAAGCCATTTATCTATGGTTCCACTCCTCAGCTGGAGCGTATGACGATTTTGCAGAATTTCCAACACAATGATGAAATCAACACCATCTTTTTGTCGAAAGTGGGTGATACATCAATCGATTTGCCAGAGGCCACCTGTTTGATTCAAATCTCGTCTCATTATGGTTCCAGAAGACAGGAAGCGCAAAGATTGGGCCGTATTTTAAGAGCCAAAAGGCGTAACGATGAAGGTTTCAATGCATTTTTCTATTCATTAGTGTCCAAGGATACTCAAGAAATGTACTATTCCACCAAAAGGCAAGCTTTCTTAGTTGACCAAGGGTATGCTTTCAAAGTCATTACTCATTTAAGTGGAATGGAACAGTTGCCAGATTTGGCTTACTCTACTGGCCGTGAAAGAAGAGAATTGTTACAACAAGTGTTACTTAAGAATGAAGATGCGGCTGGATTAGAAATTGGTGATGATGCTGATACTAACTTCATACCAAGAGAAAAGAGAATGAAGATGGAGAGTAGTAACGCTTCTAGAAGCGCTGGTTCATTGGCTGGTTTGGCTGGTGGTGAAGATATGGCATACATTGAGTACAGTAAGAATAAGAACAAGGAATTAAAGGAACACCATCCCTTGATCCAAAAGATGTACTACAACAAACAAAACGCTAAGAAATGAGATGCTTGTCTAGTTACAATGGGATAGTATCAATTTATATCTAATGGTCTATAAAAGGTTTATATATTAATTTTAAAGCGAGTACACTTGTGCTGTGCTTTGTAGAATAAAGTCGAGCTGTTCTTTACTGACTGCGTGACCAAAACAAATCAAGCAACTCATAAAAATCCATTTAGCATGATGGCAGTTTGATGGTAAAAATAAACATGAGTAAAATGGCATAGTAAATGCTTTAACCCACTACACACTTCGAACGAAGTCTCCAAACTCATCATCGTCATCGTCTTCATGGCTGCTGTCCTCGTTACCATGATCTCTACCAGCGAGGTCATCATCAGGGACTGTTATGGAAGTTGCAGCAGAGTCAGCACGGTCTCGATCACTTTGATGGTTCTTAATCAGTGACGCGTGGTCGGACAGTCCGATATCTTCATAAGAATTGAAACTGGGGGGATGTGGAGATTGGGAGGAACCAGAAAAGAGGTTTCTGTTCGTCTCGTAAAAATTAAGATCATTGTCATCATCATCATCGTCGTCATCTTCGCCATAATAGTTATCGTGATTCTGGTAGTCATAGGAATGTATCCCATTGTTACTGTTTTTGGCACGATCACCAACCATGCCTTCATCCTTTTGATCATTTAGTGATAAGTTGCGCAGCTTCATCTCAATTTGAGAGAGTTTGATCTCATGTATAAACTGATCCTCAAAATTGCGAAATCTTCGCTTATATATACCCAAGCTTTCAGCAAATGACACGGCACTAAAGCTTTCGTCAAATTTGAGCCCCAATGCGACCTGTACTAGCAGCTCTTCTTCCAGATCTGAATTATGTTGATTTTTTTGTCTAGAGCCACCAGCTTCGGAATCATAAGGATAGTATCCAGACCCCGGTAACTGGGCGATTATTTTATAGAATTTAGGAGATTCTGGTGTCATTTGAATGGTTTCTTCACCATCATTAGCGATTGAATAACTTGAACTTTTTTGAAGGCTCGCTTGCAAATCATCGACGTCTGAATCGTAGTGGTCATCCTCGTCCTTCACGGCCCTGGAGGGAGTAGGGTTATACCACACCTCAGCCCATGAAGCATCTTTTCGACACGTAGTAAGGTTTCCCACTGATGGTGGAATACTGACGACATTGTATAGTTCAAGCTTGAGCCGTAATCCTTGATGAGGAGGCAAAATTTCTTTCTGATGTGAGTGTATAGAAGTATCTCCATTGGTAGAGTCGTCATCTAACTTTTGATCGTCGTGGGACCTGAATGAATCAGAGTTATCACTCAAAACCTCTTGCTCAGTAACTCTTATATTCCCTGACCAAATAAAGTTCGAAGCATTGATGTTCCATTTCTTCAAGGAATGATGTCCTGGTGGGATCCGAAACACTGACACTCCATCAGTTTCGAAGAGTTTAGTAGATATGATATTATCCATGTCTTTGACTAAGCCAAAAAGACCAATATGATGGATATTTTCTTCAAGGACAATGGCTTTAAAACTAGCCAGAAATTACACCCACGGAAGTTATGTGGCACAATATGATAAAGATTTATTTCTGCTCTATTCTAGATCAGGTTAGAACCTTTCAGTCAGAATAAAACGACGCTTGAAGCATGAATCGAAGAAACAAGGATGTCAAAAGAGTGAAACACAATCTTTATTAAGATGCTTTAACTCTATATGTTTGATTGCAAGCAGGTTGCTGCGGAGTGTTCCATCCTTGCTTATCTTTTCTTTTGAAGAATTATCAGAATATATTGATCCGATATGGTGCACGGGCCGTGTCTTTGGACCAATTTTTTTTCTCCTCAAAAGAAGGTAGTGTACAAACCGTTTCCTCTTTTTTCAGCACCACCTTTTTTTTTTTTATTTTTCGTTTTTTTTTTTTTTTTATTTTTGATTTTGGAGGAACATCGAAAACCCTATTTTAAAGAATAGATCGTGATCTTAGTAGCTAGCCATTTTTCACCTGGTTTGTTAGTTTATTGATTGTTGGTGATTGTATTTTTGAAAATCTTACTTTCGTTTGGGTTTACTTGAAATCATAAAATATGTTTAGAAGTATAATAAGCAGAAGCTCATACAACCTGGGATCTAGTTTAATACTAGCACGATTCTACAGCAAAGGTCCAGCTCCAGACTTCAGTCTGCTCACAAAAGTGATTCAAGATACCGGTGATGCTAGCAACAAGTCGTCTTCCTCATTTAGCTCCTCCCTTCAAACCCCGAACAACATGAGCACTGTCGAACACGTTAATTCATTGCTTGGTGGAAGTTCCGATCAACCCGTGTATCATAGCATAAGTACCAGAGATACCTTCCTCACTACCGAAGCTAGACATCCTCGTGAGGTTGCCAAAGATGTTCGTGTAAGACGCCCAAGTGCCGGGATGACCGTTAATGTTCCAGGTCATAATGTTGGCCAGGCCGCTAACATGATCAGAGCCCTCTCTAGAGACAACAGAATCAGACAACTCCAAAAGGTCCAATCCAGATTCATTCGTCCCGCTAAACACCAGAAGCAAAAAAAGAGAGAATGGTGGAGACGTAGATTTTCAGAAGGTTTCAAAGGTATTATGGCCCAAGTTAAAGATGCGAAAAGAAGAGGTTATTAATCTTCCATTCTTGGTTTTTTTTCGAGTTTCTGGACTCCTGAACTTCAACAAGTTACAAGCATTTCTGATGAACTTATATTATTACCTGGGGTCCTTCAATACAGATTTTTGGACCCGTTTTCCTTTATTATTTGCAAGAGATCAAGAATTCATATGGAAAGGAACCCCAGAAGAACAATAGAAAGCTGATTGCAACAGCCACTAGCATAAGGAAGCTCATTATAACCAATTCGCGCATCAGCTGTCCTGTAAATAGATTCAATACACAATTTTTTTTTTTCTTTTTTTTTTTTTCTGTTTCATTCTAGTCCTCTTCAATCGATGATACAGATCTTCGATTACGAGCTATACCCTGAAGCATGGCTAGAACTCAATGGAAAGTTTTGTGTTCCTGACGCGTAAGGTTGCTAATCATGAAAATTTGGATCATCAATATTAATTGTCTCAATTCCGCTTATAAATCTGAAGACAATAGCAAAAAAAAAAAACAGAAAAAAAACGCAATGAAGAAAATTGAGGGCGGCTGAATCTGATAATTTTTCCGAAATCAATTTCTATTCCTTATTCATTTTCTAAACTGCCTCCTTTTGGGTATACGAGTGAGTTTTTGAGATCGGAACCAGGATCAACCAATACTACTGCGGACAGAGTGTAATACATTGAAGACGAGAAGCTTCAAGAGCCAAACAAAAGAAAAGCAAAAGAATAAAGACGAATATAATTTTATTTACAGCCATCTGAGTCTCATCTCGGACTTTTCATTCAGCTATTTCCACTTGCCCAACTACATACACACCTCATAGATACCGATACTCGCTTCTTAAAACATAGAACCTTCTCCGAAACCTTCAATCATCTCAATTATATAAGCTCATCACCACAAGTTGCTTCTGCTAAAAAGAATTTCCGCTTTCTTATCTTTGTCATTCCGTGCTTGTTCCTTTGCATTCCAATGAAACCTTTGAGCACACTCAGAACACTTTGAACCGCTTAAGCCACAATCAGAATCCAGCATAGTCATAATGCCTCCAACGACAAGTCCGAAAAACGATGGCGGTATTCCTGCAATCACAGGGGAAATTGACTACTCAAGGGCAATTCATTTATTCCCGCAGTCTTTACAACCATATCGCTCTACCATGTTTGCCTACGGCTCGTCATTTGTTTCTACTACCATTGGGTTTCCTCTTGATACCGTTAAAACACGAATGCAAACCCACAAAAACTTCACCAGTTACTTTGATTGCGTGAAGAAAACCTATCGAGCCGAGGGCCCACGCGGGTTCTTCCGGGGTATCTGGGCACCATTGATCTCAACATCATTCTCCAAGTCATTTAGTGTATTCCTATTTTCGGGAGTTAAACCTTATGTCTATAATACATTCTATTCTTCAGGTGGTGATTCAACATCTACTGTAAACCACCCTTTTATACGAAATATCCCTGTTTGTTTTTTTAGTGGGTTCATCGCCGGCGGTGGGGTGTCACTTTACGCATGCCCATTCGAGTTTACCAAAATATATGCCCAAATTGAAAAAGTCATCAAAAGTAAATCAATGAAGGATGTCCCTAGACATTTACAAGCTCGCAATGCTGAAATAACAACTTCCACCATACAGACAGTGCGTCTGATTATCCGTCATGAGGGAACTGCTGGATTATATTCAGGTTTCAAGTATCATTTCTTACGGGATTCACTTTCATCAGGAATTTACTACTCAGTTTATGAGTCTTTCAAATGGGCCATGAATAATGTCATCAATAAGGATCCAAACAACTCATCTCCGGTTTCCATTCTTTTGGCAGGTGGTTTTGCCGGGGTATTATGCTGGACTTGTATTTTTCCAATTGACACCACAAAGTCTTTGATTCAAAAGGATGTCGTAACCAACATTTTGAGAAAGCAACAAGGCTTGGAGCCATACCCTCTTAAAAATCGAAGGTTGCAAAGGATTGAAAGATCTATGTACCGTGGTTTAGGGATATCGGTGACCAGGTCCTTTATTGTTAACATGGTATTCTTTAGCACTTACGAATTTGCCATGTCGTATATTGCTTGAGCCCTAATTCCTCCCTTCCGTCTATTTATTTCTGCACTTCATTTCCCTTTATCTACATTTTTCTTCACAGTTTTTCATTAATCTTGTAAATAGTATCAATGGTTCTTACTTTATTGTAATTGTGTATTATACCTTAATAAATTATATATGACTAGCAAATCAATCTATTCTCATTCATATAGCCAAATGTACTCTCACTCAGTTTCTCCTTCTATTTCTACCACGAGTCTCTTCTTCTTGTGACTTCTCTGATGGATCAACGTCAGCTGGTTTGGGCTTCGGGGGTCTTCCTCTTCTCTTTTTCAAGGGCACAACCCCTTCTTCTATATCAGATGACAATTCTTGAATACTACGTTTCAAAGGGGATTTGGAACGCGTGCGTTGAGCAGGGTGATCAACAGAATCAGTTTGCCAAGAAACCTTTCGAGAAGTAGGCTTTTTTTTATTGTCATCATCCTCATGTTTGATTATTGGAGATAAGTCGCTATTTGACAAAACTCTCTTTTGAGGAATCGTCATCTTAGGTAGATCCTTAGTCTTAGGCTTTTTTGGTGAAGTTGAACCTTTCCCTTTTGTGTCTACGGTGTTCCTCTTTGGCCTACCACGTTTAGCCCTTTTGGGGACATCAAGAGATGGAACCGACTTTTTCGGTCTCCCTCGTCTTTTCACACTTTGGGGAGGCGATGTTACTTGGGAGTCATTCATTTTGTCAGGAGCAGGCGTGGTCGCTTCAGTAGTATCCACTATAGCTTTTCGCAAAACCCTAGAAGACTTTCGTCGATCCGACTTCTCCTCCTTGTCTGCTGCTTCATTGTATACTTTATGAGGTGTACTCTCATGGTCGGAGGTAGAATCAGATGTAAGTTCGATCGCTTCTTGAGGTACTTCAGACCTGATCTCAAAATCAAAGACAGGCTCCAGCTTTTGCTCAGACTCTTTTTGAAGGTCGTCAGCTTTGTTCAACAAAGTGGCGGTAATCTCATCTTGCGCAGGGATTTCCTGTAATGAGTTAGAAGGTTTATTCAAATAAATATCTAGCATCAGCTCAACCGTGATTTTGTTTGATGAAGTTTGTTTGGCGTTCATGCCTTCCATACTTGCTCCCTTTTCAGAGTCTTCAGAGTCTTCAGTCGCTTGAGAACCGTTTGCCAAATCACTGATATCTGTGAGTCTCTCAGATTTCACTTTTGGCGAGCTCTCCGCGGCTTTCCCGCTGTTTGAACCGACATCGGATGTATCCTTCTTAGCTAATTCAAGGATACAATCAAGAATTCCTGCTTCTGCTCTATCATGCTCACCGACGTTACTGCTAGCTGTTTGAAGGTGGCTTTCAGAAGAAGTCCGAGGCTCTACCGAGTCCATATCTCTAGCATTTGTTGCTAAAACAGTGCCATTGGATTGCGACAAGGGTGCTTCCTCGAATGTTTGAACATACTGATCAGGGGTGATATTTTCATTTGGTTTTTCGATGTCAAATTGAAAAATTTCCCCTTCAGATGATACACTAGGCACCCATTCGTCAACACCAGTAGTATTATCTACAACTTGCTCGGTTTCCTCATATTTACCTACCTCTGCTTGTGCTTCTTGGTGTTCATCGTCTGCTTCATGTACTTTTTCATCTACCCCTGCTTCCAGCTGGACTTCCACTTCCCCTTCTGCTTCCGCTTCTGCTTCCAGCTGGACTTCCACTTCTACTTCTGCATTTGCTTCCGCTTCCGCTTCTGCTTCCAGCTCCACTTCCACTTCTACTTCTGCTTCCAGCTCCACTTCCGCTTCTGCTTCCAGCTCCACTTCCGCTTCTGCTTCCAGCTCCACTTCCACTTCTGCATCTGCATCTGCATCTGCATCCACTTCGGCTTCTGCTTCCAAAATCACTTCCACTTCTGCATCTGCTTCCAGCTGTTGTAATTCACCCTTATCAAATGCTTCCTTATCAAAACTTTCATCATTTGGCCCTTCTTCGGACAGGTCAACTACAGACTCAGGATCTGAAGCTGAAGGCTCATTTCCTTTATCAGTGGGGACAGTGATTTTTTCGTTCTCTATTACCACTTGATGAGCGTCAGCATCTTCGAAAACTGTTGAAAACTCGTCTTTTACGTTATTTAAATTATTTTCCAGTTGCTCAGCTATTGAGGATTGAATCTCATCACCATGTTTGTTTGATTGGCTATACTCATCAGAGTCAAATAGACCAGTCCTTTGAGACCTCTCTTCCTCATAAATTTGAATATCACTTTCATCGTCTTCTTTTGAACTATGATTTTTGGAGTCCTTGTCTTGGTCGGTATCACTTTGAACAGTGTGTTCTCCCGAGTTTTCACTCAAAGCACTACTACTTTCTGATGACGGACTAACGGTATCTAATTCATCTTTACTCCACAATTCCTCGAGATGAGGTTCAGGGATAGGCTCAGAACTGAATTTTTTTGGGGTGGCCGATTTATCCTGATTAGGCAGCGAAGTTTCATTATATAGTCCTTCACTTTGGCCAGAAGAAAACCAACCAAAAGGATTGAGAGCACCAATTGACATCCTTAATCGTTTGAGGGCAGATTGACCTCCATTTGGTTCAATTTGATGAGGTCGTTTTACACCTCGAGATTCCTCCAGTCGCGTTGCTGGTTCCACTTCCGTAGTAGCTGCTTCAAAAGAATCTGATTCTATTTCATGCCCTCCGACTAATGGCGTTGTCTGTGAAGAATGATCTTCGGACATTGCACTTTCCACGGAGTTTAAGTCATTTTCTCGTCTCCTGATATTTTGAGCCTCAATGGCCCTCTTTTCACCATCTGCTTTCTCTTGATCATTGACGTTCTCTTCATCATTGTCGTTCTCTTCATCATTGACGTTCTCTTCATCATGGTCCTTTTCTTTATTACTGAGCTCTTCTTCATCATCGACGTGCTCTTCATCATTGACGTTCTCTTCCTCATTGACATTCTGTTCATCATCGACGTTCTCTTCATCATTGACGTTCTCTTCATCATTGACATTCTGTTCATCATCGACGTTCTCTTCATCATTGACGTTCTCTTCATCATTGACGTTCTCTTCATCATTGACATTCTCTTCATCATCGACGTTCTCATCATCAGTGACGTTTTCTTCATCATGAACATTCTGTTCATCATCGACGTTCTCTTCATCATTGACGTTCTCTTCATCATTGACGTTCTCTTCATCATTGACATTCTCTTCATCATCGACGTTCTCATCATCAGTGACGTTTTCTTCATCATGAACATTCTTATTACTGGGCTCTTCTTTATCACTAACCTTCTCTTCGTCATTGTTACTGAGATTTTCTTCATCGCTAATCTTCATCTCAGCATTGAGCACCTCTTTATCATTCAGTCCTTCATCGACGCCCTTATCAACCACCACCTCGTTGGCCCCCAATGTAGCCCCTTCGAAAGGTTCTCTAGTATCGAAATCTGCCTCATGTTTCAGCGAGTCGCTTGTCAATACGTCATTATCATTCTTCCGAGCCGTTTGAATTTGATCGACTTCGTGTTCATTATTTGCACTCGAAGATGCAGGAGCTTGAGTTATATCCTGATGATCGTTCGAAGTTGAAGGTTCATGAGCGCCGATTGAAGCAAACTGTTCATTCCGAGTTTCTAAATTCTCTTGCTCTCCTGATGTGACATCGAAGTCAGCTAAGGCGTCTTCGTAAATGGTAATTTCACCAACCTCTGAAGTCTCTTCACCGGCTAATACAGTGTCGAAAAACCTAGATCTGCTTGTCTCTTGCGCAGATTCATAATCTAAATGCTTTTCTGAGGCTTCTTCGGGAAGACACTTTCCTGATGGGGAGCTCTCGAGGACTTCAGTTGTCTCAGCAGATTCCACTTCCATGCTGTCCTCTTCATCAAAGGAAAACGCTTGTTTTGGCTGGGCCTCCATATCGTCTTCAACACTCTTTTCTTCTTCATGTCCATGCTCGGGGTTTGTATTATCAAACTGGCCATCGTATGATTGATATCTCGTGTAATCATCACCTTCACCCGAAATACCAGCTAGATTGTCTTGGTTATCATATTGAGGGGTACTCGTGGCAAACTGAGGCGCATCTTCCATTTCTTCCTCTTCTTCGAACTGATCTTCAATTTCTATCCCTTGATGCTCAATTGGAGCTATTGCGGCCGTCGACTCGGTGCCTATGTCATCGAATGACTGGTAAATAGTGACCTCCTCGTCTCTTTCATTTTCAGAAACAATCAGAGTTGGCTCCACAGCTTCAGGTATTTTACGATTCGTGCTTTCAGCGCTTTCAGCAGAAGAGTCGACGCTCTCATGTTCATGGATTTCGTTGCGGTTAGTCTGTCCCCGCTTGTCAAGAAAATCGTGCACTTCGAAGGGTTGTCCCGTTATCTTAGCAGGGCTTGCAAGTAATTCATTACTTTCGGCAGCATCGTAGTAGTTGGTCAGATCATTTTCCTCGACCCCTTCTTCGTTTTCCTCTTGTATCTCATCAATCTCGTGGGCATCATGGTAGATCGTTTCATTGACAGGCTGGAATTTGATGTTCGTGTTATTTGGCTCAGCAGATGTATCACGAGAGGAGCGAATTTGAGAAACTTCCTCCTCAAGATCTTGCACAGAGCTTAATTTGATGTTGAACTTTCTCTCGGTTTCCCTCAATTGATCGAGCACTTTTTCAGGTTCTTCAGGCCCAACTGTTTTAAATATTGGAAAGGTACGAGTTTCATCAGGGCTTTCATGCTCTATATCTTCATGCACATTATCTTCGAAGGCCTTTTCAGTATCTGCCAATGAACCATCTGTTAGATTTCCCCCAAATTCGTTTAGCTCGACTGGGCCAGGTGATTGTCCTGACAAACTGAATGCATCCGGTATTGGCGCGATAAGTTCAATGGAAGCTTCATTAACAGCTTCTTGTGTGCCCAGTTGATCTTGGTTAACTTTGGTATCAGTGAGTTCGTTGTCGGCAGAATAGCCAATTTGTGGGGCAGTAAATCCTTGGCCCAATTGGACTGGAAGTTGAGCTTGAACGACTTCAAGTTCTGGGTCGATACTTGTTGAAGATAAGCCTTCGCCTGCTTGAGCATTTTGGATAGCACTTTCTGCCAAGTTGAATAAGTCTTGGTTCTCTTGAGAGAAAAAATTGTTTTGATCGACGTATGAGTGGTGCGGTTGAGCATGGTTCAATTCGTTATAAGCGTCTTTGGATTCTTTCTTTTCGAGCTCACTTTCAGATTTATCATCCAGGAGACCGTCGTGATTTGATTCTTGATCATCCGACAGTATGGAAACTGAAGATTCCTCTTCAGAATCTACAGCCATAGCAATCGAACTATCGTTATCTTCATAGTCTTGGCTCACAAATAGCTTGGCCTTGTCCGGCTCATCTTCACTTTCACTATCATGATCAGCTTGGTCATCGGAATTCTGGCTTTGATCGCTCAGAATTTCAGATTCATTCTCATTATCGGATTTTGCAGCAATTTCATAACCCACATGATTATTTATAGTATCTGATAAGCGGGGCCTTCCATCTTTTATATGGTAGCCTACACCTTCCATTGGGTGATTTGGAAATGCTTGCCCATGATATTGAGGGTAATTGAGTTGATGTTCCAACGATCCGTATGGCTGACCCCTTTCTTCATCTGTATCTTCATTCTCTAGTTCACTCTCTTCACCTTCTTCGTCTTCTTCTCCATCTTCGTCTTCTTCGTCTATTTCGCCATCTTCCTCTTCAATGCCTTGTTCAATGAGCTGTGCTTCTTCATCATCGGCTCCACTTAGAGTATCTTCGTGGCTCTCGTAACTAAGTCCGTCTTCATTACTTTGATCCTCATCACTTGGATTCTGATCGGAAGCAGCTGCTCGTGCATATTGTTGTGACAAACCAGTATTCCCAAATATTAACCGATTTCCGCTGTCTAATAATGAGGGCTTCTGCTGGGTCGATCGTGTTGGGAAATCCTCAGGTTCCGAAGAAAGAATCTCGATTACATCGTCATCTTCCTCGATGCTGTTGTTGCTGTTGCTATCATTACCGTCATTTTCATTGTTGTCATTGTCATTGTCGTTGTCGTTGTCGTTGTCGTAATCGCCTCTATTTAAAGTGGTGTTGGTATTTGCGTGTTGATACAGTGCGAGATGGGGATAATTGAAACCTTCGGAGACAACATCTACCAGGGCACCATAAGTCTCATGGGGCTGATTATAGAAAAGTTTTTCACGCGAGTCCTCTGGAAAAGGCGAGTCTTCGCGTTGTTGTTGAATATCAACTTCCGTTTGGCCAGTATGAGAATTCAGCCTACCGGACACAAAATCTTCCTCTTCTTCTTCGTAATCACCTCCTTCATAATCTTGAGACAAAGAAGCATCACTCTCTGATATCGAATGGCTTCCTTCCACGGCGTCAACTTGTAGGCGATCCTGTTGTTGTTTCGTCAAATAAACATTCAACTTCTGGAATGAATCGTCGATGATCTGATCCTTATATTTCGATCTCAATTGTTCTTCTCTATCTTTGCTTTTTAAATTATTCAACTGTTCATTTTGCTGTTGAAGCGTCTGTTTAACTGTGACTCCTAGATTATCAATCCAGGACACCAAGTCTTCAGGATCATTTCTATTATTCAAAAATCGAGACGGTATTTGCAATGGTAATATTTCACCAGCGGATGTAGAATGCTGGTTATTTGATGAATAACCATCGACTAGACTGCTGTCTTGCGATAATGGTGTATGCGATCTCTGGTCACCAGTAGAACTGTTATTACTGTTGATGTTTTGGCGACGTTGTTGGTCTATCAGTCGCTTGACCTTGAATGGTGAAGGGAAGCTAGTTGCTCCCATGGTAGTCTGTTATAAAAGCAATTTAAGAGCTGCTCTGAGATTCGAGCTTGAGTGTCGCTGTAGTATTGTTCAATTGATGAATACAAAATCGTTGTTTTGTTTTGTTTTATCGTTCTTTTTCTAAATATTTTTCTTTTTTATTTTTCTTTTTTATTTTTCTTTTTAATTTTTCTTTTTTATTTTTCTTTTTTTCATTTGGTTTCAAGTACAGATTCAATTTTCTTGATGTTGTATTTTTTTGATGGGCGCGCAGATCCATTCTATCCACAAAATAGAAGAAAAAAGTACAAATTGCAGCCATTTAAATTAGTGAAGTGATCAAGGCAGCAAGTTCTTGAAAATCAAATGACTGCATGGAAGGTATGGATCAACTTCAGAGAAAGATTTGACAGAGAGGATTAGAAATTTGGGCACTCAATAAAGTCTCCCGTAAAATTCAATACCGTACCTGTTTATACGCAGCGAAAACTACTGATCATGATACAGCGTGCTACACAGTTTTTTTTTTACCTTATCACAAGAAAAGGTATTCAAGTAACGAAAGCATTTTAATTCATATAATTATTTTGAATTCAGCTACTGCAAGAAAAAAAAAAAAAAAAAAAACCCAGAAAAGAGGACGATCTATTGTTTCATAGTTGATAAGAACTATTCATTCAATTTTGGAATTTGTGCTGGATTGAAGGTCTACCGAAAGGAGTGTGTACTGTTGATATTACTCTTTCTACTGCGTACCTTTTTCCCTACGCTAGCTTCTAACCCATCATAAAATTTTTGCACTGCCTCAACAAAAGATTGTCGGTCCTGTGGTGACTTGAGTAAACGATTAGAACCAATGTTCAATGTTGACAATTGAGAATTGAAAGGGGTCGAATTTCCGAAACAGAAATTCGATATTTGGGCTCCCGATAAATCTAATTCGTAAAGATTTGAATCTAGGATACCTGATGTCATATGAAATTCTTTCAATGATGTTTTCAGTAGATCGAGTTTTCTTAAGTTGGGTGGTATAGTAAAGTAAGGATCAATGCATTCTATGGGATTGTCGAAAAATTGTAATTGATAAAGTTTAGTGTAAGCATGATTAACTTCGGCATTGAACATAGGAATATCAGAAGTCAAAGCCTTCAACTTGTTCATAGAGAGGATAATTTTCCTTATGTTAGGAGGTAGGAACCAATGGGATAAATCTGTTATGCTGTTGGAAAAGAGTTCCAAGTCTGCCAACTGGGTCAAATGTTGCCAATTGATTTCATTACCATTATTGTAGCTGTTCAAGTCGGTGATACGGTTGCCCAGTAGTAAAAGACTTCTCAAGCCCCGAGGGAAATGAAACACTGATAGATCATTTATGTTACAATCTGTCAAGTCCAAAGTCGACAATGTAACAGGAAATCTGATTCTTTTGGACTGATCCTTGATTAGTTCAAAGTTACAATGACAACTGGATAAATCTAACTTGTCCAAAAATTGAGGAAATTGAAAGTAAGGATAGAAGTCAGATCGAGGATTATACTCTTCAACCAATAAAGACGGTAATTTGCTCTCGGATAAGTTCAAATATTCCAAAGTATCAGGCAAATTATAAAGATCTGCCAAGGAAGTGAATGGATTTTGATCTAGTGATAAATTCTTTAAAGATTGAGGCCACTTGAACTTGGAAAGTTTATTCAAGGTTCCTTCACCTATGTTGTTAGTCCGTAAAATTACAGTGATCAAATTGGGGGGCCAGTTAGCTTCATTACTTAATTCGTCAACAGAAAAATTGGTGATAACATTATAAGATAAATCTAAGGTTTCCAATGTTCGCGGTAACTGACTTAGATTAACATTCATGAGGTTATTATACGTTAACATCAATGTTTTTAAATGAGAAGGGTACTGTAATCGACTAAGTTTGTCATCATTGATGCCACTTTGATTGTAGTATAGATGTTCAATTGACCGCGGTAAGGTGATGGTGGTGACATCAGTTGTTTGACACCAAGAAATATCAAGATGTTTCAACTGCTGTGGTAAACTTATACTGGACCAGTTACTGACACTATGACCCAATATAATCAACTCTTGTAATTTTGACATTTTACTGAAACCATCCCGTTTCAAGTCATTTAAGCACTTTAGGAATTTTATTCTCGATAATTGAAGCTTATGAACATTGGGCAACAAAGTGGTAATCATTGCAAAATCATCACTTGTCAACTCATAGCTTTCTATCTTATAACATATTTTATCACATTGCTCACTAAATCTGTGTTGGTATTGTTTGATTAATGCTTCGAACGATCGAAAATCACCCCCTGTTATTATATTGACCTGATGAGGATTCACATCAAGATGATCATCCAAGAACTCTTCGATTGAACCAAACCCATCGATGTTAAACAAATTTTGTGGCCTCACTGCCGAACGACCAAACCTGGGTGGACTTATTGTCAAATCAATCATCCTGGTAAAATAATGATCGATGATGATATCACGAGTAGGTGAGTCTTGCAAAAACAAAAAGAAGTCGACAATGTAGTCATGATCAAGATAAGTGCAAATGTCAATTATAATATGAGGGGGGAGTTTTGGTAGCTGATTTGCTATGAAAGATTCTATGTATGACATCGACATTATGTTGCAATATATCACCTCATCATTGCATTATCGTATGCTGAGCAGGTCTTTCCACAATTTTCACAAATACATTTTTTTTCTTTTGGCTTCATTTTTTTTTCTTCGTTTTGGTGCGTAATTTCTGATCAACACGAAAGGAAACAGGGTTAATTGCAGCCAATACTTATTTCTCCGCCTGTTCTAATTCCAATCGTTTTGTAGCTCAAGCAGAAAGCTTTAAAGTATTTTCGCAAATGCACATCATGATCTTTAGCTCGAGATTACTGGCAGAATGCAATGCAAACGCCGGTACTCAAAATATTTACGGAAATCTTGAAGAAAGTTCATAAGAAAAAATGCTTACTATTTATATTACTGTTTCTACTACGTACTTTTTTCCCCACGCTATCTTCCAATAAATCGTAGAATCCCAGCACTTTATCATCCTGATAATTGAGCAAGATCTTGGAGTCGACGCTTAACTTGGACAGGTTGGAGTTGATGGCGGCCATATCGATGAAATACATTAATGAAATGTGAGCCCGCGATAAATCTAATTCATGAATATGGGAATTCAATAAGCCGGAAGTTATATGAAACTTCTTCAATAAAGGTAGTCGCAAATTGAGTCTTTTTATGCCAGGCGGTATGGTCACGCGAGGGCCAATTTGTTTGATTGGATTTGGACTTAGATCTAATTGATGAAGGTTTGTATACAAGTGGTTAATTTTGGCATTAAACATAGGGATATCGGGTGTCAACACTGTTAGCCTGTTCTCTGAAAGTACAAGATTTTGTATTTTGGGGGGCAAGAACCAGCTAGATAAGTCAGTAATACGATTAAAGGTTAGGTCCAAATTTGTCAACTGGATCAAATTCTGCCAACTGATTTCATTGCCATTGTTGTAACAAATCAAGTCCGAAATACGATTTCTCAATAGTATAAGATTTTTCAAACCACTAGGAAAATGAAACAATGAAAGGTCATGAATGTTACAAAAGGACAAGTCCAATGTGGATAAGGTATCAGGAAACTTGATCCTCTTCGAATGCTTTTTAATCAACTCAAAGTTGTATCGACTATGAGATAAATCTAGGGTGCTTAAAAAACGGGGAAACTGAAAAGAAGTCATTTCTCGAGGGTTAAACTCTTCGACCACCAATGTCAGTATTTGATTCTTTGAGATGTTCAAAGTATCCAAAGTGTCTGGCAAGTTATAAAGATGTCTTAATGAAGTAATTCTATTGTCGTCAAGTGACAATTTTCGTAAGGATTCAGGCCACCTCATATTAGAAAGCCAATCCAAGGTAATATTATCTATGTTATTAGAGCTTAGCACTATAGTTACCAACCTAGGAAAACGTATCATTTGTTTCATTTCGTTTTGATGATGAACAGATAAATTCGTGATGCCATTAAGGGACAAATCTAAGGTCTCCAATGTTCGAGGAAAACGATTTAAATTAACGTCCCTGATATTATTTTTCGTGAGTTTTAATGTTTTTAATTGGGGAGGAAAGTTTAATCGACTGAGCTTGTCGTTATTAATGTTACACTCATCGTAGCATAAGTATTCAACTGAAGGAGGTACTATAATGGTAGTGACGTCGGTCTCACGACAAGAAATTTCAAGATGCCTCAATTTCCAAGGTAACTTTACACTGGACCAATTAACACCATGAGCCGAAATATTCAATTCTTCTAAATTGGTCATTTTACTGAAACCAACCTGTTTCAAATCATTCAAGCATTTAAGAGATCCTATATTTGCCAACTGAAGCTTATGTACATTAGGCAAGCATGTAGTGATCACTTTTAATCCATCAATTGATAGTTCAAAGCTCTCAAGCTCGAAACATATTTTATCACACTGTTCACTTAGTCTTTGTTGATATTGTTTAATTAATGATTCAAACGATCGAAAGTCGCCCCGCGTTATTATGGTGACTTGATGGGGATTTACATCTGGATGATCATCTAAAAATTTTTCAATTGCAGGAAACCTATGAATGGAAACTTGAGTTTGTAGCCTTTCCACAGAGCGAGCATGTAGAGGTCGGCGTATGGCCAAATGTATCAGTTTGCTGAAATAATGATGGATGATAATTCCACGAACAGGACTTTGTAAGTATAAAAAAAAGTCAATGATGTAAGCATGATCAAGGTAAGTACATATTTGAATTATTATATGAGAAGGTAGATTGGGTAGTTGTCTGAATATGAATGATTCTATATACGAGATGGGCATTATCTTACGAGAAGATGCTTCATCATTACGCCGTTGGTGTTATCTGGAAGGGCAATTTTCATTGCGTTTTTTTTTTTTTTTCTAGTTTATTTTGTACATCTTTTTTCATTCTTTTTTTATTTGGTTCCAGAAAGCGGCAAGATAGAAAAAAAAACTAATTGCAGCCATACCAGAAACTATATCTCTCTTTATTACTGGCCTTATGATTTGATCACAAAAAAAGGTATAGACAACTAGTATTTGGTTACTATTAATTGCGATACAGCTCGTTTTAACGTTTAAATCATATTTATTTCCTAAAATTTGTCAGATTTCTCTCCCTGTTGATAGCATAAAATCATGCGAATTGGTGGATACTATTTACATATTGGCTCCTGTTACGAACTTTTTTCCCCAAACCAGCTTCCAACTCATCATAAAACTTCTGTACTTGCATATTGAAATTTGGGTCATCTCTTTGGGATCTAAGTATATTATTTCCCTCGAGATCAAGTATCGACAATCTGCTCTCTTTGGGGCCAATATCAGAAAAGTAAAGGGTCAGGATATCATTACACGACAAGCTCAATTTATGAAGACTTGCATTCAATATATTCGGAGTCATATGAAATGACTGCAAAGCTGTCATTCCCAAATTTAACTCTCTTAGATTCAGTGGTATGCTAATATGAGTATCAATCTGTTCGATATTATTTTGAGATAAGTTCAAATGACGAAGCCTAGCATACTTCTTATTAAGCTCGGGATTGAAGAATGGAATCTCAGGTGTCAAATCTGAGATTTTATTCAAAGTGGGATCAATTTTTTGTATGTTAGGTGGTGGAAACCAACTCGATATTTCATGTATCGCATTGCCACTAAAATCCAAATCTACTAAATTGGTTAAAAATTTCCAATTGATTACATCATCATCATCATTGTAGCTATTCAAGTCTGTGATACGATTACCCAGAAGTAAAAGCCTTTTCAAACCGAGTGGAAAATCAAACTCCGAGAGATCATTTAGATAACAAGCGGTCAAATCCAAAGTTGACAACTTATCTGGAAATGTTATCCTATTTGAAGTGTCCTCCCTATCGCTCGAAAAAAAACAGTCAAATTTAAGTTTTAGTATTTTCAAACTGCTTGGGAACTGAAATAACGAAACGACATCAAGACTGCTGATATGAATATTCAAGTCTGTTATTGTATGAGGGAGCCCAATCCTAATATCTTGAACTTTCAGTTCATCAATGTTATAATTATTTACAGAAATATCTAGTTTCATCAAGTACTTTGGAAATTTGAAGTAAGGGTATAATCCAGAATCAGCATCGTAATTGATCATCAGCAATGATGATACTTGTTCCCCTGAGATACTCAAATACTTTAAGGAATTTGATAAATCATAAAGATTTGCCAAAGAAGTGAACGAATTTTCATCGAGGGATAAGTTTTGCAAAGATTGAGGCCATTTTATTTTTGAAATGCGGTTTAAGGTGAGATCGTTTATCAAATTTTTGATCAACAGCAAAGTGGTCAAGTTAGGCGGCCAATCCGTTTCATCTACCCAATCATGCTTATCAACCGAAAAATTTGTGACATAGTTTTCGGATAAGTCCAACACTTCTAGAGTTTGTGGTAACTTACTCAAGTCAAAATTTCTAATAAAACAACCTGGAAGCTTCAAAATTTTCAAATATGGAGGAAGTTGTAACTGACTAACTCTCTTTTGGGGGGCTTGTCTAAAATATAGATGCTCAATCGAAGGGGGTAAAGAAATGGTAGTAGTATCGGTTTCCCAACCATCTTGAATATGAAGATACTTCAACTGTAAAGGCAATCTCAAGTTGGACCAATCATTTCTTCTTTCAGTCACAAGCACTAATTCATGTAACTTAGACATTTTGAAAAATCCATCTTGTTTCAAATCATTGAAGCCTTCGAGAAAAACTGGTTCCCTGAAATATAGTCTGTATACATTCGGTAAAGCATCAGTAATAACTCTCAATTCATGCTTTGTTAGATAACAGAAATTAACTTCATAACCTATGCGATTACACTTCTTACTAAACCGCTCATGCTGCTGTTTGAGCACACTTTCAAACGCTTGAAATCCATGATTGGTTGATATATTGACCTCAGAAGGGTTTACGTCAGGATGATCAAAAAAAAAACTCTTCAATTGATCTGTTCATTTGATTATTTACTCTTTGTTCTCTCTTGGGCCATTCACGATACCAATTCGAAGCTATGGTTAAGTACATTCTCTTACCAAAATAGATATCGATTATGATATCACGAATGGGTGATGTACGCAAGAACATAAAGCATTGGGTAATATATTCATCTTCAAGATAACTGCAAATGCTAATAATTAAATCTTGTGGTAATCTTGGTAGCTGATTAGCTAAAAAAGACTCGATGAACCCCCATTGAAACTCAACTATTGTGTTGATTGTGGAATAAGTAGTTTTCAATTTTTTCAAATCCATATTTCAATACTCAAAGAGTATCATCCTGGTCACCCAAGGTTCAAGCATAAAGGAATTCACCTTGATGTGTTTAGCATTATAAATGATGCATAAGGTTGCAGCGTGTATTTTGGGAAGGTATTGCCAAAACAGAACATCCAGACACCATTTTGCAAACAAAAAAAAAAGAAAAACGATACAAGCAGAAAATCCATAATTCGCGTTTTATTTTCACCGCAGCAAGAAAATAAACAGGAAGAAACAAAGTAACGAAAACGGGTATAATCAAATAATGTAGGCGTTGAGGTACATAAGACACTTATTGTCCTCATATTGATCCGGGCAATCCACTACATTGAAGGGTCAGTTGGTCTTCTTTTTTTTTTTTTTTTTGAGTTTGGTGCCAAAATGTTGAGTAGTAGTGACCTCGGTGCTTTTCTTTATTCTCGGTTCATTAATCAGCTGCAAAAAACAGCAAAACAATAAAACATCAAAACAATAAAGCCCTAAAAATCAGAGGAGGAAATTGGCAATTGAATAGACTTCGAAACGTTATAACAAAACTAAGAATAGAACTCTTCTCGAAGGAAGAGCAAAAAAAAGTATTAAAAAATAAAAAAGAAATATAAAAAATGAGCGTAATGATAAAAATAATACTAATTCATGCAAGTGAACAATTCGTATATAGTCATCGAGCAAAGATACGGGCCGAATGTCGGTTGGTTATAGACCACGATACATGATGATACTTGAGGATACGTTGATGGGGGTGATTGATCATTAGGGCTCTACAGGTAGTTATTAATAGCTTCGATGTTTTTATTCTGATTATTTCAAGATAACAGAAGTCTATAGTCACGCTTTGTAACTCAAATATGTGAATGAAATTCAATGATTACTCAAGATATGAACGATAAATGAAAATAGCCTTACAGACAGAGGATCACGTATTTTTGCAAGTCATTACCAGCAGTTTAATTCACCTTTTCTCTCAAACTTTAATTTACAATTGGACAAAATATAAGTGTCAAAAAAAAAAAAGAATATAAAAAGAAAGAAAAATGTGAAAGGTTTTACAAAAGAGGAAGAATAAAAAGAGAAACAGAAAATTGAGCTTGAATTTTTAGGGAAAAAAAAGCCGAATGGGCAAAAAAAAAAAAAAGAGAAAAAAAAAAAAGCTTAATTCATCTTGCATGCCAATGTCTGGCTTTTCCTTATGACTAGCTGGCCGTTGGCCGCTGAAGCATAAAAGGCAAAAAAAAAAAAAAAAAAAGCAGAGTTGAGATGAGGTTGAGTTTCGTTTCAATTTTGTTTAGCACATCTTGAAATTGTCCTGATTGAATGTTTAGACTTTTTCGTAGTTGAATTTGAATCTTTAGTTACAGTTATAATTTGTCTGCGATGATATATCTTTCTATTTTTTTAAAAAAATTAAAAAAAATTGAGGATGATTTGCAGAAACACAGGATTCAAAAAAAAAAAAAAAAAAAAAAAAAAAAAAAAAAAAAAAAAAATTAAAACCGCTCAAGCCAAAAACCTTAATGTGAAAGACTCAAATTCAACCTACAAAGAACTTCACTTACTTACTTACTCCCTCAGCCCCATTTGTGACCGAGATAAATACAATCAACTATAGTAGATTCAATTCTATCCTTTATGAAAACAAAGAAAATTTGATCATTAGTCTTTGTTCACTTGCAGACACTGGTGAATTAAATGCGTGAGAGTTTGGTATTTGTGCATCAATAGTTTCATTTTATTTTTCTCCTGGTTTTTTTTTTCTTTTTTTTTTTTATGCCTGTTCGTTTTTAATTACTTTTGAACATGTTCAATAAACATGTCCAAGCGTATGTGACTTTTAGCATACACCAAGAAAAAGTACCAAATGATCTGATTCGAAAGGAGTAAAGAAATATTAGAGACAACCAATGAACTAGTCAAATAAGGAGTGCATCAATGACAATAAAAGTTAAAGTCAAGATTTGACTCAACCGTTACATTGTACGGAAGTAACCTCTATTTCAAATGAAATAAGTCTTTTGAAAACAAAAGCATGACAAAAACTAGTAATCTATTTAATGCATATAGTCTCACTTATTTCACCAACTTTATCTGTTTGTGGATATAAAACAGTTTCCAGAAGTTTTCTTTTTCTTTTTTTTTGTTTGTCTTCTTTTTCTGCCTCCAAAGGGACCAGAATTAGGCAATAAAATACAAACAGAAAAAAAAAAAAGAAAAACAGGCTCCGTTTTGGTGGTGGTGCACGACCACCGAAAATACGCAGAAACAAACAGATATGCAGGTGAAACAATACAAAACAAACAAAAAGAAGCTTTTTTTATTGGGGGTGTGCGTCATGCAACTTCTTTTTTTTTTTTGTTTGTTTTTTGGCTCTAAGCTGAGTTAGTTTTGTACGCACCCCCAAGTAGGATACTATGGATTTTTGATAAGTCTGTATAACCATCATTTATTAATCAACAACTAGTATTTCTTGCCCACTTTTTTTTTTTTGCTTTTGTTTTTGTTTTTGCTTTTGGCTTTGCTTCCTATTTTGTATATTAGTAATTTACTTGGTTGCTGACTTTTGTTCATATAACTCATATACACACAAAGGGTTGATAGAACCGTTTATTTGACTTTCAAACAATGTGCACAGACAAAAGAAATCAATTATTTCAAGCACCTTGTTCAACAATTGAGTATTTCAGTTAGGCGCAGGAGGTTTTAAGTTTTATCAATACTTATTTTTCCGTTTCCTTCCTTATTCTCTTTTTTTTTTATTTCTTTATTTTTTCATTATTATTTTATAACATTTAAATTGGTGTTATTTTATTTCTTTTTTTTTTCCCCAACTAGCCCCCTTCGACCCTAGTGCCTATTGTAAAATTTCACCTATTTCTCTAAAATGTATGGGGGGAGCCAGGCATGAGTATTTCTTTTTTTAGTCATTGACTGGTAGAGAGCTCGCTGCATTGGGTTATATATAAATATCCTATTCCCACCCTCATCTCTTTTGTAAAAAATGCTTTAAGTTCATCTTCTCATCAACCAACTTACCAATTCACCATGACTATTCAAGCAGCTACTTTTGACGAAGAAGCTTTACCAGCTAATGAAACCTATGAGCCCCGCGAATCCACCACGGTTGCATCTCCTTGGAAAAATACCTTGATTGCCGTGTTGGGGGAATTCTTTGGTACTTTTATCTTTTTATGGACTGCTTTTGTCATTGCTCAAATTGCTAATCAAGATCCTAACATTCCTAGTGCCGGTAAAGGTTCCGATCCTCAACAATTGATCATGATTTCTTTTGGATTTGGATTTGGTGTTATGGTTGGGGTATTTATGTTTTTCAGAGTTAGTGGTGGTAACTTAAATCCATGTGTCACTTTATCATTGGTTTTGGCTGGTGCTGTACCACCTTTAAGAGGTTTATTCATGGCTATTTCTCAAATGATTGCTGGTATGGCTGCCGCTGGTGCCGCATCTGCCATGACACCAGGTCCAATTGCCTTCACCAATGGATTAAGTGGGGTTTCAAGATCAAGAGGTTTATTTTTGGAAGCTTTCGCCACTTGTATCTTATGTTTAACTGTTTTGTTATTGGCGGTTGAAAAACACCGTGCTACTTTTATGGCTCCATTTGTCATTGGTATTGCTTTATTTTTGGGTCACTTGATTTGTGTTTACTACACCGGTGCTGGTTTGAATCCTGCTAGAACTTTTGGTCCTTGTGTTGCTGCCAAAAGTTTCCCTAATTATCACTGGATTTATTGGTTGGGTCCAATTTTGGGTTCAGTTATGGCCGTTGCCATTTGGAAACTTTTCAAGATTTTGAATTATGAAACTTGTAACCCAGGTCAAGATTCTGACGCTTGAATTGATGACAAACTTTAAACGTGAAAAAAAAAAGAAAAAAGAAAAACATTTCATCATAATAACAATAAAACAAGCAAACTTCTACAAGGTGTTTGTGCCTCGCATTTTCTTTCCTTAATGGGCTTATAACAATAGTCAAATCATCCCTGTTCTTAATAAAATTTCTCTTTTCTCTCTACATATACATACACACGCAAATATCCTTTAATTCTAATCTAATTCATCATGAAGTGCATTCTCTCTATAATTTGTAGGTTGCAAGATGGCTGTGAAATATCAGACTCTTTAGAGTTTTGGTTGTCGGTGCGGCTGTTACGGTTGTCAATGCGATCAACAATACTGAGTAGAAATTTATACGACAATATTTTTTTGCTCATTCCCTGTTTTTTTTTCGTCTGTCTTACTCCGCGAATTCCACAAAGATATATCTGAATACCAAGATCACATTACCTGAAGTGCCGATGCCAAAAGCATCATACTTAGTGATCAGCAAGTTATAGTCGTATTCGAGATTATCTACAAATAAAGTATCCATGAATCATACAGCAACAATACGATGATGTATTATAACGCCCAGAAGTGCTATGCTCATCTCAGGGAGGCGGGGGTGGTGAGGTGATCTTTTTTTGGTATTTTTGACTCAGGCACGCCATGCACCGTTTTATTTCACTCTTTGTTTTTTAAAGCAATACTAAATGATTTCTATGACAATGATTACAGCAAAACTCAAGAGAATTAAAGCTTGAGAATAAAAACAAATAAATTACCATACCGGAAAAGCAAGTCTGGAATCACTATCAAGACTGAAGGAAGAAAAAAAGAGATGCACTTTTTGCATCTTTAATTTCAGGGTCACTTCGAATGTTCTATTATGCCACGTCTGGGCTACAAAATAATCCTGGGGCACAAAACATACTTTGCAAAAGTGGTACATTATATGAAATTCATTGCAATATATTGAAATTGCGCCCTTCTCATTAACATAAAGTTTTATAACTAATGCCTAAACGTTTATTAAAAAGATTGAAAAAAAAAAAAAATGAATGAAAAAAAAAAAATGAAAAAAAAAAAAAAATGTCTATACGTATGCACACATCGCTTATGCTCAAACAGCTTTAAAAAGTGCCAAAGATATTTAACAATATTTTGATTCTGTTGAACTGGCTCATATTATTGATCTCTCTCAATTGTAAATCTCGCAAAGTCTTTAATTCTGACTCGAGTAACAATTCCTCCTCTTTCCCCTTGACATCCTCTCTTTCACACTTCTCCAACAAAATTTTATGATCATCTTTAAAATTTTGAATGTTGGTTAGTATTTCTCCCATGTTAAAAGCTAATGAATGAGTTAAATAATTATAAGCGCTGGTAGGTTTGTGTCTGAAAAGGTAAAAAGTCTTGGATGCAGCACGATCAGCACTTCTAGGAACCTCTTGAATCTCAACAACGTTCATACCAATCAATTTGTAAACTTCGTTTCTAACCGTCTTCTCCTTCAATAATACTCGTTGAGAAAGAATTTTCTCATCTGCCAATTTGAGAGTTTTAAGGCATCTCAAAACTCTTAACGATGGAGTTCCCAATGTGGATTTCACCAAAGTTTCATAAGTGTAATCTTTGAGCAGTTTCACCAAAGCGCCAACCGGCACATAGTAGTTACCTGCACTCAATTCAACAAGAAATGGGATGGTGGTAGATGATGCAAGGAGTTTCAAATGCTGCTGTACAAGCGAAATGGAATGTGGCTCGGAGTTGTCGGTGGAGCTTAAATCATAGTCAAAATCGATGCCTTCATCTTTATCATTATTGATCTCAAGGTTCGAGGAAATAGCCGCAGCAGCAGTTGCAACGGCATCATCACCAACTTCCCCTTCGAGCTTGACCTTTTTGGTAGGTACATCATGCTCAAAATCATGAGGTCTCTTCTTGTCAGGTTTCAAAAAATTTTCCGTCAAAATAGAATTTCTCAAATCGATCTCTTCGGGTAGTTTTCTCATGATGTCTGCAATGTTGAAGGCTATTTTTTTATCGTCAATTAATGCATTCTCGACAGAGCTAATATACATTCTGGCTTCTTCTGGATCATTTATCAACCCAGCAATCTCCAATAACGGGTACTTCACTGGCGGTGTGTCTTTTTCAATTGTTCCCAATGCAATTTCAAAGATTTTGGCGGTTAAAGCTCCTATTCTGGAGCTTGCAAAATTTGTCAATGCTTTTGTTCTCATGTGTTTTTGAAAACGACCCAAGTTAAATCTTGCTACTATGTGGGATCTAATTTTTTGTAACCCATTTTCAGTTTGGAAAATGTCAGGCCCACTGTTGCCTGCTTCCATCAAATCATTGAATTTGACTTTGGCTTTCTCCTTTGCCTCATTCACTCTTTTCATCTCACTAGTAGTGGCACTCCTCGGGGTGTCTTTTAAAACACCCTGGTACAACTTCTCCCATACATCAGTTATGGGGTTCAAATTGATCTGTTGCAATCTTACTAACCATCCATCATGGAACAACTTGACAAATACATTTTGTTTGGTGAACTTCTCTTCTTCATCACCAATGCTACTTAAAAAGTCACTTACCTTCATATGACCATTTTCAATTATATTCTGTATCACTTCAGCGGCCTCATTGCCGTAAGTGACTTTGATATGGGTGATAATATCCCCACTATGCAATAATACCAAGATCCCATATTCTTGAAAAGAATAAAAGAATTGTTTGGAGGATTCATCCTTCCAATATTCAATACAGTTCAATTGAATTAATGACACCAATGAAGTCTTGACTAATTTCAATGGTAGTTTAGATCGAGTACTGAGATCTTTAACTGTGAGTCTCCCATGAGATATCAATGTAGATATCACCATGGCTGCTATTTCACCGAGATGATTCCTGGCTACTTCAGTGTATAAGTATGAAAACGGCGACTGAGTTCTTGAGGCCTCTGATAACTCAACGCTCATTTTAAGTTACTTTCCCGTCGTGTGGCTCTGAAGGTGGTAGATCGGTGACAAGGATCGCTAAAGTGCCCAAGTCGGATGTTTTATTTTAAAGATCAGAAGCTCATCATAATTTTTTTTTCTTTTTTTTTTTTTTTTTTCCTTCCTTTAGAAGGCTCTCTCTCGCTTTAAGATTTTGCAGATTTTAAGATCCAGACACCATAGCTTTTTTGTAAAGATCCAGATTTTTTCTCATTCAATGGCAACTTTATAAGTAACCGCTTTGATAATTGAAGGTTTCACTTCAAAGAGCAAGACGATCAACTTCTAGCATACAATGTCGAACTTGAAGCAATTGCTCAAGTCCGCAAAAGTGTCGATTGATAAAAATGACCCACTGTCGACATTGGAATACGTTGATGAGATCTTGGAGGAGGAAAAAGATAACTACTACGCGTATATATTCCGTGGTAAGGCGTATCAGCTCTTGAATGACTCAGAAAAATCCAAAAAAGCATTCGAAAAGGCTACTTCACTAAAACCCGGCTTAATTTTAGGTTGGAAAGGTTTCTTTCAAAGTGCAGTGGCAGCTGACGATTATGACCTTATTTTCCTGATCTTAGCTTCGATTGTTGAGTTGCAGATCGAGCAAGGAATCTCATATGCTGAATCCCTAAAAGACTTGAGGAACTATTTGAATAAGAAAGACTACAAAAATAACCTCGAGCTTCATGAAAAATATTTGCGAAATATTATCCCTGGTTCCCGATTGGGAGATTTGGTAGATACTAATTTGGGTAGACCTGAAGACAACCTCAAAAAACTTATAGATCTCAGGAAGAAACAAGAACAAGAAGTTGTCAAAACAACAATCTCAAAAGCCAAGATGAAATTACCTAGGGTCTTGAATGAAGAGAGTAAGAACAAACTAAATGCCATGAAGTGGTCGATCTATCAGCAGTCGGATTTGACTACGTTGTACGACAGCTTTTTGAATTGTTGTAGTGACGATGCTCTCAGAAGAAAGTATGAAGAAGAATTGCTCAATCATAAGTATGATTTACTTCAATGTTCACCGGATAAGGCTCAACTGTTCAAATCTTTGAAAGATATGGTCGAAGGTATGGTTTTAATCAAGGCCCAAAGTTTACTCGCATGGAGTCTTTATTTTGATTGGAGTGATGTCAAGGAATTTTCCGACTTGGAAGTGGACAAGCTCGTAGAGTTTCTCAAGTATAACCAACACAAAGGGTTGGGTATGGTTCTTTACGCATTTTTAATGAGTGATATATCTCCCTTTGATAGATCGGTTGTCGCCCAAAAGGTGGCTTCATTCATGGAACCAGAAGAAGGCAAGAGATCGAGCAGGAGAAAAAGGGGAAGAAGGGAAAGGTCAAGAAAGAATAAAGACAAAGAAAGCAAGGATGTAAATTCCGCTAAGGAGAAAACATCTCAGCAGGAAACGTCTCGGCAAGAAAACTATGATCAAGAAGATGAGGATGATGAGTTACTTGAGAAGGTTGGGAGTGATGATGAGGAACAACCTTCTGAGCAGCAATTTTTATCGCCTGAGGAAGTTTTGACAATGATGTTGACAGGATTCAAGAAATGTTCCGATTCTGTTTTAGCAAATCGTATCGTGTGTGCATATTTAGTTCATTTGAGGGAGTACTCACACGCGGCAGAAAAATGTCGTGGCGCCATTAAACTTTTGGCGGATATGCAAAGAAACTTACAAATTGACTTGACGAACACTCGAGAAGATTTACTTTGCCTGTTAGCCATCATATATACATACCACGAAGCGCCCAAGAACTTTCCTCGTGCCCTTCAATTATATGATAGAATTCTTGAAAGTAATCAAAAAAATTACAAAGCAAAAATTGGAAAAGGTTTGATTTTGATCGAGAAGCGTCAATTAGATGATGCCAAGACTTTACTCGATGAGGTCCTCTCCGTGCAACCAGATAACTTCGAAGCCTTAAGGGAGAGAAGTTGGTGTCAAGTACAGCTCGGTCTGTTCGCCGAGGGTAGAGCTGGTTTATTACAAGCATTGGGCTTGATCAAAGGGGTCGACCTTAATAGTGCTGATAACAGAGCCGTTATTCGCTGGAGAATTGCCGAAAGTTATGTGTTACAGGATGCAGAAGATGTTGATGGAATTAAAGAAGCATACAATCAATTGATTCAATCTTTGAAAGATTCTAAGAATTATGCGCCATCCTATACATCCCTTGGTTTACTTTATCAAAAAAATTACGATGATAAAGTGAGAGCTCAAAAATGTTTTTACAAAGCTTTTGAGTTGGATGTGGCCGAAATCACGGCTGCAAAATACTTGGTGGAAGATTTCACCGTTAAAAATGAATGGGATATTGCTGAAATTTTGTGTCAGAGAGTGGTAACGAGTGAGAAATCACGTAGAAAACTTTTCAGTCACACCTACAAAGATCAAGATCAATCATGGCCATATAGAGTATTGGGTTGTTCTGCATTAAACAAGCAAGATGATGCTAAAGCTGTAGAATGGTTCCAGAGTGCGTTAAGAATGCAAGCAATGGACACTCAGTGCTGGATAGGTTTAGGTGAAGCTTACTACAATTGTGGCAGATTTGATGCTGCAGGTCGTGTATTTCAGCATGTATTGACTTTAGATGAGAATCTGTGGGTGGCAAAATTTATGTTGGGTAGTGTCACCTGTGAACTTGGTGAATTTGCGGAAGGTTTAGCATGTTTGGAAGAAGCTTTAGCCATAAAACCGCAAGAGGAATGTATTCTAGGATCCCTTTACGAAGGGTATCTTAATTATACTAATCAGTTGTTACTCACTGGGTTCATTGGTCGTGCCACGGAAAATAACTTGAAAGCCATTCAGTATATTAGCCAGGCACTTAAGGTCAATCCTAAATCACAAAACTTGTGGAAAGTAGCTGGTGACAGCTTACGCTTTTTCATTGGAGTTCAAGGAACCATTGAAAAGTTTCCATACCAAGAAATTACGGCATTCTTTGACACGGTGGATTTACAAAATGACGATGATAATCTTCCTCAAGGGATTACAGTGGAAAAGGCCGTTAAATTATTCGAAGAGAAGGACTACTTGGAGTCTATCAGTTTATTTATAATACTCACTTCGAAGGCTTCATTGACTGTTTTACCAAGTAAATGCAGTAAATTTCTTAGATCGATTACCGCTTATAACTTGGGTTTAGCTTTATTGGAAAGCTACAATGTTTGTGACATTGAGCAACATCGTGAATTCTCTGTTAAAAATTTGAAGAAGTCAATCAAGTTGGAATCGAATAATGTGTCATATTGGGTAGCATTAGGAAATGCGTACTCATCATTTAACCCTCAGATTTCACAACATTGTTATATTAAAGCTTCCACGCTTGATAGTAGAGATGGTGGGATCTGGACTAATCTTGCAGCTTTATACTTGAGATACGGAGATTCAGAGCTTGCACAAGAAGCATTTATGAGATCTCAATCTGTTTCGCCTCAACAAACCCAATCATGGTTAGGGCATGCATTAACGGCACAAGCAAATGGGAATGAAGACGTTGCGTCGAGACTTTTCACTCATGCTTACGTATTATCTAATGGTCGTTCACCATTGGCACATTTACTCTATGGCTTGTCAATTATTGATGGTAGAGTCAAAAATGGTGGTAACGATGAAAGGGATTTGGAAGCAGCTCAAGAATTTAGTATCGCGAACTTTGCCATGCAAAAGTACTTACAGTATCAACCGCATAATGAACTAGGCTTAAAAGTGGCCTTAACAATTAGTGAGAGATGCCATGATTATGAAGGATCGGTAACGATCGGTAAACAATTATGTGATATTTTGGAAAGAAACTATGAAAAGACTGAAAGTGAAGCTGTTTTAATAGAATTTGCCAAATCCAAAACACAATTGGCCAGACTTTATCTTGGACAAGCTGATTATGAACAGGCGATTACTCATGCTCAATTCACATTAGATGTATTGGATTCTGAAGAAGAAGCTGAAAATGAGGAAATTAGCACGGCAATATTATCATCTAAACTTGTTATTGGCTTATCATTTTTCTTTAACGATCAGTTTGATGAAGCATTGGATGAATTCAAACATATTTTAAGCTCACATAGTGATTCCAGTCGTTTGATTACATTTATTGCTCAAGTGTTGCATGCGTATGGAACTACTGACACCAAGCAAGCAGCGGTAGATCAATTATTTGCTTACATTGAAGAACATGGATCTTCATTATTGGTGGTGCTAGCATTGGGTGCAATTTCGATTGTTGACAATTTAGAAGATTACTTAATTCCAATTAAGGAGGAGTTAGAGGGACTCTCCTTGATTGAAGTAATCAATGATACCAGAAGAGCGGTTCCACAACTTCTTGAAGAAATTGACAAGCGTATTGAAAATGCTGATGATACCAAAGTATGGCAACGAAGTGCGATGCTTTTCCCACAGGATCACAATGTGTGGAAACGGTTGAATAGTCGTATGGCATTAACCGTTTCGTCTTTGAATGAGACGAAACAAAATGCATTAGGATTATCCGAATTGTATGTTGCCAATGGTAGACTTCGAGAAATACAAAGAGGTATTTTGTTGTGTCCTGATAATCAATTTGCCAGGCGATCACTTGAAGGGTGTTTTTAGGCAAAGAAAAATTTTGTATATACATTTTTTTGATAGACTAATACATGATTACGAATTAACCGCGGTTGCTATAATCAACTAAGAAGATATAATTAGAAAAGGGGTAGGACAAAACCATAATGAAGAAAAATAAAGGGAAAGAAAGAGATTAGAGCCGCATAGATGAGCATTCTTGTATCGAACGCTTTAGGTTGTATGAAGGTTAAGAGGAAGAAGTTTACAATAGTCAACACAATTGTTGTATTGTTCCCAACAACACAACGAGTCATTGTTATTCGCACCCATTACATAGCAACGCTACCCGATATATGTAAAGGGTAATTTTCAAGTGACTCCAGGTGGAGATTTGAAGGTAGAGAAACCAGTCCCATAGTTACTCGAGAGTGGGACAATTGCAAGGCCAACAAGATTGCTCTGGTATCCAATAAAAAACACGCTCTTAGATTCAAGATGTCCCAGACTTAGGTAAGACTACAAGAGAACCAAACAAAAAAAAAGAAAAGGCTGCGGCACAGAAATAATTCCCAAAAGGGTAGATTGTAAACCACTTACTGAGTACGCACCGATGGCGTACAGCATGGTTGAAAAGCACTCCTATCCCAAGGGAAAGCCTCATTGCATCACTTTCACCTCATTTATGATCATCAATTCAATTAGCCATCATCTTGGTGATTCGTAGGACGAGGTTCTTCCCATATAAGCGTACTGTATGCAGGTCCTCCACACTTATCTAGAATAGTACGGTGATAACTGCTTATAATTTTTTTTTTTTTTTTTTTTTTTTTTTTTTTTTTTTTTTTGTTTTGTTCGTGCTGTTTTTTTTTTCTTTTGGGTTTTTTTTTTTCCCGTTTTTCCTTTCCGCTAGTGAGGCGAGGGCGATTAAAGGTGACTGATAACATCTTTGGAGTCATTATAAACTTATGATCCTGTCTTTTTTTTTTTAACCACATCTCCACTTATATCTCATTCCACCATCAACAACAACACCACCATCACCGGTTTGAGACCTTGATTCTGTTATCAACTAGAGCAGAATTCAATTCACAATTGTCGTCTTGGTAGTACATATCCTCAGTATTCAGTTATTAGGTTGATTGATTACATGTCTCACTAAGAACGCACTTTGCAGATCAACACATCTGCTATTCTCGTCCTGGTTTATTACTTGCTTCCCCCATACGAGCAATAATCATCATACGGAGAATTTATCGTTTGCATTATACTCTTTTAGCATTATCCCTTGAATAAGCCTATCTTATTCCGATAAGGGTACTTTTGACCTGGTCTTAGCTTTTTTTTTGTGTATTTTTTTTTTTTTTTTTTTGTTTCACCTCATTGCCCGCAAACATGGTGTCTCCCAAGACGCTGGATCTGTCCCCATATTACGATAGGGCTCAATTGGACCCTTATTTGAAAAAGCAAAATGCCAAGCTTGTTCAAGTGATTCAAAACTTCTTTTCAAAGTCTGTCCAGATTATTCTACAGTCGCGTCTATTACCCGATATAAATAACCTTATCGCCAATGACAGTCTATCTCTTGATGACCCCAATATCAAGATTAACAAGTGGTTCAATATGCACATGGTTAGCAACTCGGATTCGTTGAAAGATGATTTGAAGTTATGGAAAGGATTCAGTGAGCTCAATAGCGTACCACCCATGATTATAGAGACCTACCTTGACTTGCGTCATACCAGCCACAGAGATACCATTGTTTTAAGAGACGCAAATGGTACTTGGACAGTAGCCAAGGGTGGTGGTAAGAAACACGAAGTGGTGTTGGAAAGATGGTTGATTGAATTCGATGCCAATGACGTGTCAGGGTCTATAATTGATGAATTGCCCCTAATATACAAACAAGCAATCATAACTTTTAGAAGTTTATACGCGTTCACTCGATTGATGCCTGCTCACTCATTGGGTAAATCTTTGAAACAACAGCAAAATCATAGAAAGAAATCAAACCTTTCATTGGGATTCAAGATACTAGATGGCAAACAACCCATTAGCTCTAAAGGTAGAATCGGATTATCCAAATCAATCATACCTCATCAAATGTTGACCACTGAATCACACATGAGTCAGAAAGATTTCAATCCAATACAGACCTCTTTGGGTACCCTAAAAATATCCATAGCTTATAGAAATCATCATAATTTTGAAATCACTGACAATGAGGTTATGTTATCCGACCATTTTCTCAATATGCAAACAGATCAGCATTTACAACCAGAGCAAACCCCACTTCCAAGGGATTCCGACATTCTTCATCATCATCATCATGATGACCTTTATCATAATTCACACAGACAACAAGGCTCATCATTGGACAATTCGAATCATCAGCAACTGTCCCAGGAACAAGAACCACACCAGACAGACTCACCAAAACATGAACGATCATCCTTAGCAAGTAATAGGTCCATGTCAGTCTCTCCACACTCCTCAAGCCAACTCGATGATTATATATCAGCCAGTGGCGATAGTACATCCAAATCTGGTAACACAGCTGGCGCTGGTACTGGCAGTGCTGCTCAAAGTATTGGTACTGGGCCATCTACCGCAATAAATGCTGGTATCGGCCCCGGAACGGTAAATGTTCAATCAACAGCCGGATCTGCCAGAAAATCAAACCATATCAATTCTACAAGGCCTTCAATTCAACCATTTAAAATTGGTTCCATCAGTAACTCCCCTCCCCCTGCATCACAAACCGCAATTGGTAATTTTGGTGGCTCGTCTTTGGAAAGACGTATATCTATCACTAGTAACAGATCAACGTCAAATGCATCATTGGCAGCATTATTAAGAAATCCAAGGGGTAGTACTTCAAGTACCAGTACTACTACCAATAATATTCCAATTGCCAATAACAATGCCACTACAACACAGCATCAAGCTACCAACACCGTAACTCTACCCAGATCAATTTCCTCATCTCATGGCTCCCAAATTGCCCACGATGATGCTCTCAACTCGCCCCTATCTAATCCAGATAGCGTCAGTGATACTCCTCGTTTCTCGTCATCATTTGGATCCAGAGCAAGTAGAAGATTTAGTAATACAAGCATCCGGCAAAGTATCAGTAATCCTATGCATGAGACCAACAACTCGTATTTGGGCACCAGCGTGGGCCTGGCGTCATCAGGTGCACCTGTTAGTGGATTATATATTGATGATGATATCAGCGATTTCGTTCGCATGATTGACAGCAAGTCCGACTTGCGATTCCTGCATCTGAATCAGGGTAGTGGTGGAAATCAAGGACAATCTGCCGATTCAAAGTTATCCCCAGCTTCATCCCATCAAAGCTCTAATAGTCAATTAGATGCCCTTAGTAAATTTCAATTATTAAAACATCATCATCAACAATTAGGTGATAATGTGAGTGCCAGTTTAATCCTACTGCATAATCAAATGAGTGGTAGTAGACCACTGAGTCGAAAGTCATCACATTCAGTTCACCTGCCTTCACCGTCACTACCATCGAACTCGTATGATAAACACTTGCCTTCGATCAATTCTCGATTGAACGATAAATTAGCAGTTGATAACAGGGGTAGTGGAAGCCACGTGAGCAGTTTCAATGCTAGCTCCGGTAGTGAAGCAGAAGCTGTACCATATAGTAGTATTAGTGGCAGCAGTGGCAGTAGCGCTGTTGCTGGAAGTGGCGGTGGTTTTGACGTTTCAGTATCCCGTAAAAATAGTTTACGATCAAATGCTTCATTTTTGAAAAATACTACACCCACTCCTAGTTTGCAAAGTGCCCCGGTGACATCAACCACCAAGGCACATGCTACACATAATAATAAAGTATCCCATCGTTCCAGTAACAGCCAATCTGATAAAGACAAGGAACAGGTATCTGGTTTGGCAACTACACCATCAGTATATTCGAATAGGAAACAAATTCATTATGAGGATGTTTTTGACGATGATGATGACGATGGAGAAGATTTTTACTTGTCTCATCAATCGAGTTCAAAGAAGCTGGAGCAATCTCCGAATTTGAAGAATACTCAATCACGATCAGACAATGCCGATGACCATGATGACGATGATGATGATTTGTTGTTCACCATGAGTGATATGAATTTGACCAAGTAAGTAGTGGTTCTATTATTATTATAATTTCATTTTCTCTCTTTAATTTTTTTTCTTGTCTTATAGTTTCTACCTTTTTTTATTTTTTTTTTTTTTTGCACTTTTTTTTCTTCTTTTCAAGTAATATTCACAACTGATATAAAGATCAATCTAATTTTAAAATGTATATGACGCTTTGTAGTACATGTACGGAATATCAACCTCTTCGCTTTTCTCATTTTGATTTTGCAATCAGGCCGATCTTATTTTTCCGGTGAGATGAAAAAGAAAAAAAAAAAAAAGAAGGAAAAAAGAAATAACCTCGGGTGCGCCTAGGAGAATCTGGAAAAGGTAACCGAATAATGACGTTATCACATACAACTTTCGCCAGTTTGACAGCTAAATTTTATGTTAAATACTTGTTAGCTTAGAAACTTGAGCTGGTAAGTGTATTGGTGATTTTCGAATTTTGGTGATACTTGGGCGCACATTTGAGCTTACGGGCCGATCTCCGGGGAAAATGACATACCAATCGATGACCCCATTCGTAAAAATTATGATATTTAGCAGATACTGATAAAATACATATCCATGATTGAAAACGTAGTATGGGGATTTTTTTGATTGAAGTTTTGAAATATCATTAAATTCTTAACAATTCTAAGGTGGGGTCGGAGTTTGACCTAAGCAAAGGAAAAAAAAGCTTTCATGATTTTTATTTTTTGCTTACTTTTTTCTTTTTTTTTATTTTTCTTTTGATTCGGTTTATCTCGAGTGACCTACAAAAACTTCAACAAAATCAAAACATTGCAAAGGTCACATTGACAATCCCCAATTGATACAATTGACAAGCTATACTATTTCCATTCGTTGTTCATGATAAACAGATTCTTAAAAACATGAGTAGTGTCAGCATACGAAAGCCAATCACCAACCTCGGCACATTACGAGTCTATGCATTGCCGGCTTTCCAACGTCATCAACTCAGTCATCGTTGTCGTTTACTTCATAGTAATACGGCTTTATTATCATCATTGTCATCATCAGCATCAACGTCAGCAAGTCACAATACCCCGATACAACAGTATGATGCCGATGTTAAACTGGGTAAACTTCGCGATGACCCATACCAACGGAAAATCATCAGCAATTTATCTGTTCTTCATGAAAGTCTAGCTAGTTATAATCCTCCTACGGTTGAAACTCCACCCATTGATACTTTGAAACCCAAGGTTGGTTTATTAGGAACTTTTAAATCATTTTTCAGTCATGATAACAAGAGTCATTTACAAAATATAGCTAATGTTAATGAAGTACCACAAAATGATATTAGAGGAATTTATCTTTATGGAGATGTTGGATGTGGTAAAACCATGTTGATGGATTTATTTTATCTGACAATTCCATCACACTTACCTAAACGTCGAATTCATTTCCATCAATTTATGCAACATTTACATAAACGAAGTCATCTGTTAAAAGTTGAACATCAACATAATGATTTAGATGTAATTCCATTATTGGCAGCTGAAATTGCACAAGAGCTGAGTGTATTATGTTTTGATGAATTTCAAGTGACTGATGTGGCTGATGCAATGTTATTACGTCGATTAATGATGATGTTATTAAATCCTGAGTTTGGAGTAGTATTATTTGCTACTAGTAATAGAGCTCCTGATGATTTATATATGAATGGGATTCAACGAGTTTCATTTATTCCATGTATACAACTTATCAAAAAGCAAACCCGAGTCATTTATTTAAATTCACCAACTGATTATAGAAAGATTCCCAGACCAATTCTGTCGGTTTATCATTATCCAAAACCAGGAGTTAAATATATGAGTAAAGCAAATCAAGTAGCATGTTCTAAACATATCAAACAATGGTTTACATATTTCAATCGTGAAAATCCAAATCAAGATCCAGTCATTGATTATGAATTAACCGTTTGGGGTCGACAATTGGTGGTACCAAAAAGTTCACATCCATACGTGGCACAATTTACATTTGCAGAATTATGTGGTAAACCATTAGCAGCGGGTGATTATCTTACTTTAGCTACCAGTTATCAATCATTTGTAATTACTGATATTCCATATTTAAGTATTGATGTCAGGGATGAAGTAAGAAGATTTATTACGTTTTTGGATGCAGTATATGATGCTCATGGTCGAATTGCAGTTACATCGGCCGCTGCATTTCAAGATTTATTTGTTGAACCAGAAGATTTACCAAAGGGTAATTATCAATTATATCGTAAACAACAAGATAATGGTGGACAGGAGGAAACCTTTGAGGATGATGAATTAGTTACTAAGCATGGGTTTAGTAAGAGTATTGCCAAGAAGGCAAATATGTTTGCCAATGATGAAGAGAAATTTGCATTTGCTAGAGCATTGAGTAGATTGTCACAGATGAGCACCACTGACTGGATTGATGGGGTAAGAAGTATTTAAGAAAGAAGCATGTTATCTGATTGATTTTTTTCACATGAATAGTTATAGAGGTGATTCTTTACATGTCGATGAAGAACACTGACTATTTTGATGGTGGTTGAACTAGACATTTTACAGCCAACCTACTGGCAGCTTACAATACACTATTTATTTCAGAATCAATGTAGATATTATAAAAGGGTGCAAAATCAATGAGAAGTCTGCTTGACAAAAGTCAACTTTGATAGTGGAAAGTAGCAGTTTGTGGTACAAAAAGACAACTTTGCTCTATTTGCAATCATTATGATTACAGTTGCTTTGTTGTCTGTCTGCTTATGTAATCAGTTGGGGGGGGGGGGGGGGGGGGGGGGGGGTCAAGCTGAGGTAGACCCGTACCCCATGCATGTCCGTGCATCAAAAAGAATCTTTCCGTACCTGCATACAATAAACTCGCCTTCAAACACGCACTGCACGCCCGAAAAGGGCAACTTACGTGATTGATTGGGAAATTAACGTTGTTCCCGTTCCCGTTTCAGGTTTGACTTTTAGGTCCCGATGGCACCGAAGCACAGCCAGCACCGAAATGTTTCTGCTGGATCCATCAGGTTATTTATAGAAGAATGATAACGATAAGGTATGATCTTGACCGATAGCAGCTAATCTACTGCACCACAACTGAACTACTGATTACACTAAGCAGCTGGTTAATAAATAAAAAGAGCCAGTGTTTAATTTGCGGTCTAAGCGTGTGTGTCTGTGTGTACTTTTTCGTTCTTTTTCAAATCCTTATTTCTTTCTATTATTTTGTGTGTGGGTTTGTTTGCCTATTGTGTATTAACGTTGCTGTTCGTCGGGAATAATAAGGTAGAATAACTTACATTGTTGTTAGTTTTGCTCCACTATCATTCACCATCAATACGTGTCAATGGGCGAATGTTTTGAATTTTTCAGGTTTCCGTGCGTGTTGTTTCATGAATACGAATGGTACTATGGTAGCAGGATATTTATGATCTACGTACGAGATTTCTGGGGCATTCATGTGTAGTTTGATTTGGCTTTGGATTTCTTTTTTCTTTTTTTTTTTTGTTTATATGTGTATTCTTTTTTTTTATTGCCTTTTCTTTTTTTTTGTTTTTTTTTTATTCTTTGTTTTCGGTGAGAGGTCTCGATTTGATTTGTTTGACGATGTCTTACCACCTGCTCTTTTACCTAATCCTTCTTGTAGAAATTCAACGATCCCAAGTACCATCTTTGCCAATTTATAGCTGATAGTTGTATCTAGATCTTTGCTCCTACTACTTTATTACTCGAAATTTTTGTCGGTGCAGCCGCCTGTATCTCACTGTGTTAGTTCGGATTTGCTTTGCTGCTTTTTACCACTGGTACAGGTATCTTGATCGTTCGTGCTACTATCACCACGAGCTTCTTTCTGTCATCCTATTTAATTGCTAAAAGGAGTGATATCCTTCCTTCTTTTTTTCTTTTTTTTCCTGCCTCTGAAATTGGTCCTTTGAGTACAGTTCGTTTGGGTTGCCAGATTAGTGGTTTGTAACCCGCAACCTTCTTTCTTTCTTTTTTTTTCTAACTTTTTTTTCCTTCTGGTTTGTTTTTTTTTTTTTTTTAGGTTTTGACTAGTATTGCCTGGATTCTATTCTATTTTGTTTTTCTTTTTTTTGTCTTCCTTCCTTTTTTTTTTTGTATTTGCTTTCTGTTGTCATTTCGATCACTTTAACTGCTTCATTACCTTCTGATTTTTCATTCCAAGTGTCAAGTAGATTGGCACCCTGATAAACTACGATTTTCCATCAGTGTCTGCTTTCACATTCTCAATTTTCAACTCCAAAAACATCGAGTCCAGAATATCATACTAGTTCTTTGCCAACTGCGCCCTTCAGAGGAGGCTACTTCATCATATACTCTCACGTACACTCGCTAATTCCCTCGTCCTTGTCTATCGCTAACCTTATCTTTCAGATACCACTTTATGCAACAACATTGCCCATAACAACAAATTTTTGAAATTAACCTCACTCGCTTATACAAATAAAAAAAAAGACTGCCTACAATGAATCATTCAAATCTCTCCACAAGCTCGCTACATGATAATAACTACTATGACATTTCAATCAACAAAAAATCAACGCCATATTCAACCAACTCCAACTCCTCCGCTACAGGACTCGGTTTAGGCTCCGCCCCTGCCCAGGGATCGGTGAATAATGTGCAAAAGAAAAAATATCAACCAATTCATACCCCTAGAAGAGTTGGTTCATTATCATCTCTCACCACTCTCAATGAACCTCTGAAAAGACCCGGTGATTATTACATTCAAAAGTTAAGTAATAGTTCCCTAAACTTGAATTTAGCCCCCAATGCTAAAAACCCGGTACCTCCCAACAATATTTTATTACAACACTCTAGTAATGCAGCTGCTAATCGCCCCATTTCAGGTGATTCAATACTTTCTTTACAATCAAATCTCTCAGACGATATCCTGCTGGTCGGCTCGTCCCAATTTGATTTTCCTGACTCAAGATTAAGCTCTATGACCAGTAATTCTATCTTATCCCCTCTGGATTCTCCTGCCGCTCCGGCCCCTTCTATTGTACCGTTTCCCGCACATACACTTGGCCCTGTTTCTGCGACCGCTCATCAAAGTACTACTGAAAATGAACAACGTCCTCCAACTACTCCGTACGGTGTACGTAATGTAAATGATGATTTTATCGATGAAGATGAAGATGAAGATGAACTTGAAGGTACGATTTCCAATACTGCCGCACCTAGTCCTTCTCTATTCAATACTAAAATCAATGAAAGTAATCAAAATCCCAATACCCCTACATCATATAATCAATATTTTCAAAAGGATATCGCTAATAATTCAGATCTTGATATCGAAAGTGATCTGGAACAACAAATAAACTCGTCACTTTCAACAATTACATTACAAAAGCCTTATAAAACTAAGAAATCACCCTCATCCTCGCCATCAAATGCAAAACTTACTCAATCACATAATGTTGCAAGACATTCGTCCTCCCCGGCATTACTCAGACAATCTTCACTGCCGGCTATGTACAAGCAATCACATCCGACTACATCATCTGTAAGTGGATCATCGCCATACCATCATCAAGATTACCCTGCTCATGAAGTTGGGCCTCGTCCCTACAGTGGTGGTGAAGCTGGTAGCAAGGCGTTATCCACTACCAATATTCCTCGTAGTAATGGTGCTGGTACCAATGTTAATACTCCAATTTCTAATTCACGCTCACCTCGTCACACAATGCAAAGATCTTCCTCAGTTTCAAGTGGTACCTCAAATTCTTCCATGACTACTTTTTCGACCACATCAAACCCAGGGCTCACTCGTACCAAAAGTCGATATATGAACCCAAAAGAGAAAAAGGAAAGACAACAATTACGTAAAAAATTATATGATGATAATGATGATGATGATGAGATTTTGTCAAATGATTTAGATTTGGTTTTCAACGTGCCAGTTATTCAAAGTCATGCTCAATTATACATGAATCATAACAATTCTTCCAAATTGTTATCTCATACTGATTTGGTGGCTAATAAAAACGAAAGTAAGTATAATATTCATAATACTAGTGGTAGCAGTAACACTAGTAACAATAGTATCAATAGTCCCAACAACGGTTCTAGTTCACGGGTTGTTCAAGGTTCTCCAAAACCATTTCCCTTACCGGGTAAATTGAGTAAATCAACCAGCTCATTGGACACATTGAGTCCTATCAATAACACCACTTCAGATAGTACTATTAGCTTGGGAATTACCACCTCCAACTCAAATCCTAAGAATAACTCCAGGAATAACTCCAAAAATACTCCACCTGGAAATATTACTGGGGAGAGTATAATCGAGGAAGAAGACGAGGATGCAGTTGAAGATGACTTGAAAAATCACACATCACTCCATGCATCACCACCACAACCTTTCCCTCGCCCTGTTCGTAGGAGTACAGCCCCATTACTTAATCATATTGAATCTCAAAATATCGCCCGTCATTCGAATACCTCGAATTTGAGTAATGATAACGATGCCGAGATTACTCAAAACATTTCCGCTTTCTACAACGAAAGGTCAAGTTCTTATTCAAAGTTGGTTAAAATGAATCGAGAACAGGATGTTATGTATAAATTGCCCACTTATATCAAACTGCAGTCATCAGTGGAAGATCTTAATTTTATTTCTCCAGAAAAATTAAATTATATTGACCAATCAAGACCCATTAATTTACCACCTAAAGCCGTTAATGATAAGATGAAACATAAAAAAGAATTTCATAAAGTCCTCACCAATTTTGAAATCAACACAAAGGCTTCCAGTGAGTCAAGAAAAAAGTCTAATGAGCAATTCATGGTTAATCAACAACACTGGTTTAAGCTAATGTTGATATCCAACGAGAATAAAGATTTTGCCAAAAAACTTAGTCACGACAAGTATTCAGTGAGAAAGTTGGCATGGGAATCAGTGATACCTGATAAATTTCGTTTTGATTTTTTTTATAAGGTCATGAGTGTTTCTATGAAGCCGGATGCCTTAACCAGTATTACACAACAATTTGAAGAAGCTAATACTAAATATGAAAATTTGTCACCACAAATGAGATTGAGTAAAGATAACGAATTTGAGAGGTTGATTGAACTGGTACTTGACCGTCCATTATTTCAATCAATCTTGATGGAATTTGAAGAAAATTCTCAAGTGGACGATTTCAGCTTGATTAAATTCAAATCTGCTTATAAACACTTGCTTTACATTGAGTCCTTATCTCAGCATGGCTTGAAAAAGCACGACGAAATGTTTTTGATTCCTCTCTTTTTGATCATGTTTCAAAATCAGGAAAGTGTTGATAAGATTTTCACGCTTATTGAATTGTTTAATATCCAAATTTTGAATTCAGATATGTTTAATGAATTGAATAAACTCTTGGGTAGTTGGTCTTCCATGATTTCCTCGTCGTCTCACACTCCGGTTGCTAAAGCTTTGGGTCGTTTCAATGACGACAAAGAATTCGAACAATTGGGTACCAATAACTTCTTCGAAATATTGATTCAAATTAATGATAAATTACCATTGAGTATGAGTGCTCCATCTACCCCAATCTTGGCCCAACCAGGTTCATTTGGTATGGGTAGTCCTATGCCTTCTCTACCTGGCTCCCCATTATTACAAAATAATCACCCTGATAGCCTGAATAATACTTCCAGAGCCTCATCCCTTGCATCATCTTCTGCAAGCTCATCTAATCCTAATTCAATTGAAGGTTTGCAAGACTTATACACGCAATCTCACTTGAATTCATCCTCCTTGAGTTTGGTGACAAAGTTTTTGCAAGTTTTGTTGATATATTCTCACTCAACCAAGACCAAGGTCAAAAACAACTGTAAAGTTTGTCAGAGTTTTTTGGTGGTGATTTTCAAATATTATCATATTAATTGGAATGATTACCATGAGTTAATTAAACAGAACAAGTCAATCAGATTAAATAAAGGGACCGATCAAAATTCTAACTTGGATTCGTTTGTTGATAAATGGAAAGATGTGTTCAAAAGAATATGAGCAATCAATTTTTACCGTTGATTACAATGTCATATATTATTGCCTTCAAATTATTTACTTCTCTTTCAACTCCATTTTCTTTTTTTCTCCTCCTTCATTTCTCGCATGTTTTTTATTCTCAGAAACTACTTATGTACTTCTTACTTTGTTCTTTAATATTTTTGATCAACAGCATTTATTATTCTATCAAAATTTTTTAAATTTTTGTATTTACATCATATCCATATCTAAATCAATGGCATCAGGGTTACTTTCTGGCGCCGAACTATCTTGATTAGCTTGGGATGTGGATCCCTTAACAAAAGATAACGATTGTATGGTATCCTTAATCACCACCTCGTTCTTAAATTCTCCTTGCACTGATCTTTTGAATCTGAGCATATCTTTGAATGTAGCTTCACTACCATTTTCCAATTCGAACTTTTCCCACTTGTCCCACACCGAAATCATATGACTTGATTCTGGATGTGACAATCTTGTTATAAATTGAAACAATGATCTGACTCTTGTAAATTGTGAATGATCGATCTCAAATTCAATGAATTCAAGTGTGATTTCGATAAGGTGGGGTAGTTTGAACTGGGCGTCGCTTAACATCAGCTGATATATGCTACGTAATTTTTCGTCATCTTTCATAATCGTTGAAACCTTGTGAATATTCAAGCGGTACAATTCTAACTTGATAGATACTGCATTACTATTCTCAGCTTTGGTATGATGATTAGATGGATTTTCAAGCCACTTCGTAATAGCTTCAATACCATTCTCCAAGATTTTGCTGGACTTAATTAAGGACCCGGTATCTTCTTCAAATTGGGAGTAAAGAATGTATATTGATTTGGTCAATAAAGGTGGAATGGATTCGTGATTCGATGCTTCATTGTCGGCTGTGAGACACTGATCAAACAAATCTCTTAATCTTTCTATGGAAATTGAATGAGTATTGTTGTTGAATTGAATAATTTTTGTCAAGTATGCGTTCCAGATTTCAAACTTCACCTTGTGATTCTTGAATAATCTCAAATTAAGCTCGTAGATGGTGAAGGATTTCTCCCAGTAGTTATGCTGTTGTAAAAATGTTGCGTAGTTCAAAAGCATTTTGGGACTGGCTATTTTCAAAGATATGATGAATTCGTACGCCTCGACGATTTTTTCGATGATTTTATGATTATGTTGCTTTGTTTGATCGAAATCTGCAGCGGTTTCATCAAGATCATCGATCATTGACTCTAAGAGATCAAGGTAGAATGACCAGAGCTTGATGGATTTGTGTACTCTCATTTGTATTGAGAGCGAACTATCTTCATAGTCAAGAGATCTATTTTCAGCAGGTGATGGTGCGTCAAACAAAACACCTTCAATCAATTTGATTGATTTTTCATCATCGCCATGACCGAGTAAAGTTTCACTCCACGCAATGTATAACTTGCTTAGGTCATCTGGATGTTTAAATTGAGATTTGACTGCTTTCGAATAGATGAGTTCAGTCGTCTTAATATCATCCGAATTGGAATACACGTTAGCGTATTTGATCCATAAATCAGCGAATGTATTTGCTTCCGTGATGGAAACAATTTTTAACGGATTAATCGTGGTTAAAGCTTGTACATAAACTTCCAACAATTTTTGAGTATCCCGCTGCTCAAAAATTTCAATCCTTTTCAACCACTCATCAAGGTTGTTAGGATCTTGTCTTAACTTCATGTCATTGATCAAAAGCTCACGGTCATCTATGAATTTTTCTAAAATTGCTATTCTGAAATCGGCTTCCTTGACGATAATTTGATTTTCTGGATCCGCTTCAATTCGATTTTCCAAATTGACAATCACCGATTGTTCAAATTCAGTATAAAGATCAAAAATCAAAGTGAAATCTTTTAATGTCTTACATTCTTTTAAACTTTTGTAGCAATGAAATCTAACCCTATCAAATAACCTCCTGTCGATGTAATAAAGAATTAGCTTGGCGTATAGCCTGCCTATTTGATCAGGAAATTTGTTAATACCTTTAAAAACCAACGATTCTATCAAACCATCCAATTCGTTTTGTGAAAATCCTGAATTGTTAGACTTCGATGCTGATGAGGATGCTAGTAATTCAACAAAATCGGACCACAATTCAGCCGGGGATCGAGGCAATGTTAGATAATCATCCATATTTGAAATAAAGGATTGTATAAGTTGGATACCATTGAATGAGTCACCAAACTCGAATATCTTATTTATGATAATATCAATTGTAGTATTCGTTTCTTCCAGTGCCAGTCCACTCAACTCATCTTTGGTTGAATATTGATAAAATTTCATGTACACGGATGCTCCGGTTTCACCACCTACGGTATCAGCAAACTTTAGATATAGAGGCCAAACTTGCTCTTGATCTTTTATCAGTAGGTGGAGTAGCGCGTCATTGAAAGTTCTTCGTATAAGTGTGGCATCATGAGCTTGGTTTTCAGTCAAATACTGTAAATATTTTATCCAGATCACTTCCAGGTCCAGTATAAACTGCAAGCATTTTTGAAACAAGCCGACAACAGTCAATGGCGACACCGTTTGCGCGGAAAGTATGACGTCAAGGTATATTATCCAGAGCTGGTAAGACCCAGGTAACTGAGTCACTGCCCTATTAAGTATGAAAACTTTGTTTTGGAAAGCTTCATCTCCATTTGATATTTCATTCTTCTTTTCAATATAATTGAGCCAAGTTGCTTCATCCTTTGGATTTTTGGCAAGCGATTCTTCGAGCGGTATATCAGCTTCGGTGATGAGATCCTCTATATTCCATCGCGACATCTAGTACGTGGTAATGTTATTTGGCTATTGGAATGATATCAAAGTATCTTCTGGTTCATCTCTTCACCTTATTAAAAAAAAAGCTTCTCCTGCAGGTGAGATTTTAGTTTGCACCATACAAAAAGGAAAATAAAAAATAAAGGCAGAAAAGTGAGCTTTTTTTGTTTCGGAAATTTCCACAGATAAAACAAAAAAAAAAAGGCTGAATTTCGAAAAAAAAAAATATAATGAAAGAAAGGTTAATCGATAAGAGACTGGAGCTTAATTCATACAGAACATCAATTGAATTTCAGCCCCTTACACATTGCATACAATTTAAATTACAAGAAAGAGAATGTCTGGATCAGGAAATAGAGAGCAGGTCTTCCCCACTCGTATGACTTTAGGTATGATGAAGGGGAAGTTGAAGGGTGCTCAACAGGGGCACTCTTTGTTGAAGAGAAAATCGGAAGCATTGACGAAAAGATTTAGAGACATCACACAAAGAATCGATGACTCCAAGAGAAAGATGGGGAGAGTTATGCAAACCGCTGCTTTTTCATTAGCAGAAGTTCAATATGCCACCGGGGATAACATAGCATATCAAGTACAAGAATCTGTGCAAAAGGCTAGATTTCAAGTTAAGGCCAAGCAAGAGAATGTGTCTGGTGTTTACTTACCCACGTTTGATAGTCATATAAATGAAGAGATTAATGATTTTAAAATGACCGGGTTAGGAAGAGGTGGTCAACAGGTGCAAAGGGCCAAGGCTGTTTACACCAAGGCTGTTGAAACCTTGGTTGAATTGGCATCCTTGCAAACAGCTTTCATCATTTTGGATGAGGTTATCAAGGTTACCAATAGAAGAGTCAATGCCATTGAACATGTCATTATCCCAAGAACAGAAAACACCATCAGTTATATCAATTCCGAATTGGATGAATTGGATCGTGAAGAATTTTATAGATTGAAGAAAGTGCAAGAAAAGAAACAGGAAGCCACAGCAGCAGAAGAAGCTGAACTCTCCAAGAAGAAGGATGCAGCTGCAGAACAAGGTGAGCAACTTGATACGTCCGATGAAAGGAAAGTGGTTGAGCAAGTTGGACAACCCGAAGCTCAAGACGATGACAACCAAGGTGATTTGCTCAAAGAAGAAGAAGATGATGTCATTTTTTAAACAGTATAGAAGCCAATCAATAAAGGCTGGATTTATCGGGTACAAAAACACATTGTGCTTTGACTGCCCCTTCTTTTGTGTTGTCTAATTTTAAAAAAAAAAAAATTGTTCAGTTATATTTTTTTCTTCCTTTTTTTCTTTATTCTATATAATTTTACCTTCAGTTCTTCAATTCAGACTAGTTCTCCAAAACTTTTTTTCTTACAATTTAACGATTTTTTTCATGCCGTCAATCTGATAGCAATCTCTCAAAATAAATATCACCTTAAAAGGCTATCCTTCTTGTGTCAACCCCACGATGGAGTTACTTCTCCGCTGGATAAGACCGGTCAGTCCAACTGAAGTCTTACCGAACATTGTAGAGAACGGAAAATTTGAAACAATTTCACCGTCAGGCAGCTTGTGTGCACTTTCTTAGATTGAATGCATGATATAACGGGAAATACCCACACACGATTCATATGTGACTTAATATTTAATTTGGGGCACCTCCTAATACTATTGCGAGTTGATCTGAGTTCTTTGTAACATCGTATTTACATTCACAAGCGAAAAGCTGTCAAGGATCAAGCCCTCTAAAAATTTCGAATGGTAGTTGCAAAACTATGAATTTGCAAACTCAAAAAGTGAGAGAAAAAAAAATATTATTTTGAAAAGTTATGGTTAGCCTATTATAATACGGCTTTCCCTGAATAAAAACCAACTCCCCTTCATTATAACCAATGATAGGGTTTGATTTCCTTTCACAATTTCTACATTTATCATTACTTTAGTTTTTTTCTGTAACATCACTTTTCCACAAATCTCCCCATGTTTAAATTTAAATAAATTATGAATTTAGCAATTTTTACATTTTTTCTTGCAAAAAGTGAAAAATTATGAAAAATCAAACAGCAGCTTTACGATAAAAGAACAACATCAAAATGCAAGAAAAATGGAAAACTTGAGTAGATAAAGAGATGGTTTTTTTGCAAAATGTAAAAAGAAGAGACACCGAGAAGTAAGAAGTGTTTTTTTTTTTTTTTTTTTTTTTTTCAAAGAAAAGAAAACTTTTTATTTTCTAAATAATAATACCTAAATCTACATCGACTATAAATTCGTTATTCTATTGTCTTAGTCGGTGTTGCTAATGGTCGATACACACTTATAAATAATTTAAACATTTAATTGTATCCAACTTCGGTAGTTTCTTTTAAGTCTTTGAAGAAAGAATACTTTTCTAATGAAAATGGCCAGGAACAGACATAGGTGTCCAAGTCATAAATGCTGGGAACCTTTTAATTTTTTTTTAGCAGCACAAGGGGGGAAATGGGATTTGGAATCTCTTCTCTTTCAAGCAGGGACAATTTGAGCATCCACAAAGAAATAAGAGAGAGTCGATCATTGAGGAGTGGAGTGCCATAAATGGCTCCAAGAGAGAAGATTTTCTATACACCTTATATTATATACCTTAGATGAAGGCCCCTCCCCCATTAGACTGGAAACCCAAAAGGTAAAGTGTAATTTGTTTTTGTTGCCATATGATTGAGACTTGGAGCTTGAAGCTTTCCCTATTATTCAAATCTGAATTGCAGCAGAGAGTGAACATACTTTTAAACTTTTTTATATCACTTAAGATTCCAGACTCAGCTAGCAACTAAGTAAAAATATGTAAAAGGGTAGGGAATGCGGTGGGAAGAATATCATCAGTGAAGGAAAGCAATGTGGAAAATTTGATAAAAAAAGAAAAAAAAAAAACAACTATTGTCCTAGATTTGACTAGCTTTAATATAGTAGGATATTAAAAATTTTGAGGCTATTGTCACTGATATGGTAGACATTAAATTACGTGCCACAGAAAGCAATGATGTCAGATAAAAAAAGTTTTGTTTTGCTTATTTTTTGACTGAATAAACAATTACAGATGGTATAAATTCTTTATTTTTCAAGAAAGATGGTTTTGTGGTCTAGTTGGTCATGATATCTGCTTTACACGCAGAGGGTCCCCAGTTCGAACCTGGGCAAAGCCATTAATTTCTTCTTTATTTTTTCCATCTTCCATACGAGCTTGGGAAAGATAACTGTTTTTTTTTCCTTACCAGTTTTGCTTGGAAAGTGCCATAGAGCTTGCCTAACGGTTGAACTCATTGAGTTTACCTCCTTGTTTTGATTGTCATTTCCAGAGCAACGAGGGTAACAAACAATGATCTATATTAATACCACAAGAAAGGAATTGGTTATGCTTTGGCATTTCCATGACCCATTTTTGAATCATGACGTGATCCAATCAAACAAGCCAACACGAAGAAGTCTATTGACAATCATCAACCAAGAGAAACAGTTGAACAATCTGTTTGCAGCATTAAAGATCCATACACCAACAATTTTTCCTCCCTCATCTTTTTTTTTTGGTGTTTTTTTTTTTTTTTTTTTTTTTGTTTTTCCCTTTCTTTTTTTTCCAGTTATCCAATGAAGAAACATCATTTATAATAATTTCTTTGTTGTAATGGTTTTGTGATAAATTTATTTACATTTTCCGATTTTTTTTTTTTTTTTTTTTTTCTTTTTGGTTTTTTCACTCCGTTTACTATCAAAGTTTACTAGTTTTTGATTGACAAGCATCTTATACGAAAAGAGTTGTCTATCTTACGCTTACCGAGCACGCCCCTTTCTTTCTCAACCAACCAAAAAAACATACTCCACCCCTAATCCTTGCTATTAAAGTCAATCCAGATTATATTTGACCTACTTGCAACAGGCTCGGACTCTCGGAAACCATATCAGACTATCAAACCCAATCACCAATCAAAGAAAGTACAAATACACTGTTCCTATAAGTTCTGATTGTCATTAGAATCAGACTCATCGTAAAGAAACTAGCAATAAAATGTTGAGAATCAAAAGTATAAGCAATACTGCCAGATTGGCTTCCAACTCCTTCAAACAATTACCAACCACAACCAGATTTTTCTCTAGCGGAGCTAAACTTCAAAATTCTCATCAAGAAGAACCAGTCAAACCATTCACCAATGCTTTAGGTAGATCAGCTCAAAAATATTCCTCTGATGGTAATATTTTTGGTAAAACCACTCTTACTGAAGCCATGGATGAAGTTGATATGATTTGGGGTAGAGAAGATGACCCAAAAAATGTTGCCAAACAAAATACCAAAATTAGACATTTTACCATTAATTTAGGTCCTCAACATCCAGCTGCTCATGGTGTGTTAAGATTAATTTTAGAATTACACGGTGAAGAAATTGTTAGAGCTGATCCTCATGTTGGTTTATTACATAGAGGTACCGAAAAATTAATTGAATCTAAAACTTATATGCAAGCATTACCATACTTTGATAGATTGGATTATGTTTCTATGATGACCAATGAATTGGTTTTTGCCTTGGCAGTTGAAAAATTATTAAATGTTGAAGTTCCATTAAGAGGTAAATATATTAGAACTTTATTTGGTGAAATTACCAGAATTTTGAATCATTGTATGTCTGTTCTTTCCCATATTATGGATGTTGGTGGTTTAACTCCTTTCTTGTGGGGTTTCGAAGAACGTGAAAAATTGATGGAATTTTATGAACGTGTTTCTGGTGCTAGATTACATAGTGCTTATGTCAGACCAGGTGGGGTTGCTCAAGATTTACCAGTTGGTTTATTAGATGACATTTATATGTGGGCTACCCAATTCGGTGATAGAATTGATGAAACTGAAGAATTGGTTACTGATAATCGTATTTGGCAAGCTAGAACTAAGGATGTTGGTGTTGTTACTGCTGAAGATGCCATGAATTATTCTTTATCTGGTGTTATGTTAAGAGGTTCAGGTATTCCATTCGATATTAGAAAATCACAACCTTATGATGCTTATGAATTGGTTGATTTTGATGTTGCCGTTGGTATGAATGGTGATTGTTATGATCGTTACTTGGTTAGAATGGCTGAATTTAGACAATCCTTAAGAATTATTGAACAATGTATTAATGATATGCCTGAAGGTCCAGTTAAAGTTGAAGATTTCAAAATTAGTCCACCACCAAGAGCTCTTATGAAAGAAGATATGGAAGCATTAATTCATCATTTCTTATTATTTACCAAGGGTTACTGTGTTCCTCAAGGTGAAACTTATACTGCTATTGAAGCTCCAAAGGGTGAAATGGCTGTTTACGTTGTTTCTGATGGTACTGAAAGACCTTACAGATGTAAGATTAGAGCTCCAGGTTTTGCTCACTTGGGTGCTTTTGATCATATTGCCAGAGGTGATTTGTTAGCTGATGCTGTCGCTATCATTGGTACCATGGATTTGGTGTTCGGTGAAGTCGATCGTTAAGCGTCATCAAAAAAAGTTTTTTCTTGTTTCAATTAAATACTACCAAACATATCCCATTGGGGTATGATCCCATATTTCACATATTCTAACTGTTCATTATCTCATTCATCCCAATTATTTATTCATTGGCAATTCAAGCTTGCTAACATTTGTTTTCATTTTCCCTTCTTTCAATCTTCAATTTGAACACGCGACCTCAATGAAAAGAGATTCAACTTGAAATTTCTTTCATTATTTATATCTCTTTGATAAGTTGAGATTTGAGGGAGCCTGAACCAACCTTGTGCATCTTGGAGTTAAACTAGCATTTATGTTCTTTACAACATTTAAAACCTTGTCTATTGGTATTATATAGTCGGGGTTTTTTCTTCTCTTTTCTTTCTTTTCTTTCCTTCTTTTATAGTTTCTTTTTCTTTTCCTTTTTTTTTTTTTTGTTTGTCACTAATAATCTTCACGTCTTTAAAATCAATAAAATCAAGTCATATAAATGATTGTAAGTTGTGATGGGATTCAAAATTTCTTTGTTGGTATACAAAGGGTGCAAAATTGATGTATTTGTGACACTCACGAACATGAGCCTTGATCGGTGAAATTTAAAAGCAGACGATAATGGCAGTTATATGAGAAGGGAAAATCTAGCGGTGGCTTTAGGAAAGACATTGTTCTTTATTTCTGCAACCTAGTCAACAATACCAAAAGGCGAAATGTTACAATAAATTGGGAAAAAAATATGAATAAATACTCATTGATTAACTAAACACCTAAATTTGAAACTAGCTAAGATCAAATCATCCCGATATGATCAGATACAAAGCATATATTGAACCCAATCCACCAAAAAACATCAATGATTTAAACATCACTCCCTCATTTTCTTCATGTTGAGGACCATGATACATGTAGGGATTTTTAGCACTAGCACCCAGATTTGAAGATTGAGGAGCAAATGAACTTTGATTATTATGACGATTATAACTATGATGAACTTGACGCATAAGATGTTTGGTAAGTATTTCCTCACTTACATTTGAAGTATCACCAGTTTTTGATAATTGTTTAAGGATGGCGGTACGATCATCATCAGTTAATTGACGATTTATAATTCGTTGTTCAAATTTAAGATTTCTTGAAAGGTGTTCATCATAATTAAAATGAGGAACGTCAAATCGATCACCATAATTTCGATGACGTCCACTAAAAGTGGAATTATTATCATGATCATTAAAGTGATAAACTCGATGACGTTTTGAATTTAATCCACTAGAACCTGATTTTGAATAATATCTAGCCTCACCATAATATTTATTATGCCAATCCTGACTTCTACGAGTAAATGATCCATGATTTGTGCTACCACCCGTGGCACCACTACCTCGTAGTTCTTGATCGTATAATTTTTTTTTCTTACTATCTTTGAGAGTATCATAAGCCGATACAATATCAACGAACTTATCACTATTGATTTTTTTTTCTTCTTCACTAAGGTGGGAATTTAAATCAGGATGAAATTTTTTGGATAATTTTTTAAATTGAGTTTTGACATCTTTGATAGAAGCTGAACTGGGTAATTCAAGTAATTCATAATGACTAGGTGATGATGAGGATGTAGCCCGACGGGGTGACGATGTACTAAAGTTGGATCGCAGAAACCAGTTTATTGGTAGGTATGAGCGTGACAACTTGTGTGGAATATTATGCTTGTTATGTAAGTGGAACCTCAGGGTGAGGGAGCTCGATCTAATCGATCTGCAAACAACGTTCATGATACGTGTTGTGACAATGATTTATGAAGAATTGGTTGGAAAGAGTGAATGGACAAAAAAAAAAAACAAAAAAACGAAAGGAACGTAACGAGGAACAAGTAAAAATTTTGCAGTGAATAGATGGAAAAGATAAGGAAAAATGAAAATATTGATTCCCCTCTTTATATATGTTAAGGTATCGAATAGATAAAGTAAAAGTTCGGGTTTTAGAAAAACCAAAAGCTCAAAAGGACAAGTATCGGATCAAAGTAAAGGCCAGCATAAGATCTGATTGAATGGGGATTGGCTGTGGGAATCACTTTTAGATTTCGGAGGCTTTTCACAATGTTTTTGCCCAAAATTTCTGATAACTCACAGGATGATTCTCCACTCTTTACAGAGTTTTTTCTTTCTTTTTTTTTTTTTTTTGTATAGTGTGTGCAATATAATTGCTGAGCTGCTACAAGCCCGTACACCACACATGTTGCGAAAAATGGAATTGGAACAAGACAAAAAACCCACCAGAAAAAGATAATCCGATTAAGGTCCGAGTTCTTCCAATCAGGTGTAAAAATTTTCTTGCAGCATATGTGAATGCATCACATACTCGGTAGTCCAACGTCTGATGTTGCAGCCTCAATTTTAGCCGTGCATACATGCTCAACAGGATTTTCCTGTTCTCTTTGTTTTTCTTTGGCTTGTTCCTTGATGTCGTCCGTATCGCCGAACCTGTTACTAAAAAGTCTTTGTTGCGTTGGAAATGGATATAAGCACAAAAGCATAATGTGACTCAATGACTGATGTGACTAATACGTAAATGAATCAGGAGAGGTAATGCAATTAGTGTGATGAAATCAGGCATCCACTGATCCGGTAACGGGTGAATCTTGTTTCATTTTTCGAAGATCGCTTGACGGGAACCAGGCCATAAATATAAACAAGGATTTATCTCCATTCAGCCCCAAAGGAAAGCACGGGACGTCAATTTTAGGATGTCCTTACATATAAATATATAACCCTGGTTAATTCAGCTAATTTATGCATCCCTCAATTATCCTACTATCTACCATCATTGCTTGTGTTTCCACAAAGCAAGAATTCTTTCGACACCCCAAGATGATACACGCGCATTGAACTCACCATGTTGTAACAGATAAACATAAATACTGTTAATGGCACAACTGAACTTAATCACGTTAAGATGTACGGGCGCAGCTGGCACGTGCCTCCGTACCCCCGTTTTTCCCGCTTCAATTTTTTTTTTTTTTCTTTTTTTTTTTTTTTTTTTTTTTCGCTTTTTCCAGTGAATTCTATTCAGTTTTTTTAGTTTTTGCCTGTAGATGTTTTTTTTTTTTTTTTTTTTTTTTTTTTTTTCCAGTCGCGAACGCCCATTGCCACTAATAAAAAAGAAATCAAAAAACAAAAAAAAACTTCTATGGAGATATAAATACAATTATAAATTCCTCTTTAACCCCGGAAATATCAAATTTTGTTTAATTTGCCATCTCCATATCACAACTCATATACTATAAACAATAATGCCTAGACAAAGAAGATCCGCTCCAGCTCCAAGAGCTCAAACCAGATCAGCCCATACTGCTGCTGCCCCAAGTGGTTACTCATCTCAAGCTCCTGCTGCTCACCCAACTCCAGCCAGTCATCCAGCTCAACAACAAACTTCTCAAGGTCCTGGTTTATTTGGTCAAATGGCTTCTACCGCTGCTGGTGTTGCCGTTGGTTCTACCATTGGTCATACTTTAGGTGCTGGTATTACCAGTATGTTTGGTGGTTCATCTTCTGCTCCTGCTGAACAACCTCAACAACAAGTTATGCCAGCTCAACAACAACAATCTTTCCAAGAACAAGGTAAACATTGTGATGCTGATGCCAGAAACTTTACCAGATGTTTGGGTGATAACGATGGTAATATGCAAATTTGTGATTATTACTTACAACAATTGAAGGCTTGTCAAGAAGCTTCTCGTCAATATTAGTTATGACTAACTAATTAATAATTTTGTAAATATAATTATTCTTACACTTTCATTACATGAAAATTAAGATTCCAAAAAAAAAAAAAAAAAGAATTCCTCAAAACCAAAACTTATTTATTATGACTATATATTTATTTAAGCAAATAAAACTGCATTGCATTTACCCGAGAAATTGTAGTAATTATTGTTTGGATGCTCACAAGACACAATTAAAGCAAAAGCTAATTATTACATTCAAAAAGTAACGGTTTATAAGTTTGAGATTAAGATAGTTTATTTGAATATATATTTAGTTTCCCTAGATCACTTATACTAGTCTATTTCTTTGCCGGTTTACTAGATGAGTAGTAATAGTAAGCACCAGAAGCACCTCCCAAACCTAACAAGGCATATAAAAGTCCCAGGTTACCCGAAGGTTGTTCTGACGTATTTGTATGAGTATCATGATTAGCCTTTGCATCAGCAATTTCATCATGTTCAATATCATTGATCACTTGTGATTGACCCTTGACATCACTTACTTTATGATCAACTTCATTATGAGTTAAAACATTAACATCAGACTGATTAATTTCAGGATTGATTGAAGTTTGTAAATATTTTTCTCGATTGGCTGGTTTTGCGTTAGAACCATGATCAATACTAGAATTTGGATGAGAAACATCAATTGGATGAGATCCACGATCATGTAAATATTCAGGTTCATCCGCCACAAATTCTCCACCACGCATCACTTTAGCATCATTGGCTTCAACTTTGACTGAAGATGCACCTTCTTGATCAAACATTTCTTTTTCAACACGAGCTTTACGTTCATGAGCAATATCTTGTTTGATTGCTTCTGGAGTAATTGGTGGGATTTTGGGTTGGGCTACTTTTGGAATGAAATCATACTTGAATTCCCATTCATTGATTGAAGTTTGAGATGGTAAACGATACGAATCAATTGTTGATTGATCATTCTTGGCTAATTGACGACTAGTTGAGCTTAATGATTTTGTCAATTGGAATTTGGTATTGGTATTCGCAAGCATACGAAGCGATAAGGTGTTTGGTTTAAGCAACATGATGAATTCTAATGATGATAAGTTCTATAAAATAATTGTTTTTCAATAACCAAGAAAAAGATTATTGATGAGATGATAATAATTATATAAAAGCTAATTATCTGTTTTAAAATGGTTGTATCGGTTGAATGGGGGAGTGACCCCAGGGCCTTTTTTTCTTTTTTTTTTTTTGTGTCCCGAAATTTTATGTCCTTTCTTTTTTTATTTTTGTTTTGTTAGTGGCTTTTTTTTTTCAAAGCTGACACCCTGGTTTGAGATTGCGGGGGGAAGGAAAAAAAGGAGAAAGAGGGAAAGATAGTGGTGCACGGGTGTTATAAATACAAGAAGGTACGGGTGCTGCAAATGATGCAAAAAACAAAAAAGATGTCTATTAAGGGGTCTATAAATATGTAACTATAACTTAATTGACTCGGTATCATTGATCAAGTCATCCAAGAACTGACTGGGAGGTCTTTTCATTGCTGGTGGTTTGGTGTTGAGATTGGGTGAGTCCTGGTATCTATCAAGTAATAAATCACTCGAACTACCGTGATTATAACCGCCCATCATGGGTGACTGTTGAACTGTTGGAGTATCATACCCATTACCAACACCACTATTACTCCAATTGATACTCTCTGTTCCCTCGGTATTTAACGCCATGGGCATACCCATCATAGACGGTGGTCGGAGATTTGTATTTATACTCGTCAAGTCCGTCATACTCTTATGATATAACGGTAATTCCAAATTTGATTGGGATTTTCGATTAGCATTGGTATTGTTGTTATTGGCCATGATATCAAGTACAGGACTTATAAACATTGATCCTCTGTTCCCCGCCAGTGACATGCCCCCGTTGGTGGTTCCCAAGTTAGCATTATTGATCGCAGTGCGATATGATCTTCCTTGTTGACTGCTGCTGCTATTATCATCCAAGGTTAATTGATTAACTGAATTTTGCTTATTCAAAAGATAAATACTTGAATTTGAATTGAAATGACTCAGGTTTTTTTCCCACATTGATGAATTTGAACTTGACATACCATTAAATAAACTATTATTGGTTGAACTACCACTGCCACTACTACTACCATTTCCAAATAATGAAAAATTACTATAGTAATGTTCACGATCTGATTTGGCAATTCGATTATGTATGAAGTAACTGGCAATACGATAAATCACAAGTGATATTATAAGTAATCCAATAATTCCACCCACAATTATAAACACTAAATTTTCAGGTAATGTAACACGAAGAATATATGGATTGGCTTCATATTTGGCCGATTTCTCGGCACTGGGTACTTCAATCTTATAAGAATATGAGGTGGTTTCAGATGATATAGTAGGTAATGAGTCATCATCATCTTCAGTGGAGGTAGTGGCTCGCTTGTCGAATTTGGTATACATGGATGGAGTACCAGTAATCACTTGTTGTAAAGTTGAGGTAGCGTATAAATTATTGTTTCTCTTATGATTATGATGATGATGCACATACGCGGATGACGAAGATAGTATTGGTGTGGGTTGTATTGAATTAGATTGCGATAGTATATTTTGTTGTGCTGTAAAGGAATAGACTGGTGAAGTCGCCATGGACATTAGAATTATACACAAGTTCCACAAGTGCATCATGTAACAAATTATATAAGAAAGCTTCGTAAGTGTCAGAGCTTTTGGGGGAGGCTGTTATCAAACGATAAGGTGTTTTTGAAGGAAAGACGAGAGTTGGTCAAAGAGTATGCAAAAAAAAGTGTTTAGTTAAAGAAAAAAAAAAAACAAAGAGTGAAAAGAAACAAACCAAAATAATAAATTAACTAAAGAGAAAGGAATATGGCAAGTATTTATTTATCATATCAACTTTTCCAACCAAGAAGCTTGTTGGTGAAATTGGAAGGGAAATTGGATTTAATATAAGGAGCGTCCTTCAGGTAAACAAACCTTTCTCTAAATAATAACGACGTGCATAAAGTACGAACGGGTTTCTTACATTTTTTCTTTTTTTTTTTTTTTTTTCTTTTAGTGCACAATCTGGTGGACAAAACCTTAAGATTCAAGTAAGGTTTGTAAACGCCCTTTTGAGGATTCCAGAACTACAGGACTTGTAAACATGCATACCGAGTTAAAATAATCTACGTGTAGAGCAGTTATATTGCAGCCTTCCCTCCCCCCACTCTCACTCTCATTGCAAACTAAATTGATAGAGGAATTGAAACTCTGAAACGTTAACATTGTTGCCTTTCACTTACAATGCTTACTTCGCCAGTCAGCATGGCAATTTAGTAACTAGAACAAAAGAACATTCAAGCAACAAAGTAGTATCAATGGAAAAAGAAGAAATATTGAATTGCTTGTCAGGTCCCAAATAAAATAAAACATGTCTTTATCAGAATATAAAGCCACTAACAATGCCCTCTTATGAATATGAAATTTCCCATGGCTTTTCTTTATACACGGTTTGCTAAAGAATACTTTTCTAAGTGAGGACCAAAAGAAAAAAAAAAAAAAAAAAAAAAGAAATTGCAAAAATACCGTGTCGCAGGGATAGATTGCCAAAACAAGACGCGTTTTTTGAATTTGTTCTCTTTTTTTTTTTTTTTTTTTTTTTTTTTTCTTGTTTGCTTTGTTTGTTTCTTCTCTACCTTAACATGCTTCTGGACAAGACTTTAATATAAGGGAACACACGGATTAACAAAGACACGAAAATTTTCGAATTGTTTATACATTCAATACAAGGAAAGCAAGATTTTCTTCTCTCTTCTTTATACAAAATTGTCTTATTTATTTTTTAGTTTTTTCCTTTTAGATTATTATACATTTTTTGTTGTCTACTTTATTGTTTTACACAAACCCATAGATACGCAGATTTTACATCTCATTAGGTCTGATTTATTGTTACAAGCAATTAAAATTTCCAATCTGCGTCCGCTGATTCAATGGCCCAGTTGAATTTCTCTCTCAATGTTTTGGTGAAAAGTTTTTCAATTGGCACGTCGAATCGTTTGGAAAATGACGCGATCAATCTTGGATCAATATAGTTTAATTTGGAGGTACCTAATGAAACTTCTGAATTATCCTCTTTATCCTTTAATTGAAATTGAGTATTGGTGATTCTATTTTCGTAAGTTTCAATTTGTGATTTTAATTTTTCAATCGTGGCACCTTTGGGGATTTCAGGTTCACCACTTGCTAATTCTTGGGCATATTGTTCTTCAAGTTCTTTAATTGAATCTAATTTGGCTTTCAAATCTTCCTCAGTGAATGCACATGTACCAGTTAATACAGACTTTTCCTTTTCTCGAGCATATTTCTTATTGGCTTGATCGGTCATTCTTTCAATGATCAATTGATGGACTCGTTTAACCTGAGTCTTATTAAGTTCATTCAAACCTTTGAAAAATTTACTATTCTTCAGTTTTTCTTCCGGATCTAATTTAAGAATCATTTTTTTCGCTCTGATCTTTTGCCACAGTAGTTCTAATAATTTATCCTGAATTTTACCCACTGAAACAGCATGCATTTTACTTACCGAACGCTGGTGATTACATAAAATAGCCACCGTTCTATTGGCAGCATTAAACTTAATCACTTTTTCAGCCACGGTACCCGAATTGGGAATTAAATCAAGTTGATCCTGCATAGTCTTACTGGCATTATAAGTACGGAAAACTTTGGCAGTTAAACCTTTCATATAGGTTTGAAATTGTTTGTTCAAAATTGATGGAGTGATTCTATCAAATAAGTCATCACCAGGTTGTTTAGGAGTTTTCTTAAAAATTCTTAAATTTTTAAAAACTTGTTTATCAACTTCCACTTCTTGATAAAAACGAATCGAATCTTTACCCAAAAAATCGAAAATTACCTTATTAGGAGGCTTTAAAGTTACGTGCTCATATCTTAAAGAACAACAACCAACAGTATCAGCTTCATCTTCACCCTTTTCACCCCCTGCTCTCAAGGCAAAAATATCAATTAAATAAGTAGCAGTTGCCATTTGACGATTCTGCATTAATTGATCCTTCAATAACTTAGTATAATCTTTACGAATGGCATCAATATGATACTTCAAGTTTCTAGCAGTTTCGAATTTTTTGAAATCGGATAAACCTTTAATAGATGAAGTGGCGGCAAATTTAACATATTTAAAAGAATCAGAAATATTTTCTCTCCACATGGCTAACCATGCAACTGTATTGTCATGTCTAATTTCACCCCATTTATGACCTGCAGGAGGTTCGGGAACTTTAGCACCTGCACTTAAATTAAGAGTAATATCTTCTGGTTGAACTCTTTTCTTTAATCTTCCTGTTTTAGGATGAGCACCTCTACCTCTAAAAAGTCCTGGTGGTTCAACTTTAAAGTTACCCACTTGCTCTTTACGGCCATTAAGTAAACATGTTTTATAGGGTTCTTCTATCTTATCATTTTCTTCTTTAATTCTTTTCTTATCCTCACGACTCATGGCTTTTTTCTCTTCTCGTAACTTAACAAAGTAATCAAACATCTTACTAAAATCCATTTTTCTAAACTCAGTAATGGAAACACTGGCACCACCAGCATCCTTTAATACAATAAGAAAATCTTTGAAAAAATTTTGTTGGAAAACGGGATTTTGAGTATGATCACTATCCAACATGGCTGCATAATATCCAGCAACTTCTTCTGCTTCAGGTGGTAAAGTGACAGGTTTATTTTCGTAATATAATTTAACGTATGAAGGTAATGGTTGATAAGGAGGAGGGAAAATCACCCCATTATGTTCTAAAGAATCCCATTTCTTCTCCCCATTACCAAGAGTGGTATTATCATTGAATTCTTCATCTTCCCACCATTTGAAAGTTTCTTCTTCTTCTTCATCTTTTTCACTTTTAGGTTCTGGTGATGATTTGGCATCTCCCTTTTTGGATTTAATTTCCTTTTTAGGCTTGGTGATTTCCTTTTTGACTTTGGTAGTTTCATTTTTAACCTTAGTTGACTCGTGACCATTTTGAAGTGACTCAGAAGCTTGAAGAGGATCAATTGGCTCAGATTTGACTTTTTGTGATTTCGATTTCTTGGTATCTGATTTCAAATTTTTCTTATCCGATTTCTTCTTATCAGTTTTGGGTCTTTTCAGCTTACTGGAAGATGATGAACTATTTTTTCTCTTTTTCTTAATAGGAGCTTCATCATCGATCTGCATGGCATCACCATTTATTTTACCATTTAACGAAACGTCGTCACTAATGGTAGTGTTACCCGTGCTAATACTAGCTAATGGTGTATCATCATCATCATCTGACTCTTGATAAGAGTTCTGAGGAGGTCTTGATCTCTTGGATAGAACAACTTCATCTTCCGAAGAACTCATTCTTAAGTTATGACTTGGCAATAAATCGATGCGGGGGGTTTGTTCGGAATTTGAAGTACGCGAAGTAATGCTTGAATCTGAATTAAAGTTCGAATGAGTAGAAACCTTAATCGTAGCTAATTGTTGCAAATTCGATAGGTATCGATTTCTGTAAATGAGCGATGAGTTTTGAAGCGTCCAGTTGTGAATAAAATTCTTCTTTTTGAAGTGGGAACAAAACGCGCTAAACTGTCTGGTACGATTAAAGATTGGAGAAAAAATCTTTTCTTAGTTTATATAGAAACCAGCGAGTGGAGATTATCAATAATAAATACAGATACACAAATTTGTAATGATATCAACTTGGACAATGATACAAAGTCCGAGGGAAACTTATAAAGACGTCTGAAATCTTTTTACAAGTGTACAGGAAAGGGAGAGAACAAAAAACAAAAAAAGATAAAAAAAAAAACAGTTGATACAAAAGAGAGCGAAATACTTAAAAAAAAAAAAAACAACTAAAAATTACGACAAAATAACACACATAATACTTCTCACACCAATTCACCTCATGAATATGGTTTGAGAAACACTCAACCATAGCCAACAGAAGGGAAGTCAACATATGGTTCGAGGATTATCATAAAATCCTCGATTGACATAAGAAAACGAAGGTGTACGGGTGCAACATACGTTTTCCAATCCTGGAATAAGGCGGCCAAAAAAAGCCAGAACCACCAATTACCGGGAGTTCACGTGATAACAATCACGTGACTGACCGGATATAATATTACACCTGTATTACCAGAAATCTGGCTGAAAAAAAAAAAACAAAATAGGCAAAGGAACAAGCGTGTTTTGTGTAGTAGCGTTTGCCATGCCAAATTTAATTAGATACATTTTTGATGATCTCTACGGTTTCCGGATGAAAATCAAGCAGAACACAACAAAGTATTTGAAAATGTGACTATACATCATTCCTCGACTGTTGCGTTCATCAACCGTTGGAGAAAAGCGTTCTGTTGTGGGCATGAATATACTCCAGTGACATGCCAAAAGAGGTTTAGATATTACATATCCGGATCTGTGTAGAATCCTGATAACTATACTTTGCTTTTTTTGTTAAATGGTTTATTTTGCCAGCGGTTGTCAATTAAAGAACAGAATAACAATCAGTTCCTGAACATAAAAATGCAATGACCAGAGAAAGAATGTACAATAGACTGCAGCTTTTTTTTTTTTTTTTCTTTTTAGATGCTTTACAGTCATCAACAAGTTCAATTCTAGTTCTTGTAAAGGAGTCGAATGAAGGGTAAAGACTTTAAAGTCGCAAGCATACTATTCCTGTTCGCTAATCATTTTAAGGAAGGGGGTGTTAGTTTGCATACTCATTGATTTTGAACGCAATATGCAAGCTCTTACCGGGGCAATAAGTTAATTCTGGGACCTGTGCATTAGATCTATATTTGTGAATCAATTTTGCCTTTGTGATAAAATCAATTTTTTTTTGTTTTTCCAAACTACGGTGCATTTTTTCGTTGGTGTACAGGTCAATGTATATTTTTTTGATAATGCCGATTGTTTTCTTTCTTTTAGATACATTTAACAGTGGGTAATCCGCAGCAACCACCCCACCCCTGCCAACGCAAAGAACCACCGGCTCATCTCGCCCATGGCCCCCCTTCAAAAAAACTAAGGAAACCTAGTTGAAATATACTAATGGTATCTCATAATCATTGAGTCTAGAAATGTCTGCTCATTATTTTATTTTATGCCACTTTTTCTTGATTTTTGCTCAAAATTTGTAAAATTGAACGAAAAGGTCATGGATGCAAGTGATAAAACAAGGTTTGCTTCGGAATTATCCAATCTTTATATTGTTACCTGAACAGCTTCCTACAGATATATATTTGAAGAAAACAATTGAGCATAATTCATGGCATTTCTTGTAGTATTTCCAAAATACACTTAATGTTCTTAACAATTTTGTGCTCAACCGTCAAAAAAAAGAAATTGTAGGCAAAATATTAATCAACATTGAGGTGTGACACCACTATTGTAAGTAGAAACAAAAAACGAAACAAAAAAAAAAAAAAAAGAAAAAAAAATGTGGGCTGAAGATTGATCCTACATACATTTTTGTAATGATGTACATGAGACGCAAGTACTTTGAAAATGACAAAGGATTCAAAAAACCGAGAACAAAAAGGAAGCAAAGAGAAAGAAATGCACGATTACTTAGTATGAAATCTAATGATGGGTTGGAGCTCATATTTTCTAAGCAACATATAGGGCGGCCATGTCAGTAAAAAACCTTGCCTTATGAAAATCATTCTCATTAGGCGACCCAATTAGGATAAAAGTGGAAAGAGTGTTAGCCATGACATGATATTGAAGTAAAAGACGTAAAACAGAAAATACATTCGAACCATGATATACGGCTTCAACTACCCTTAAAATGGTTGAAAGCAAAACAACAACTACCCAAATTGGTTATGGTATTAAATTGCATCAATAGATGCGAGTGCCTTTATTGTCGGGGACTCACCCAAATTTTGTTAGGCTTTGACAAAAAACCAAAAAAATATCAAAACGGGTAAGATTACAATTTTAGAGATATTCACGTGACAGGCAGCTGAGATTATATGCAGTCCACACATACAATATTGACATCAATTTATTTTTGTTAGTGGAATTTTTTTTGTTTACTTTTCGATGCTTGTGGTTTGTTTACATTTTCGACTCAAAATCTGGAAATTTTCCATAATTTTTTTTTGGCAGCCCGAGCGTCATCTTGTTTACAAAGTATACCAAAACCAACAAGTGAAGGGTATACCATAAGGTTCTTCACTTTCTAGGCAATAAGGAATGGTTGTTGATGATTAGATTGAAAAAGGTTGTGTTTCATTTCATAAGTTTCATTTCAAGTTGCAAACTTTAAGATTTGATGTGTAAATTGCGTTACCCTCAACAAACTTTACTTCACCCCACATAATATCTATCGGTAATCGAGCGGAGCATGAAGGAGGTGTTTCAAAAGGTGCGTGCACATATACCCTTGTGTCTTTGGTCATTTGCTACCTGGCTTCTTTGCAAACCAGTCTTTGGATCTAATTTGAAACCTTACTGTATACCAAAAAAAAAAAAGAAAAAAAGAAATCGAAAAATTTCCACCTATTTTTTTCTTTTGTGGTTTACGATTGTAACTTAACCCGTTTAGGCCATTTTGTAAATATATCGCAGTAACTCTTACAATCTGTAAGAAAAACAGGACCAAACTACCAAAAGCTAACTAAATCAAAATATTAGAATTAAGTAACTTCAAAGAATAATCAAATAACAACAACAACAACAATGAGCAAGTCCAAATTTAGGCCAAACTTATTTGATAGTACAAAGAAGTTAGGTGTAGGAAAATAAATTTTCGACTATTAATTAAGGAGTCGTTGTTTTGGGAGAAATGATAACTTATGCTAAGCTGGGAAAAAAACCAAACACAATCAAACAGGAAAAGAAATTTTTATTTTTATTTTTTTTTTCTACTAAAAAAACAAAATTAAAAAAAAAAAAAAAAAAAAGAAAAAAAGAAAACCATCATTGAGTCCACAAATAAGTATATATCCATCCAGAAATCTTGACCAGCTCAATTCTTGCTTTCTTCCTACCAAATTTCTTCTTCATCAATCTTCTTCCTTCTCTTCCTCTTGGATATATCAGTTTTCTGTTTGCAGTACCTCTTTTGATCTCTTCTTGTTCTCTTCATAACTAGATCAAGTATTTTCATCAACCAAGAAATTTGCAATTCAAAAGCACATTGATTATCGTAAAGAACCACCATCTCCCCTATTGCATTGAAAGTCACCTTGAAATTGAGTTACAGCTGACTTGAAGCCATCCAAAAGAATCAAAATCGCATCCCGCATCAATTACGAGTAAGCCAAACCAAGCGCTCTCATCCAAAGTCCTAAATTACCAAAGTTTTCTTCCTTTGTCTCCAATTCATTTTATCAACTAAAAGACTATGTCAGCTGTTCGTACTCATAACTTACAGCCGTTGCAACCTTTGAACAATGGTACCCTCAATGCTAGATCAAACAATGTTACCCCAATCAAGCCTATAAGACGTTCGAAAGAACATCAACTAGACGAATATGATAATAACCCTCAACCACAACAATTTCAACAACAACAGCAGTTTCAACAACAACAACAACAAAAGACCAAGAAAAAGAAGGAAAAATTATCCGCATTATGTAAAACACCTCCTTCAATTGTTCGTACTAGAAATGGTAGAGATTACCGCCGTGGTACCTTTTTAGGTGAAGGAGGATTTGCTCGTTGCTTTCAAATGAAAGATGCTTCTGGTAAGATCTACGCTGCTAAGACGGTTGCTAAAGCATCTATTAAAAATGAAAAAACCAAGACCAAATTGCTTTCAGAAATTAAAATTCATAAATCTTTGAAACATTCTAATATAGTGGACTTCATTGATTGTTTTGAAGATGATGTTAATGTTTACATATTATTAGAAATTTGCCCTAATCAATCTTTAATGGAATTATTGAAAACCAGAAAAAGAGTTAGTGAACCTGAAGTTAGATTTTTCATGGTTCAAATTGTGGGTGCCATTAAATATTTACATTCAAGAAGAGTTATTCATAGAGATTTGAAATTGGGTAATATTTTCTTTGATCCTGAAATGAATTTAAAAATTGGTGATTTTGGTTTAGCTTCGGTTTTACCTTCAACTGATTCAAGAAAATATACCATTTGTGGTACTCCTAATTATATTGCCCCGGAAGTTCTCGGTGGTAAAAATACCGGTCATAGTTTTGAAGTTGATATTTGGGCTATTGGAATTATGATGTATGCTTTATTATGCGGTAAACCTCCTTTCCAGGCTAAGGATGTTCAAGTTATTTATGAACGTATTAAAAAGACAGAATATATTTTCCCTGAAGATAAACCAATATCTACTGAAGCTAAAGATTTAATTACAAGTTTATTGAGTTTAAATCCTCTTCAAAGACCAACAATTAATGAAATTTTAGATTTTGATTGGTTTAAAGGACCATTCCCCGATAAAACTCAAGCTGTCAGTTTAACTCATACTCCAGATAATTTATCATATATTTCAAAAGCTCAATCAGCCCTTAATTTTAGTAATACCAAGGCTGGTGCTGGTATTTACACTCCAAAGACCAAGAATCCAGTTGAAATATTGAGATCTGATTTACATTCTGAACAACCAAGGGCCATGTTGCCTCAATCATTATCACCTGGTGATACAAGAAACAAATATCAAGAAGTTGATCCTGCTGCCATGGGTAGAACTTCAAGAAGGGTTAATTTTAATAATAAATATGCCAATGCCATCAAAGAATTGGATCATATTTGTTATGAAACTTATTCTAATATGAGAAGATTGGAACATTCAAAGTATGATAGATTGGATACCATTGAATTACCTAGTTGTGAAAACCCTACTTTGATTAGTAAATGGGTTGATTATTCCAATAAATATGGGTTTTCATATCAATTAAATAATGATGACATTGGAGTGTTATTTAATGATGATAATACAATTTTAAAACTTCATAATCGTGATAAATTTTTGGAATTAATTATTCATGAAAATGAAGGTTGGACTTGTATTGAAAATTCAATTAGTCATCCACCAAGTCAAGCCAAACGTCAATTAGAAATTGTTGATTTTTTTGCCAAGTACATGAATAGTAATTTATCTAATGTTAGTGAAAACGAAGATAAAAGTCAAGAAGTATTTTTAAGACGTTATACCAGAACACCTGATTATATCATGTTTGAAATGACCAATGGTAATTTCCAATTCAATTTCAAGGATCATCATAAAATTTGCATTTCTAAACGAGGATTAGCAGTAACTCATATATCACCAAATCGTATTACTGAGACTCATCCATTGATTTTGATTCTTAAACAAGGTAATTTCCCATCTACTGATGTTCCAGACTGTTTAGGAAAACTTTCAATAATTCAAAGTGCCATCAAAAGAAAGTCTTTCCCTAATGCTCAGGCATAGTTCTTTTCATCGAAAAAACATTCTTTTAATCTTTTCATGCTTACTTTCAAGTCTTTGTCTACTTCCCCTCACTATTACGCTTTAACGAATCTACATTACTGTATACTGCAGCTCAATATACCCATTACTTTATTTTTCATTCTTTCGTCTATACTTTACATTCTTTCGTTTAACATTTGAGCTTCAATCAAAGTTACAATTTTTTTTTTTTTTTTTCTTTTTTTTTCTATTTATTCCTTTCAATTCCTTTTTTTTTTTTTTTTTTTATCCCTACAGAAAAAAAAAAAAAAAAAAAACAAGAATAACCTTTTGATGATAAACCTTTTCGGTTGTTATTATCGAAGGGTAATTTTGCATGACAATTCATCGTTTGCTTTTATCTTTATTTTCAAATAGTTTATACATTTTTTACTCTGTCTAATTTTCAAAATACACATTATTATAGAATTTTGTTGATGAATTTTTCTTTTTTTTAAATAGTAGCAGAAATATATAATATACAGATAATGAATTGAAGAGCAACAGCTAGCATTTGATGAAGCTATTTATACGAGAATGAAGATAAAGGTCAATTAAAAATCGTCATCGTTATTATTCAATAAAGATTTAAGAGCCCATTCATCCTTGAATTTAGTTTTTATCACATCTAAATCACTAATTAAACCAGAGCAAGCATTCCTTAATGCTTCTTTTGGAGTATAATCATCTTCAGTTTGAATTCGAAGAATAAAATTAGCAAATAATGGATGTTCAACTTTATAAGCAGCAAAAATCACCTTATCATCCTTCAAGAGTTGAGCTCTTAATAAGTTTGCCAATGTATGATCTTCTCTTTCTATTTTAATTAATGCTGCATTGGGTACTTTTGTATCGGGTGTTATTTTTATCCTAAAAGAGTATATTAGTAAGTTGAATCAGAGTGAAAAAAAGGTGGGAAGGGTTACATACTTATCAACACCATCCGGTAATATGAATAATTCAAATCTATCTGGGGCATTCATGATATGTGTTTTTTTATGCCAATGATGTAAACCAGTTAAAAGGTCTAGATTGAATAGTGGTTTGCTTTGACTTGGCTTCTTTCCTGGTTGTTTTCTATTTTAAATTTTTTTTTTTTTTTTTTTTTTTTTCACCACTTTCACCAGGTTTCTTTTTTGCTGATTACCATTTCTGGGAGAACGATAAGACCCGTAACGACAAAGACAGAAGAAAAACAACACCCGAACACCACATCCACATCCAAACATCCTGCATACAAACAAAACCCAACTCACTCAAAAGAATCACCCAAAAACAGACATAACAAACTTGAATCGGCAACAAACTGCTGAAAAAAACAAAAAAAACACAAAAAGCCAGAAGAAAAAAAAAAAAAAAGAACAGAATAAAAAGACAGAACGAGGGTTACCCGCCATTGATATTTCATTCTTCTCGGTCTGCTAGTTAGGAAAAGCGACACACATAATAATACCCTTGCATCATAAACCTCCAAAGGGCAAAAAAATCAAAAGACACAGAAGAAAAAACAAAAAGATACAACCCTTTACTCAACAACAACTCATACAAGTCTAATCATTCATTCTTTGTTTCTTTATCATCAATCATCTTGTCTACTAGTTCAATCTGAACGTTTTGAGAAATTATACTAGCCATCGCTTTGTTATTTCTCTTTCACTTCTTAGTATTTCTTGATTTGGTTTGGTTTCTTGACTATCTAAAATCTTGAATTCAATCATACGTTCTTTCTTTGTTTGGTTCTTCTATCTAACGGATAGTTCATTCCACAAACTTAGAATCAATTAGATTGTTACTGTATTTTATTTTTATCTTGCTGTTGTTCTTCTTTCTTTATTCGTGGGGTTTTGTTCATTGATCAACTTCACCTATTCAAATTAAATCTGGCTCATACATCCATTGCAAAAAATGTCAAATCAACAAGATCTTTGGAATAATCAACAACGTCCGTTGGGCCAACCGTTCAAGTATGTTTCTTTCTTTCTTCACTAAACATTCCAAACAAGAAAAAAAAAAAAAAAATAACTTTTACTAACATTGTCATCCTAGTCGTCAACATCCCCCAGTGTTACCACCACCTGCCACTCTAGAACAAGGTATGTCTAATCCATCAATTTTTTCTTCTTTCTTTTCAATATCCAGTTTGTTTCGTAGCAGGGGTAGCCCCTTCAACTACCTCGGAACAAAGCATTCCTCTAAGATGTAATCGATTTTCCATTTGATAACTTACTGACACTCAATTTTTTAGGCGGCCAATCATTCTATCCCTTGCCAAGCCTCCCTAGTCTAGGAAATGGTGCTGGTCATTCACAACCAGGTCATGGATTTACCATCCCATCAATCAACCCAGGTAGTGATTCTTTACACGTACGTATCACATGTGCTTCTACTGTCATCACCGTTGTTGTATACTAACATTTTTTCTTTTTTTTTTTGTTTAGTCACATCCCGATCAAGCAAGACATGGTCAAGATATAAGGAGACATTCAAATGTAACTATCCCTGGTCAAACATCACAATTACCTCCACCTTCCTCGATAGCTCCTACTCCATCCTCAACCATTTCCAATCCGGCGTCATCAGGCCCCCCCCTCGGTAGTGGCCCTAGTGCTTCCAACTTACCTCAGCCTCTGGCTACTGCAGTACCAACAGAACAACAACAACAACAACAGCAGCAACAACAACAACAGCAGCAACAAGCGCAACAGCAACAACAACAACAAGAACAAGCTGTAGTAACTGCTCCTACCGCCCAAACCATTCCACAGGGCGTGTTGAATCGCTCCACAACGACTAATATATACAGACCATTGAATGTGAAAGATGCATTGTCATACTTGGATCAGGTTAAGGTTCAATTCTACAACCAAGCGGATGTCTACAATAACTTTTTGGATATCATGAAAGATTTCAAATCCCAAAGGTATGTTTTTTCTTCTTCTCTCCAAGGCACAAATAATCACCTTCCATCCCACATAATATTGGCATGTTGGGGGTATTGTCTATCATTTTTCATCACATTTTCATTTCCCCATAGCAATTCCGCACTTGTGTTCTTTGCTCGTTTCCTCAGTTTTATCTGTTGATTTTTCAGTGGGCAATTTCGCGCGTTCTGATAAGTGCATACTTTTTTTTTTTTTTAATTTGTTGTTTTCCTCGTTTCTTGGGGTTCGAACCGATTAACAGCCGGAAAAGTTGCCTATTTTGATTTCGGAATTTTTTTTCTTTTTTTTTTTTTTTTTTTTTTTTTTTTTTCAATATTGTGCCTTCGTGATTTCAAAGTGCCCTTTTTTTTTACTAACATTATTACTATAGTATTGACACACCCGGCGTAATTGACCGTGTATCCACTCTATTTAGAGGACACCCAAATTTGATACAAGGCTTCAACACCTTTTTACCCCCCGGTTACAGAATTGAATGCTCTTTAGACCCTCTGGATCCTAATCCAATCAGGGTGACAACTCCAACTGGTACCACCACTCGACCCAATTATTCAAGTTCCTATGCACAACGTTGGGGTGATGGTGCTGTTGATCAACAGGCCTCTCAACAGCCACAATTAACTCATGAGTCCCCACAAAACCCTGCTGGTCATCCGTTTGGACCTCAAGAGCAGCATCTTCAACATCAACATGAGCAACATCAACAGCAATTGAATGCTATTCCACAGGATCTGCAACAATTATCACATCAACAACAACAAGAACAGGAACAAAATGGTGGTCAAATAGAGTTTAACCATGCCATTTCTTACGTTAATAAGATCAAGACCAGATTTGCTAATCAACCAGATATCTATAAACAATTCTTGGAAATACTACAAACATATCAACGCGAACAAAAACCAATCGGTGAAGTTTATGATCAAGTCACAGTATTATTTGCCAATTCTCCTGACTTGTTGGATGATTTCAAGCAATTCTTGCCTGATACATCTAATCAACCAGCTTATATTCAACCACCTCAAGTCCCAATTCAACAAGCTCAACAACCACAAGTTGCCCAAGAATCCTACTATTCTAATGGTACTACTCAATTACCACCGGTGGGTAATTTTCAACCACCTACTGGTACTGCCCCCGGTGGTGTTGAAGGTCAATTCCCCGCTCAACCTCCTCACGTTGGCTACCCACAAGCTATCCCACCTACTACCGTTAAGGGTCAACCACAAGGGGTGGATGTGGGTGATGTGAATGGTGCTGCTTCCAGAAAAAAGAAGGGTTCTGTTTCACAAGAACCAGCTGCTGCTTATGAAAACAATTATAATCAAGAAGCTCAATATTCTAGTGTTCGTTCCGGTGCCCAACCACCCGTTAAAGCTGGTAAATTGACCACACCAACTTCTGGCTCAAAATTGGAAGCCGTTAGTGCGGTTACTAACCCAACCTTGGTACCTGGTATTCCTGAACCAATTCCTCCATCGTCAACTGTTAAGACTTCATCACTCTCTGAAGAAATAAATTTTTTTGATAAGGTTAAGAAGGCAATTGGTAATAAGCAAACTTATAATGAGTTTTTGAAGATTTTGAATTTGTATACTTTGGATATTCTTGATAAGGTCACCTTGGTTGAAAGAGTGGAATCATTTATTGGTGAAGGTTACCCCGACTTGATTAACTGGTTTAAGATGTTTGTCGGGTATGAAGACAAACCTCAAAGTATTGAAAACATTACTTTCCGAAAACATCAATTGGAATTATCATTATGTAAAGCTTATGGCCCTTCATATAGACAATTACCCAAGGCTGAGACTTACATGCCATGCTCGGGTAGAGATGAAATGTGTTGGGAAGTCCTTAATGATGAATGGGTTGGTCATCCAACCTGGGCATCTGAAGATTCTGGTTTTATTGCTCATCGTAAGAATCAATATGAAGAAATTCTTTTCAAAATCGAGGAAGAAAGATTGGAATTTGATTACCATATGGAAACCAATTTGAAAACTATTCAAACTTTGGAAACAATTGCAAATAGAATTGCCAACATGACTCCCGAACAGAAAGCCAACTTTAAATTACCTCAAGGTTTAGGTCATAATTCTACCACCATTTACAAGAAAGTCATCCGTAAAATTTATGATAAAGATAGAGGATTTGAAGTTATCGATGCATTACATGAAAATCCAGCTGTCGCAGTTCCTGTTGTCTTGAAAAGATTGAAACAGAAAGATGAAGAATGGAAGAGATCACAAAGAGAATGGAACAAGGTTTGGAGAGAAATGGAACAAAAGGTTTTTTACAAATCTTTGGACCATTTAGGTTTAACTTTTAAGCAAGCTGACAAAAAACTTTTAACTGCCAAACAATTGGTGAGTGAAATTAGTACTGTTAAGGTTGAACAACAAAATAAGAGATTACATCCTTTAACTCCTAAACCTCAAGAACAATTGAACTATCAGCTCAAAGACTATGATGTATTATATGATATTATAAGATTAGCAGAGGTTTTTATCTACAGATCATCGAATTATTCTGCCAATGACCGTGAAAAAATGAGTGCTTTCTTCAAATACTTCATTTCCTTATTTTTTAACATCCCCAATGAAACTATTTCAAAAGCATTGTCCATTAGAAACAAAAAGGATCAAACAGACGATTCAGATGACGTTGTTGCCGTCAACAACAATGATTCTATTGCTGAAGTTGACTCTTCAGATGAAGGTGCTTCATCTTCTAAGAAACGTCATCGTGAACATGACTTATTACGTGATGTTTTGAAAAAGCAATCCAAGTCAAAGAAGAATGACCGCGCTGGTTCTCCATTCCAAAACTCAAGTGAGTCTGATGATCAAGAAGCCTTGAGCGTTGTTGAAAAATCAAGTGAATTATGGATCAAAGCTAGTAACTCTGGTTACGACTCGAAGGGAGACGCACCTGTCAAACAAGACAGACGTGACAGATACAATTTGTTCTGTAATACTACTGTATATGTTTTCTTCCGTCACTTGAGAACCCTTTATGAAAGATTGGAAGAAATCAAGAATATGAATGAAGTGGTTGGAAAGGAAGTACGTTCTCGTAAAGCTCCTCAATTCGCCAAAGATTTGAATTTGTTATCTCATCAACTTGAAGACATGAATATTGAAATTGTCGGTAATAAGGATTGTTATAAACAAGTTTTGGATTTATCTGAGAAGTTGATGGAAGGTGATATCGAACATCAATGGTTTGAAGAGACTTTACGTCAAGGTTACAAGAATAGAGCATACAAGATTTATACTGTTGATAAGGTTGTACAAGCAATGGTAAAACATATGCACACCATGATCACTGATTCTAAAACTTCAGAAATGATTGTGTTGTATGAAAATGACAGAGCCAACCCTACTTCCACTGCTAAAGATCAAATTCTTTACCGTATGCAAGTTAGATCTTTAATGTCTAACGATGAAAATATGTTCAAAATTGCTTTCAAGGAGTCTGATTCGTCAGTCAATATTCAGTTTGTTAGCCTTGATGATTTAACAATCAATGACCATGAAAACGCAGAAGAGGCATATAACTACTACGTTACTAGTTATGTTATGTCTCATCCAACTGAAGGTGTTCCAGCTTCTAAAATTAACATGCCATTTTCTAAGTCTTTCCTTGAAAGTATCGATGAAGACCAATGTGATGGCCGCGTTTCATCCGGTCTTAAAGTTTCCATCTGTGAAAATTCATATCGTTTATTCTTTGAACCTGGTACTTACGATGAATTCACCGCAAATTCTGTATACAGAAAACAACGTGAAGATAATAAGACTAGACTGGAAAAAGTCGATCATTTGAAAAAATTAGTGGATAGCGAAGAATTCGGATGGAAGTCAGGCCTTGAGGAGAATCAAAGTGCTGAAAAGCTCGACCAAAAGATTGATTCATTATTTAAAGATGGTGCCAAGGCATTTAAAAGCTTTGATAGTACATCTGAGGATGTCGAGATGAAGGATACTGAGCAAGGAAAAACCAACTCGGATGAATTACTCAACGATAAATCAACCGATAAAAAGGATGGTTCTGAGACAGAAGCTCAATCTCAAGGGAAAGATTCAAAGGAGAAAGCAACTGAAAGTGAAGCTTTCGCTCCTATCACCAAGCTCAATCCCGACGCCACCATCGATGCTGATTCTACAGTGGTTCAGGACCATAACGACACTACTGCAGATGTGACTGTAAATCAAGACGATGTTAACGTGGGAGGGGATGCTGGTGAACAGAAGTCTACATCACCAGCCGACGTCAATAATACCGCTCTGGAGGCCACCTCCAATGAAGCTAATGCAGCAATCAAATCAGAGACTGATCCATCACCAGCTACTGCTGAATCAACGGCCACCGAAACCGATCAGCAATAGTAGGTTATATGAAAGTCATTGTATTTTTACTGTTTATATTTTATGAATAGCATTCAATTATGCTCGTTTTACTTTCATAACTATTGTCCATATTATATCTATGTTATAGTTTCTTTTTTACTTCTTTTTTAATTTTCTTTTCATTTCACCCTGTCTTATTTAACTCAAAAAAATGTTCATACTAATTTCATGATACTATCTTTTAATTTCATTCAACTTTTTCTTTTTTTTTAAGTTTTCATTACATTGAGTTCAATATGTTTGCACGTAACTTATATTCAATAATCTATGTAAAGTTTCCACAATCATCGAACTTAGCGTTTGTTAAATGTACCTTCGGCCGCGGCTCTGGCAAGTCTCTCTGTAGCAATGCTGTGCGCTAACTTTTCACGTTGCTCTAATCTACGAGCGACATATGCCTTTTCATCTTTGATCAACAAGAGTCGAAGAATTATATCCTCAGCCAAAGTCTGAGCTGCAATGGGATCAGATCTTGCTTCACGAGCCTCTTGGTCAGCTTTTGCCCTGGACTTAGCGGTTGCATTTGCCATAATTGTTTTGGTTCTAACAATGGATCCGCCCCTCGCACTCGGGGCATTTTTCCCAGAGTGTTGAGCATTAGGGTCATGCCCAAAGTTGTTTCTATCACGTAATGTCTTGATGAAAGCCGGAGACAATCTTTCGACTTCTTGTTCCAAAAACTCAACATCACGGTCATAGTAAACGGGTATCAAAAGCAACGCCTGATAATCTTCATTTTTCAAGTCCCTTATTGGGGGCCCATTACCGTCATTATGAAAGAAGTCAAAACATAAGAAGTTGAGCCACGAAAATACGGTCTCGAGTTCATTATTGGTCAATGATTTACCGAAACCACTGATACCCATTGAGCTAGTGACGTTGGCCATGGCTGAGCTCACTGCAGACTGCCATCCACCGCTTGTTTCTGGCTTCATTTTGGAACCAATACTGGACAAATTAAATGTTTTTGCGCTGGCAAGCTTTGGTAATAACAATTCATCAGCACTTGATACAACAACAATCCAAGCTGCAAGCATCACTTTAAGCAAAAGATCCTTGGTCAAATATTCTGCCAACACTTGTAAATTCATATTAAGGTAGTTATATAATGGCATCATAGCATCATCCATCTGGTCCTGGGTCGGTTTCAACTGTCCATTATTCCCACAGATAGATCTCAAATTAGTTCTAGAGAAACAATAATGAATAAATCTGGAAAACTTTTCAACAATTAATTTGACGGCTCTTTCTTGGGCTCGTTTCAAACTTCTATGAGCGCGTCCCATGACAAAGATTGCATCCACACGTTCACTTTCCACAGCAATCTCCACGAGAACTCGGCCTTGTGAATCCAAATCAAGGTAAATTTCTTGAGGAATTCCGTCGTGCTTGAATCTCAGTGGGTCAAGTTGTAACAATGCTCTTCCACAAATGGAGTGGGTACCAAATCGTTCATCCCATACTGTAGCAGAAACTGTCAAAGTAGAGTTGGCTGGGAGAGTAACTTCAAATTCTTCATCCCAGTCCGGATTATTTGTGTTGTTGATAACTCTAGTTTTACCAATTGTTCGCCTAGCCTTTGTGTCCATCAATGTAACATAGGGATGCATATTAGACAAATTCGACGAGTTATGAGCCGATTTTAAGTTCTCAGCTTTGACTAAACGCAATGAAAAGATATGACTGGTGTATTTCTTTTGTAAAGATGGATCAAACTCTGCCACGGTATTTGAAAGCGAGATTGGATCCAAAAGGTCTTCAAGTTTTGTGAGTTGCTCCATCATGGCGGCGAGATTATTTAATGCGATACAAGTCTCTGGTTTAAAATTGTAAGGCTCTTCCAGTTCTAATTTATTACCATTTTGGATATTTGAAACCACATTTTTAACTTCATCAAACCAGTTCCCACTCTTCCTTTTGTCAACTTCAACATTTGCCTGTTCAAGAATTCGCTTCTGTTCCTCTTCATCTAACTCTTTGACAATCTTGTCAGAAATTCTGGCACAGTAGGCTAGGACACCATCTGATATGCTTTTTAATAATGATGTATAGGCTTGAGCCAACTGAAATTCATTGCCCCAATTCAATTGGTTTAAAATTCTAAGAAATTCTTTCACTAAAGTGAAAATATCTAACACAGAGGAACTAAACTTTTTGTTATCATCATTAACATCAATGGGTTCAAATGTGTCTTTTTCAATGGCATTATTAATGATGGCATTAATTTTTTCTCCACTTTCTGCAACCCATTCTTTCAAAAATGTATAGAAGAATTTTTCCAAATTGAATTTAAACTGACTGTTGGGTGCGGAAACTTGTTTGTAGATACTTCTAATTTCTGATAATGATTTATAAGCTTCAATGGCATCAGCGTAAGGGATGAATTGTTTCTTTGTTTTGGCGTATGCATCTATATGTTTCAAAATATTCTTCGAGTCCAAAGCAAACATCCCTGTGAGAACGGCAGCCACGGTCCTACTGACATTAAGAAATCCCAAAAGTGGAGACTTGTATCGTTTTTGTAGCGCCCTGACATCATCAACGATGCTGTCGGATATATTAAGGATATGTACAATATCAAGGGTATCATCACGGGGTAAATTAGCGAGAAGCTCTGCATATCTGGTTTCGGAAATTCGAAGTAAACTTTTAGAAAGCTTTTTTTCCCATTTCTTAGTTAAGTCTGATTCTTGAACTTTATGGAATAAAGAATCAGATTCCAAATAATCACCTAAAAACATCAAAAAGGGACCAAACTTTGGCTTGACAGTCTTGTTGAATATCATTGCTAGGTTGTCCTTGATAGAAAAAAATACCTCATTATAAGAGCATGATAAATTTTTGACCCATTCCTCTTGATCTTTGAGCGACCATTGAGCCTTTTCGTCCCAATCTAGTTTTCCTTGATCTTCTAATATTATTTTACAGGCATGAAACACGGTGGTTGTTGTTTCTAAGTCAATTGGACCAAGATCTTTTGGGTTATTACTTTCAGGATCGAAAGCTAACTTATCTTTCAAAATACCTGTAAGGTGACAAGCAGTGAAAAGAGCCACTGCCCTAGTTGGGTAGTCTATGCGCCAAAATCGAGCACATAATTGAAGTAAATTTGTGGTATGCTTGGTAAGTAATGGTTTATCTTGTAAGCCATCGTGATTTGTATTCGAATGTTCAGCATTCAAACAAAGTTTGAGTAAGTTAACGTAATAGTTCTTGGTGGATGCACTGGGAGGAAATATGTAAAAATCGGCTCCCGACGGAAGTTGTGGGGATTCCAAAAGTTTTAAAGATGCAGGGATAGGATATTTTTGTTTTAAGCTTTCACATAAGGATTGTTCACGTTGTTTCCAATCAAGGTAGGCTGATTCAGTAAGAAAGCTTTTACGAGAAAACTGACCCAAATCTTTGCCAAGGTAGAAAAGAATTTGTTTAACGTCTTGATGTAATGTTTTCTCTTGGGATAAGTCTTTAAGTTTAAAAATATCTTGTTGAAGTTTGACTTGATCAACCGTGAAAATCGATTTGATAAGTTCAATTATGGGCTCTTCCATATCAGAAACTCGAAAAGAAGGTTTGGGGTAGGTAATTGAAGATGCTTCAGTTGACACCGATTTTGACGATGAGTTAACAGATTTGTTTTTGGAAGGTTTCAAGGATTCTTTATGCTCTTTTAACTTAGTGATGATGGTATTACTATTTTTATCTTTGGGAATCAAAGAGATCAATATTTGCACAAAAGCTTCTGCTTGTTTAAACACTATGTCACTGGTTTCATCGGTTGGAGCAGTTCCAACCTTAACAACTTCTTTATTTGCGGAAGAAACAAACCTCATCAAGAGGTATTCGGGAGTATTTATACGTGATATATCTTGTTTTACATGTGGATCCAATAATTCACTGTAAAACCTGAGTAGTGATCTTCTCGTCATTTCATCATATTCTTTGCCCAGGCGTTTCATGGCTACTAGGTTAAGTCTAGTTTCCAAGTTTGGCAATAAATTAGGTGGTAATTTAACATCATTATCGTTTCCACCGCCTTTCGAGCTGCGTAGGTACTTGGCGGAATTTGCTGTTATTGACAGAGAAGGCTCCGAGATCTTGGAGGGAGATTGTGGCTTCACAATGGGGGTACGGAAACGAGCTTCATTGATATATTCTAAAATGATAATTTTCAATACTGACTCATATAATTTGTTCAAGTCGATGGTATCATAGGAATGGTCTTCGGCTAATATCAACGCCGAAGCCAAACTCTGGGACCGACTTGAAGGTTCTCGTCTTGTCAGCATCCTTGCTTTATTTGAGAAGAAGTGAAGATAGTTAGATCAAACGCTTTGACAAAATGAGTAAACAGATATTATAAATCAGCAGTCAATCAAGAATCTAGTATATCAGTATCAAAGAAGGTGAAACAGAAAATAAGTTGTTGTCAGGTTCTCGAAAAGGAAAGAAAAACAGAAAAAAAGCAGAAATTTCAGTATGAGCACAGGTATTGTTTGGACGTCTGGAGAAAATTGCGAGTTGAGCCAGCGCTGTGAACTGAACTATTTATAAACGAACCACGCTGGACGTCGCTAGGTAGTTTGACGTATTATAAGACCCGCTTGCTGATGTCAGGAAGAATGATAGCGTAGATTGTTCTATCACCAGGTAATGTAATTATAACTCAAAATGAGCAAAACTAAAAAAAAAAAATTAATAAATAATAAAAAAAAAAAAAAAAAAAAAAACCCGAAAAGTTCATACGTAATTCAAAGCCCAGGCCAAAAACGGCTAAAAAAAACAAATAACAATGCAACCTGCACGGTGAAAGCCATCTTACAATTTACGCGAGAGTAGATTCCTGTCACTACCCAGTTGCGACTTACAAATTGATCTCAATACAAGAAACTCATATAACATTTTGTTGGAATTAATATAGTACACCTAGGTTCAATATAAATACACAAGATAAAGATAACAGAATAGGACCAAAGAATAAGAAGAGGCGGAAAAAAAAAAGGAAGCAAAAAAATTAAAGGGAAACTTAGATAAATATAGATTTTTAGTGTAGAAAGGGCAAAAAAAAAAAGAAAAAAAAAAGAAAGCATTTTGCTTGTTAATTCATGGCGCATCTTCATCACTTTCCGAATCAGATGAAAGTTCCTTTGCAGCCAGATCGCTCTGATCATCCTGTAAGTTTTCTAAATCTCCATCATCATCATCATCAACATCATCTTCATCATCCTCGTCATCCTCATCATCCTCATCGTTGACGAAATCTGCAGATTTCTTTTTACCATTTGCCTTGGATTTACTGGGGCTGCTCTCGGGGGTAGGTTTTGCTTGAAGTTGCGCAGGTTGCTGGTCTCCTATCTCATCTGGTTTGAAAATATGCGCACTGAGAAGCTTATTCATTTCAAATATACCAACAGTTTCTAAAACAGGTGTGGTTAGTATAACTATCAATAAAGTTGAGCAATGCTTGAAGTAGAAAACATACTTTTTTTGAATATTTTTTGTAGTGTTGCATCACAGAGTATTTGTCTTCGATCATTTGGATTCTGAAGATTCTTGTCCTTTATATATATCCACAATTGTTTAACAATTTGAGGTCTTGGAAGTAGTTCAACCCCAAAAAGGTTTTGTAAGTCTTCTGATAAATACATAGCCTTGTTAAAATTGTTATCAACGGGGGCACGTTTGGGATGTGCTGATGCTTTTAGAGTTCTGAGTGGGGGTTTACTTCGTTTATTACCATGCCTGGTGATAGGCCCATGCACGGCCGATTTCAGAAGTTTTGCTGCTAATAAGGCATCCTGCCTCTCTATTTCTTCCTTGGTCAATTGTGGTGGTTCTTGATCATTTTTCCGCTTTTCCGCCAAGTCATAGTATCTTTCCAAAATGACTTCATTTATATTTTGCTGGATTCTGTCGTTAGTAATTGAGTTCGTACACCGCGGCCAATCATTTATACATACCTTATGCTCGGTCAAATTCACTCCAAATAGCTCTTGTAAAGCATTCCGTATTTTTTTCACGGTTATTTTCTCCAAGTCTGCCACACTGAGAATTGCCTATATCAATATTGTTAGTAAAAATCTGGGTTTCAATGATAATTGTACACTGTCAAAAGCAGGTCACTTGATCTAATTCTAGCTGTCACGGTTAACAATCGGCCCACAATGGGTACTCAACCAAATAAATAGAATATTATCTCGAGAGTAGCACATACGTCAATTGTGGGGAGATACTGCGAGGGGTTATAATCATCGGGCATAATTGGGCATGAGTATTGTAGACGGATCTATATGCAAATAATAATGTTTATCTCGAGACACCTGTACTTTTATTCGATCCAAGACTTTCGTTCTTTCTTTCAAAGTTTCCCTTTCCTCTTTTTTCCCTCCGTTTTTTTTTTTTTTTCTTCTTCGTTTTGTCCTTTTTTTTTTCTTTTTTTATTTTGGTTTTGCGTGGGTACTTAGTATTGATGTTTATCAAAGAGAGGTCGATTCAGCTATAGAAGCACAACCAAACGAAAAAGGGTGATAAACGATAGTCATTAAAGGTTCTTACTTAAACCAACACAAAGGGCTATATGCTAGAAAAGATACCTTTTATCACGAATCGACTATCTTGCCCCAGAAATCCCTGTTTGGTTATTTCCTGTTTGCGGTAATAGATTCGTGGTGTACGGAGTTATACTGATTCTTTATATATTACGATGAACTGAAGTTGAATAAAAAGAGACTAAAAGGCAAATAGCAAGAATGAAAGCAAAAGAGGGGGAAGAGAAGAAAAGGATAAATGAAAATGGCAAAAAAAAAAGATTTCTAAACTATACATGGAAGTGGAGAATTGACAAGAGTCTGTCATTGAATATCTCACTGTATGGGACTTGAGGTCATTAATAATATATATGTATGCCTTGCCAAAGAATATAAAGGAGGACAACCAAGAGGCATACTTAATGACTATGGGGGCCTATCCTTGACCATGCTTCTTATATGATACAAAATGGCTCCTTCATTCTTATTCTGTTGAACAATTTATAAAAGAAAACTAGATGATTAAATCTAGTTAGATGCATTTTTCACATTACGTTTATGTTGTAATTCATTCTTCTTCACCAACTTCTTTCTTTCAGCACGACCCAAAGATCTAGGATCAATCAACTCATCAGCAGTGTTTTTAACCTTATCTTCAACTTCAACTAACCATTGGTTATCCAAATCTTTATTCTTACCCTTGTAACCCCACTTAGGAACCCATTCACCAGTTGCTTCATCGTAAACCATCTTACCGTCCTTGGCCTTGTCCTTGATACCCTTTCTAGCAGCAAATTGTTCCCATTTGGTTGGTGGTTTGGCTTTAGGAATGGCTTTCTCTCTTGGTAATATGGTGGTGGGTTCAGGTAATTGTATTAAGGTCATAGTGGAGTTTTGCCCGGTGGCACTATTACTATCGGTGGTGGATTTGACGGGCAACGATAAGATCTGGTTGATTAACAACTGAACATTGTCTCTTGTTCTGGATGCTAAGTATTCTTCTCGTTGAGCAGGGTCTTTCAATTTTTGATTATCTAATGGATTAGGATCAAATGTGGCTAAGTTACCCAAATCATAGGTGTTGGGTATAGGCTTGTTCACGGTGACCGATTTGAATTCTTCTTTATTATCAGACATTGTTGGTTTGTGAATGTACAGTATTTGATATGTGGTGTATAATCAAATGTATGTGCAAATAAATAGTTTTTCAAAAGATCGTTTTATCTGAAGAGATGGCCTTCTCTTTTTTTTTTCTTTTTCTTTTCTTTTTTTTTTTTTTTTTTCTCAGAAACATCGCGCACAGACTTTTTTTTTTCTTTTTTGACTTTTTTTTTTTGTTTTGGGTTTGCGAGCTACAAGGGAAGCTTTAGATTGCAAAAAAAAAGGGAAGGGCTAGTAAATATGATAAACAACTGAGATACAAAAGATGATAACCATGTTACATTCGAGAGCTCTGTAAAGAGCTTCTCCATATCCATACCGAAACAGCAGCCATGAGGGTTATAGCACCACCCGCCATGACCAAATGTTTGATGTTTTCAAGGTCGGCCGTCTCTGGTTCTGTTTCCAAGCCAGGTGTGGCAGTACTAGGCATTTTGGCTGCATCGACTAATTGAATAAATAATTCATGCAAAGAGGTTGTCCACGCTGAACAAATGTGTAATGGTGAGTTGAGAAATAAATCACGAGTATAGTTTTCTGGTTGTACATCTGATCGTTGTTGTTGTTTATCTAAGTCTGCTTTCAAAGCGACAAAGACAGATGGTACCTCGTCAAGCATGTATTTATACTTTTCACGTAACTCCACTAAATATTGAAATGATTCCGGGTCGGAAGAATCGTATGTATAACAAATCACATCACACTGATCAAGTTTACGCTTATTTTCAAGAATTGCGGGTTCCAATTCTCCCAATTCTTCCAAAATTAAATAACACTGTTTACCACCTCTTAACTCAATATCCTTAGCGCATATTCTTGGCTTAATGGTAGGCGAGTATACTTCACTATAAGTTCCTCTCAAAAACAGCTCTAGTAATGAAGTCTTACCTGATTTGGGAGCTCCAAGTAAGAAACAATTGAAGACATTTCGATCATTGACCGCCTGGCGATAAAATTTTCCTTGTTTCTGTCTTCTCTTTCTCGCCTTTGTCACCTTCAATGCTTTTATCGAGCTCTCCTCATCAAATCCCAAGTATGCAAGGTATTCCAAGGTTGTTTTATGATCAAGAAACGTGGTTAAATTCCATTGAGCCAACCATCCTTGTAAAGATACGTAGCTTTCTTCATTGCATACAATAGACGATGGAAATTGTGATTCTTGCCATAGCTTGGGTATCCCAGGTGTAGGTATGAACAAATTGTTTAATTCTTCTTCGTTAAGTCCGCCATCATTGTCTTTATCAAATTTCAAAAATAAATCAACCAAAAATCGATACCCGGTCGGGCTCAATTCAACACTTGACATGGGATTGACGTCAAATTTAGGGAAGATGAACTTATCACTAAGAGACAAGGAGTTGGTGTAATGGAATGTCCTCAACATGCCCCAAATTGTTTCATGTCGACCTTTTTCTGCGTACATCTTATTGAGTATTATAAATGCATCTTCCGAGAGTCCCTTACTTTCACCATTAGAGTCCACATCAGGATATATTTTCTTGTTTAGGGTATCCTCGATTGCTTTGTATTCCTCAAGAGAGGTGTCATTATCAAAACACTTTTTATGCAAACTTGAAAATTCTTCGAAATTAAGATATCCATCCTGATCTTTATCACACAAAAAAAACACTCTTTTCAATGCTGTAACTGCTGCTGGTTTCAAATTACCCTCTTTAGAATCAAATAATGGCGATATGGGGTGGGTTATCGCTCGCTGACACATATAGAAGGCTTCGACTATATTGAAACCTGTTTTTGCGCTGCACCTAACACAAGCTTCAATTTCTTTAAACTCTTTGATCAAGGGTATAAATTCATCGGCATTCTGACTTTTTATCGAACTTGATGTAGATGTATGTTTGTTGTTGCTCTGGATGAGATCGGATTTATTAGCACAAAGAATGATCGGTAGATTAACTCCCATGGATCTGAAAAGGGTCATCCAATGTAAGGAGATTCTTTCATAAGTATAGTGATCTGAGTAGACCAAGAGTAGAACGTCGGCTCGTTTCAATTCTTTTTGTAATGTGATGGAGTCTGAAGCAACTGTATCTACTATAACAGTGGTTTGGGGAATATATTTCAGAACTTTTTCATTGGCATCTGTTTTCAAATTCCTGGACTTGTACGACTTTTTCTCGGGACTTGACATGTACTCGTCATAGCTATCGATATAATCATTTCTAGATATGGTAATGGGGGGTATTACGCGTGGCAACTTGGGGATGAATTTCTCTTTGACAAGCGAGGCAATAAGTGCGGACTTACCCACACGCTCATCACCACATACCACTATTCGAAGGGCATCTTGAGACATCATTGATCAATAACAAATTGTTGTTATTTGCCTAATTGTTGAGCTTGTGGGGTAGTTTGATATTTGTTATCTCTGGTTCAGTCATGTTGCATATGGGAGGATTGGGTTTTCTTTTCAATTTTTTTTTTCTATTCTTTTTTTTTTTTTTTTTTTTTTCGCTTTCTTCTATTATAATATGCCCGAATATCGATCTACTTCGGTTTTCAGCCAGTCGGATACGCATTATTAATCTTCGAGTTTGAATAAACAGGTGGATCAAAAATTGTTTTGTTAGCAACCTCAAAGTCTTCACATAAAAGCGACTTTCCACAACGCTTACCCGCAATAAAAGAAAGATCACAACATGTTTAGGTCGCTAATTCCAAGAACGCCTTTCATTTCCAGGCCCTTGTTGCAGAATTCTTCACTCAGAGTCCCAGTCGCCGCAAGACGATTCTATTCACTGGAAGAAGTTCCTCCTATGGATGACTACGAGAAAAAGATTTTTGGAATATTAAAGGAAAGTTTTCAACCCAAAAACTTGGAGGTTAGGGATGTGTCCGGTGGTTGTGGATCTATGTTTGCTATTTTAGTAGAGAGTGAAAAATTCAAGGGCATCACCATGATCAAGCAACATAGGTTGGTGAACGAGGTATTGAAAGATGAAATTTCAAAATGGCATGGTATACAATTACGTACTAAATCAGCATAATCAAACTTTCCTATATATACGTCATTTTGGACAATTTATCTAATCAATTATTTATTTATTTATCTATTTATTATTTTACCTGCTAAAACGCTCTAAAATTTACAGATGCATTAGACCAAACAAACAAAAAAAAAAAAAGAAGTAGGCCAATTTAGATCAGCCGTGCAGCTCAATGTATAAAACGACAACGTTTACAAGCTACTAAAGAGGAAAATTTAAGATATATACTAAAATGATATGATATTCAAAAGACTAAGATTTTTATGATACAAATAGGTTATACAGCAAATAAAGAGCTTAAATGGAGTCAACAACTTCTTCTTTTTCTTCGATGATTTCTTCCTTGATTTCTTCAATGATTTGAGCTTCCACATCTTTTTCTTCGTGGTGTTTGTTAACGTGCTTGGATCTGTAGTTTCTCCATTCTTCCAAGAGTTTTCTACGGTTCAAGATAGCTTCTCTAGTAGCAGCATCAGCTTCCATAGCATCGGCTTCATCAAATTGAGCACTGTATTCACGAATGTTCTTCTTGACCTTCTTTCTGTCAGCATCAGTGAGTAAAGATGCTGGTCTTGGTCTCCAAATAAATTCTCTGAAATGGTCAATAGATTCATCTCTCAACATGTTACCAGTGAATTCATATAATTTATAACCATTTTCAATAGTATGAGCCCAAGAAGAGGACCAAGCAGCAAGGAATCTACCAGATGGATCCCAGGCAAGATTTGTTATACCTGAGAATTTTTCGGTCTTCAATAACTTAACATTATTAGAAGATTTCTTGTCATCATCGAAATTAGTGTCATAGAATTCCAATTCACCACTGGACTTAGCAATGGTTGCAATAACAACATATCTACCTTGAGGAGACCAGATAACAGTGTTGGAATGTTTTTCTGAAACGCTAGATTGAACCTTATATTTGGTGGCCTTATTCTTAGCAGTGATTGGAGCGTAGAAAGAAACGGTATTTCTTGGAATGGATGGATTGTTGTCACCGTTGTCCAATCTTGAAATGGTGACGAATCTTTCAGATTTTGGTTCCCAAGCAAAGTTGACAACAATGTCCTTCAACTCAAGTTTTTCAACAGGAATATCTCTTTCAGTAAGTCTGAAGAATTCTAAGTTAGAGAAGAAAGTCTTACGAGATTTGGTATGACGATCAACCTTAACACATAAGAATTTACCTTCATCTTGCCAGTGCATCTTACAGTCGGAAACTTGGAACAAATTGATGGTTCTAAGTACTTTTCTAGATGGAATTTGCATAAGAGCAACTCTAGCGGTTTGATTAGGGTTTTCTGGAGTCCAATAAGATAAAACGTGTTCACCTTCTGGTGATCTGGAAGTGTCGAGATGGACACTAGCAGGAGCCCATTCGAAATCAACGATATCGTCAATCTTGACCAATTTTTTGTCTAATAATTGGAAGTTGGAGGAGTCGTAAATAGCCAAAGCACCTGGACCTTGACGAGCACAGTACTTATCATCATGAGACCATTTAACCAATGGCCATGGCATATCCTTTTGACCTTCCAAATGTGGAGGTAAGGCAAAGGTTCTAACTGCTTCACCTGATTTCAAGTCCCAAATGACTAACTTGTGACCTTCACTTTCAGGACCAAATGGGAAACTAGCCAATTCAGCTGGGTTTTCAGGTAAACTGATTGGTTCAGGAGCTAAAGTAACCATGAAAGTTTCACTTGGAGAGAAATCGACTAAACGAACTTGCCAATGGAAAAATTTGTTGATTCTATCAAAGTTAGCACCACCCCAAGCTTGAACACCTTGAGGGTGGACAGAGAATAAGTAGGTACCCTTTGGAGTAAACTTGGCATACTTGGTGGTGAAGTTTTTTCTTGGTTCAATGACCTCTTCTGGATCGTTCTTCTTCTTGTTCCAGTAAACACCAACAGTTTCAGAATGGTGTAAAGCAATTTGATCACGACCTTGTTCATCTTGTAACCAAGAGTTCAAGTAACCAAAATCTTGAAATGGTTTGACTTCTGGTTCTTCAAATTCATCTTTGATGTTACCTTGAGCACCATATTTTTCAATGTCAGATAATCTGTTGACCAACAATCTGTGCTTTTGATCTAACATTCTACCGTTTAATTGTTTAACAGCAGCTTCGGCTTGTTGAGAATTTTCATATTGAACAAACAAAAACCCTTTGGTCTTACCATCTTCAGTTGGCATGTAAATACCCTCTTCACCTTCAACAACATTACCCACGGTCTTAAATAATTTTTTTAAGACGAGGGCCAATTTGTCGGCTTTGGATTCAGGTGCAATGGGGGCACCATCAACCACAACGTAGTTATCTAAACCGAAGTGAGGGTTGACAGCATATTTAGCTTCCAAGTCGGAGAAATCAATATCATCGAGATTGATCTCGGCTTCGATATCGTCGTAATATTCTTGATCAGACATGATTAGTAGATTGGTTTGTATGTCAAGCGTTCAATCAAGTTTGTATAAATCAATGATTTATCTCTTTTCAGTGTCCGCACTGAAAATTTTTTTCCTTACATTTTTTTTTTTTTTCCTCGTTCATAATATTCATGTTGTTATTTTGGGCGATATTTTGATGGAGCTTGTATGCAGGATAAAATAATTTTGATTGTGGAACAAAACGAAACTATCCCACCACCGAAAGTTGCAAAATTCTACTTAACTCCCACCCCATGGCCATTTCCAATTACCAAAAGAAAATACAGCTAACAAATAAAACTAGACAAGGTATATCGTTACGTAAGTTACATATGCTGATTATTTATCATTTCTCGAAGTCGCATATTCTCGTCCTCCAACTCTTTCATTCTTCTTTGAGCTTCTTTGCTTTCATAAACCCTTGCCTCACGTTCAGCTTTCCATCGGTTCGATAACTCCTCTATTCTCATCTTCGATCGAGGTGAACTCATTGTCATATTGATCGTACTAACATCACTACTGGAGTTTTCGTTCGCTTCGTAAGTATCAATTTGTTTGGAGAGGCTCTCGTTGATCATATTTAACTGATCAATCCGACTATGAAGCTTATTTATGTAGCCACTTGTTTTATTTGTTTCATCATTCTCTTTCAAGAGGAGCTTGACATGATCATTTACTATGATATCGACAGCCCTAGCAAAGTAATCAAAGATAGACTTATGGTACTCTTTGATTAAATTCATATCAGCATGGTTATCGTTTGATTGTTTGGTCTGGCTGCTGCCTTTGTTTATATTCTTGGCCAAAGTTTCAATTTTCTTCTTGGGCTCTTTCAAGGAGGAGTCATCAGCAATTTTATTAAAAGACCTGAGTAATTTCTGAAACAGATAAACATCAAATTGAATAAGTGCATTTAGTTGAAACTCAAGAATATTCACTTGTTTCGCGAAATTATCATTCACAGCTACTGATGATCTTTCGTGGTCATCGTCAGCAACCGTCAAAGCAGTGACCTTATCAGTAAGGCCCCGAATGGTGTTTTGTAACTTATTTTTGTCTTCGGTTAAGGAATCTACCTTGTAAGAAAGCCTTATTTTTTCGGCTTTCAAAATACGCTGCTTTTCAATAGAAAGATCAAGTTCTTGCTTTAATTTATCATTGACAAATCCGTCGGCTTTTAAATTCAGTATTTCGTTTTTCTTGTCAGCAAGCTGATTTGTTAAAGATGAAATGGTTTTCGAGGAATCGTTTTGCATTTTACGATGTTGTTGGGTGAGGTCATTAAATTCATTTTGAAGCGCGTTGAATTCCTTGTGTAAAAGATAAACCTCTTCGTTCAAAGTTTCATTGTGGTTATTAGCTGCAAAACTTCCTTTCAAGATATATGAATTACTGGTATTAGGGTTCCTGGTTTCATCACCTAATGATTCACGTCGACTAGTATACTCTTTGAACTCGTTCACTTCTCTTTGCAAATTATCAATGATGATTTGGTATTCTTCAAATTTTGCATCAACCGTTGCGTTGATAGAAACAAGTCGTTCATTTTCGCGTCGAAGTCGACTCATTTCTTCACTATATGAACCCAACTTAGATGCTCTTTCATCCTCTAGTAACTTACAAACGTGATTGAATTTAATTTGGATTGTTCTTTGATTGTCTCTTAAGCGATCAGATTGCTCAATCTCTAATTGAATATCCTGTTCCAAATCCAGTACTTTGTGTTTCTTAGCTTCAAATTCAGCTTTTAATGTGCTTACCATTTGCATTAGGTCCTGAATCATATCAAAATTATTGTTCATCCCATCAAAACTTTTGTTAGTATTAGATTGAGAAGTCATTTGATTGGTCGTCGGAACAGAAGTTACTGAATTATCAAAAGGCTCAAGTTTTTTACTGATTTCAATTCTTATAACATGAAGTTTCATATCTAAAGTATCACTGGCCCCGTTAACCACATATTGATCATCGAGGCACCGTAAAAGTGCAATACGAGATACTTCATCAGTAGTTGGATCATTTATTAGGAGTTGAACAATTTCGTGCACAATTCCAACACAGTTTTCGTAATTTTTATTAAGCAGTTGTAATTGAAAGTCTTTGTCCTGAAGTTGTGCTTGAAATTCTTCCAAGCTGGAGTACAAATCTTCATTCAACTTATAAATCTCATCATAATGTAAGGTCAACCCTTTATGTTCTTCTTGTAACTTTGTGTAATCTTGATCGAAGCGTTGTTGTTGTTGCTGTTGTACCAAGTTATCAACAGGTGAAAGAACATTGAAATTATCTTGAAAGTCAGTCAACTCATGAAGATCAAAAACGTCTTTTTTAACCCCATTGCATTGAGAATCCCGGCGAGCTTTATCAATCAAGTTCAGAAGAAACTGTTTGAAAAATCTGATTTGAATTTTATAACCCGTGACTTGTTTGTTCAACTCATTGATACGAGCAGCACTAGAGGCATTACTGGTTAATTCATTGGAGTGTTGAAATGAGGATGCAAGCAGAAAACTCTTAGCATGGCCAAAGCCTCCTTTACCGTCCCCTTGGTACTTATTCATTTGTCTTGACTGTTGTTGCTGTTGTTCCCCAAGTCCAAAATTAGATGGGGCCCTGAGTCTTTTCCAAGGAGATAGATTGGTCTTTGCTTTTAGTTTTTCAATTTTGGCAGCCTCTTTAGCACCATCATCAATATCTATATCACGATCCAATTGAGCCCGTGTCTCATTATACCTGGTACTATCAAGAGAATCTATTGTTGCGCTATGATATGTATCATCATCAAATTCACCAGTAGAGCATTTACGAAGCGGTGAATTGCGGTACCCATTCCCACTTTTTTTTTTCGGCAGTACTTCATTTGATATGCTTTTATCTTGCTGTCTACCGAGACCCAGATCAGAAGTAGATTCTAGATTCGAGTAATCTGTATAAGTGTTGTTACCAGGTGAAGTAGCATAGCTAAGAGGCAGATTTGCATTTGGTGAATTTTGATCTTTTATCTTCGTGGGCATGTTATGATCGTCATCAAAACTTTTATTGAAGACAATGGATCGTTTTTGTTGTAAGTGGTTTTCAGGTTGAGATGTAGGTGGAGTTGGTGCATAACTTTCCTGGAGCTCAGTATATCGATTATTATGTGACAGATTGATTGGCAGTGTACCTAAGACCTCTGTTTCTACGGCTGAAGATTTCGCTGACGAGTGTGGAGAGTTGTAAGATGACTTGATTTGATACGAGTCATCTGAAACGTGAGATCTAAAGTCATGAAATGGTTTAATGCTAGACCTGCGTTCTTTAAAAATTGATAGTTTTTCAGGAGTCTTGTTCAGGTCATCAGTTACGTTTTTTCCTTCCTTTAGTTCTAAACTAGCGAAACTCCGTTGTACATCAGATATACTATCTTCGTCACTATGCTGTGGATCATCATCTAAATTGTGATCGTCATCGGTGTTGCGACTAAACAGGATATTTGATGTGGATATATCCGCATTGTCGTCTGACTGACCAATTGCATTTATTTGTTGGTCGAATCCACCCGATCCATGGTGTAATTTGAAGTCATTGAGAACATCAGGGGTATTGGTTGCATTAACTTCTGGGTTGGTGATAAATGCACTTGACTCCTGGTCGAGCTCTGAATTGTTGGTGTCATTGGTTGCATTCATTTCTGGGTTGGTTATAAAAGCACTTGACTCCTGATCGAGCTCTGAATTGTTGAAGTCATTGGATGGATTTAGTTCTGGGTTGGTGATGAATGTACTGGACTCCTGAGTATAATCTGAGGGTTGGATGTCATAATCTTCTTCTTTGGTTTCGAGAGCATTATATTTGGACTTTTCAGTTTGTGATATTTCCTGATCTTCTTCTTGTGATGTATTTGAATCTTTTTGGTCATGTTCTTCTCTTGAGTTAGATGGCGACGACTCTCCTGAAGAAAGTGTTTTTGTAGGTATAGTTTGGTTATTTGATGGGAATGACATTGAGCTCAATGAGGTCATTATCGATGCAGGTTTCAAACCGTTTTGGGAATGAGGATATACAGAGGAAGAAGATGTGTGAAATGGAGATGGGGGCATGACGTCAGGTTTGGTAATACCATGCGTTGATTCATTTATATCATGTGAGCTAGTGTTAGAGACTTCAGGCTCAATGTTTTCAGTTTCATTTGGAAAAATCATTTCATTAAGATCTGAGGTGCTCGTTTCATTGCTATTGATGCTATTATTACCTGACTCGACGCCTTGTCGCAGCATTGTTTCATTATCATTTGTGTTTGGGCTACCAGAGTCCTTAAGATTTATTGTCATAACGAGTTCCTATATGCATGTATTTTTTTTTTTTTTACTTTCTATCTTCCTATGTTATACGAGCTATTCCACTAAATGCGTTCAAGGTAATGTGCTTCGAAGAACTTGGTTAAACCTGTATCAAAAGTTCCCCTTTGTTTACATTTGGTATTATTTTCAGAGATTCTTTCAATAGAAAGGCAACAAAAAAAAAAAAAGAAAAAAAATGGAAATTCCGAGACATACGCGCGCTTCTCCAAATTTAATTTCTCCACCAAAACTGGCTTAACAAGAGAAGGAAGGGTTGGCTACATAATAACGGCTTGTTTGGTTGTAAAATATCATGTATTACATCTACATTATGCACTGATGCAGTTGTTAAGTCTACTTGAAGAAGCAGAAATTTCAAAAGAAACAGGAAAGTTAAGCAACAAACCCAAATAGAATCAACCTCTCATTTCAGTATCTTCATTGTCATTTTCTTCATCTTCATCTTCATCATCTTCATCTTGAGCAAGTTTTATGGCTTCTTGTAATAAATCTTCAGGTACGAATTCATGTTTACCATCAGTTTCCAGCTGAGAGCACCAACTAATTTCCAATTCATAATCTTTATCCTTATTATCTTCATGAGCTTGATGGATAATACGAGCAGCATGTTTAACTGCTTGTCTGACGGTTAATTCTTCGAAATTTATCTTTTCCAATTCTGATTTAGCGGTTTGTCTCCCCTTACCGGTGGCGGCACCGGTATAACCCCAACTGGTTCCACTTGGTTCGATCATATACAAATGAGGACCATTGGCATCAATACCACCAACTATAGCCACGATCCCAAAAGGTCTAACCGAGTTATAACAAGTATAGTTTTGTACGTATATACCCAATCTATCCATCAAGTGAGGTACGGAAACGGGAGTTTTATATATGGATTTGAATGATTGTGCTTCGTCTCGGCCTCTATTAACAAAATGACGACCATCAGGTAATAAACCAGAATAAGCTACCCCAATATGTCTATCAATAGTTTGAATACGTTTGTTTTTACCAGGCACGAGTAATTTTGAATTTATAATTTTTTCAACAGCCAAGACTATACCGTCTTTACATTTAAGACCAATTGAGGTCCCACCGTTTTCAACAGCCTTCATGGCATATTCAACTTGAAAGTTTCTTCCATCTGGAGAGAAAACACTGTTGGATAAATCATACCCAGTACCAATGGAGGACATCTTTTATATGATTATATGTTGGTGAGTCGTGAGGAAATTAGATTTGTGGTTGATAGATAATTAGAGCTCTAGTGAAACTCAATTGAATGATGATAAATTTGAATAGACCCTGTAGGATTGATTTTAATGAAGGGAATGTGATGTCTTTGGATAAGTTCTTATTCTTTTTTTGGTTTTTTCTTTCTCTCATTTTTTTTATTTCTCTGTTCGTTTTTGACATTTAAATCGCCACCCATATAAAATACGTGGTGTACGGAGGTAAACTTTATCTAATTTGATTATATCAATTTTTCAAGGTAGCTTGAGTTCAGTAATCAGTAATGATCTCTCATCCTTCAATATATAAGATTTGATAATATGCATATAATATAAGCTGGGTTACGTAGCTATCGACTTCTGAATATCGAATCCCTTTACATACAATTTTTTTTTTTTCTCTACTATATTTTTCATATTCTCAGCTTATTCTGTGCTGCCGCGTCTGAAAATCTATTTTTTTTTTCCAGACTTCTTCCTCGTGTTATCTTGTTCCTGAACACTTGATAGAGACAAACCACCAAAACAATGGCAATTACTTTCAAATGGCCATGGTTAGGTGTTGCTGTATGTTTCCCAAAGAGCAAATCTATGTGTGGTCAGAAAAAAAACTACGTTGATCTTATACTAACTTAATAATAGATACCATGTGGACTTATCTCAATACTAGCCTATGGTTCACATTGGTTTATACTTCGTCATCATATGCTGGGTGATGAACAAATCAGATTTCAAATATACGTAACCATTATCTGGCTTACGTATGTAATTGCCATATACGTTACACCCGGATCTCCGCCACCCAATTTCAAGCCTCAAGTTGGTGAATGGCGTAGATGGTGTCAAAAATGTCAAAATCATAAACCTCCAAGAACTCATCATTGTCGCAGTTGTAAAACTTGTGTTTTGAAAATGGATCATCATTGTCCTTGGACTAATAATTGTGTTGGACATGCTAATTTAGCTCATTTTTTAAGATTCTTGATTAGTGTGGTATTTACCACTACCATTTTATTTATTCATTTATGTGAACGAGTAGGTCAATACTATCAAGATCGTAATTTACCATCATATTTGATTAATAAAAGTGAAATGATGGCAGTATTATTTTTATTACCAATTGATTTTTTTGTATTATCAACCGTTTCAATTTTATTGGGTCGTTGTTTATGGAATTTGATTTTAAGAGGTATGACTCAGATTGAGGTATGGGAACGTGAAAGACTTGAACTGCAATTTTATAGTGAACGGATGTGGGGACAGATAAGAAAAAATTATTTGAAATTACATAAAAAACCCATGCCTGAATTACAATCATGGAATCGTGATAGTAGATATTATGAAGAATTGGCACAACGTGAAGATGAATTACAGGATGCAGAAGAAAGTGGTGAAAGTATTCCACTTCAAACTGAAGAAGAAAGACAAGATGAAGAAGATGCTAGCTTGGTTCCTAAAGATTTTACCATGGATGATTTTGTATTTCCTTATGATTTAGGAGTATGGCAAAATTTGGTGGTAACATGTGGTTATCCATGGATGTGGCTAATGCCATGGGGTGGTCCTCGTGATAATGGAGTTGATCCGGTCAAGAGTGAATATGTTGATGAGGATCAATTGGGATTACCTTGGCCTCCTGACGGAGGACATCAAGAGTTGACAGTGGACTCCTTGAATAACACCACCAACGTTGACGAATTATTGACTGATGATGTGAGGTCACATGATTTAAGTACGTTAAGACGTAGAATGGATCCTCGTTTGAATATGACCAGAACTGAATGGATGAATGATTTGGGTGAAACTTTGGATGATTTTGGGGTTGATGTTGAAGCTGAGGCGTTCGAAAAGGATGACCTAATGAGTAATGATAGTAATGATGGTAGATAGACGAGTTTCTTCTCATGGAATCAATAAAAATACAATAAAATAAGAGAGCAAAACTTATTCATGTAAGACTGCGACGTGCCGCCCATTGTAGTTATTTTTTTTTTTTTTTTTTTTTTGCAACACTAACCATGTTCTCGGCAATTGAAGCCAAAACAAAAAAACTCGTGGATCAATCAAGAACAAAGAAAAGTGTTAAGCTGTGGCAATATATAATCTAATTTATTATAATCTGCTCCCTCCCCCCTCCATCAATTAGTTCATCATCTATTGTTGACTGCGAATTTGGGTTTGATCTGAGTAAACATCCATACACCCATTCTTCCGCTTTCCCAATTTTCTCCTGTTCCGCACCGAAAAGTCAATTATCAAATTGAGTCGCTAAAAGCAGCAAGAGCACGTGATATGTGCTAATAATTTTCAAAATGGCTGCGGGATTCTAAAATTTCTCTGGTTGTCAAAAATGTATTGCGGAGAATTTGCAGTTGACTGGTGAAGGGTGTTGGGAAATCACATGAATTGATCGCATTATTGATTGATGATTATGAGTAGTTGGGTGGGAATGCAATTGACTCGGTTTCAAGTAAATGTAACCAATGTAGTATCATGAATGCCGATTTACGTTGCTTGTCAATATCTCTTTTGTTTTGTCTTTCTTTTGTTTAAAGGAACAAATCAATTTTCTACGTTGTTCTGTGAAGAAAAAAAAAGAATTGCCAATGAAAAAAAAAAAAAAAAAACCGAAGAAAAAAAAAAAAAAAAAAAAAAAAAGACTGAACGGGTTACTATACAAATTTATTCAAATATTTAAGACACCCCGTTTCCACACTTTTCCCGATTTTTCAAAAAGTTTCTTCTTTTCCCTTTTCTTTTTCTTTTCTTCTTGATTCTCTTGTTGTCCTTACCTTCCTTAGTCATAATGTCTTCTACTCAACAAACCTTAAGATTAGGCTCCACTGCCCCAGACTTCACCGCTGAAACCTCCAACGGTCCAATTTCTTTCCACGAATACATTGGTAATTCTTGGGCTGTTTTATTCTCTCACCCAGATGATTTCACCCCAGTTTGTACCACTGAATTGGGTGCCTTCGCCAAATTAGAACCAGAATTCACCCAAAGAGGTGTTAAATTGCTCGGTTTATCCGCTAACAACACTGATTCTCACAAGGCCTGGATCAAGGATATTGATGAAGTTACCGGTTCCAAACTTTCCTTCCCAATCATTGCTGATCCAAAGAGAGAAGTTGCTACTTTGTACGATATGATTGATTACCAAGATGCCAGTAACGTTGATGACAAGGGTGTTCAATTCACCATCAGATCTGTCTTCATCATTGACCCATCTAAAAAGATTAGATTGATCTTGGCCTACCCTGCCTCCACCGGTAGAAACACTGCTGAAGTTTTGAGAGTTGTTGACTCTTTACAAACTGGTGACAAGCACAGAATTACCACCCCAATTAACTGGGTTCCAGGTGATGATGTCATTGTTCACCCATCTGTTTCTAACGAAGAAGCCAAGACCTTGTTCCCTAAATTCAGAATCATCAAGCCTTACTTGCGTTTGACTCCATTGAATGCTGACAAGTCTTCCGAGTAAGTTATCGGATTGACCTCGTTCTATTCTTCATCTATATTCTTTTCGTCTTCGAGTGATTGACTCACTCCTCCTTTTGTGTAAATCACTTTTTCACCTTGTGTATGTATAAATATCAGATACTTGACATTAGGCTTTCCCATTGTAGTCTTAGATCGTTCGCGTCTGCACATTGAATCTCTTGCAAAAAAAAAAAAAAAAAAGAAATAAAATAAACACAAAATGAAGATAATAAGATAAAATAACCTCTACTATGCTCAATTGGCATTGACCCCTTTCATTCATTGCTCTACATCAACATCTCATCGCTAGAGTCCATGCTGAATGTAAATAGGTTGATGCTCATGAATATTTTGCAGTCTTGGAGTTCGCCAGTTGTTTTTTGTCCCGCATTTTAATCTTGCCTGTTTTTTTTTTTTTTTTCTTTTTTGCCTCACTACTCGAAAATTGTTACCTGCAGGCCGCTACAAAAAGAAAAAAAAAAGGAAAGAAAAAAAATCCATCCATACAAAGACGGAAAAGTAAGCGTAAAGAAGGACTGCTCTTCATAGAATGTTTCCATATAAATCTTGTCTCAATATAGATTAGTACTTTATTTGAAATTGTCATACTTCCCCTTATTTGGGAGACCTTATCTTTATGTCCCATATCCTTGTCTTAATCTCTTGTTGATTCCTTTCTTTTTTCTTTTTTCTTTTTTGTTTATTCAGTTTTGAAGCAACATCGCAAGCTAAGAATTGAAATAAAAATAAAATTACAAAAGATAGACTCAGGGCGTCAATAACAAGAATAATAGATACCAGCCATGAATAGAAATTACTTTTCATTTCGTGTATCGATACGCTCGGTCCATACATCAACACGTCGTCACTGCTTAAATAATGGTCATCAAATCGCCACACGGGCTGACCATACGAGGTTGCAAGGTACCCATTCAAGTAAAAATCTTGAATTCTTTCTTCCCCACAACATTAACAACTCATTGAATTCAGAGGAGTTTATGAGTAATAAAGTAGTCATTGGCAAAATCCATCCCTTTTCCGAAACTTTAACTGAGAACAAGATATATATTTCCAACAATCAAGACCATCATTCAAATGAAGATCAAGACATGAATAAGAACAAACAAAATAAACGAGCCAACCTTGGATCCATGATTGAGGAAATTAAGACCATAGTCCCTAACATGTTCACCGAATCATTTCCTAAGCAACTTGTCGCATCTGATGTCTTACTACGTATATGTCCTACTCATTTCGCTGAATTTAATTCATACCTACCCAACATCAAAGGACATGTTTCATATTATACCACATGTAAAGCTTTACAACTTATACTTACATCCTTAGTGCTCAATCCCAAGGTTAAAATTCATATTCAATCAATTCGAGCTAGTCTGATAAATTCAACCGATACCACCAAAGAATATCAGTGTGTTTATCCACAATCAACAAAAATTTATGTAAGATGGACTACTTGTTCAGAAGGATGTTCACATTTATCTACAAGAATTGATAATGAACAAAAAACTCGCTCTGATGAAATTGAACAAGATTTCCACCTGACTTCAGATGCTAAATTGGGTTCTCATAGCTGGTCTAAATTTGATACCCTGAAATTTATTAATAAAGAATCTGATGCTAATTCAGATGGTAGTATACTGAATAAAGTTAGCTTACCTTCAATAAAGTCAACTTTATCTAATTTAACCAAAGGTTTAATTGGACTTACTAAAGAAGAAAAAAAATTGGAACGTGTTATTTCAGGACTCTTTATATTTGAATTAAATCAGGATAATTCTGAAGTTATTGTACATACAATTGAAGACGTTGACGTTATTGAACGTACCGAAATTGAAGACGTTGATGGTAAATTACGAGTTTGTTAAGTATCATGGCATCCACTTCATCAACATGTCCTTTGTCTTTTTTTTTTTCTTTCTTTTACTGTACATATTTTACACCACTGTTGGTCTGGTATATTATTTCTTGTCAGACTAACAAGTGATATGCTATGCCATTTGTATATAGACAATATGAATACAAAAATACCCTTACGACCCTGTTAGTGAAAAAAATACACTCACGACCCTATTAGCTGTTTTACATATATGTTAATTATTAGTTATAAAAAACTAAGTACAAGAGCTTTTGACTGCAACGAGTTTGTTTATTTAATTGTATTTTATGAACTTTTTGGAATATTTTTGATTTGGTTTGAAATCCTAAATCAATCCCTCTCCTTGATTTTCTTGTGCAGAAGCTTTAAAATTAAATTGCTTTACCAGATCTTTTAAATCGGTTAACTTTTGTTTGGCACTTTGAGATAAACTACCAGAGTTTCGCTCATCATTTTCAGAACCGTATAAATTTTTTAATTGAGTTGCAAGAAATTCAACTTTTTGTAAATGATTCAATTTTTTCCCATATCGAGATTTGATCCAATCCCACAATTCGGGATCAATAACTTGATATTCATCTAATGTCAGTGGATCATAATCAATTTTTTTACTATTTTTCATAACTGAATCAAGAGTTATCAATAAATTAGTATTAATTGATAATTGACTCTTCATTAAATTTGCATTTTCATTAACGCCTCGTAAAATTTGCAATTGTAAAATCAATATCATAACTAAAAATGATAAAATGAAATAGCATACCAATACAACATTATTTCTGGCAAATTCACGGAATGAATACTGAGCCAGTGTATCAAAAGCTTCCTTTGATTGATTGGATTTATCTTTAGATTTGGTTCTTTTCACCTTGTTACCTGAGGATATATCGGTAGTTGTTTCACCGAGTGCAGATGACAGTTTGGTTACTGCAGGTCCATCCACTAAGTATGTATTATTCTTAATTTCTTCTTTCAATGCATCTAATAAATCAGCAGTCGCACTGTCTTGACCTGCAGAAGTGGACTTTTCAATGACACTCTTAATCCATGATCTACCCGTCCACAATATATAATATGAAATTTTCAATTTTGTGGTATTATTGGGACCCCAAGTGAAAAGATATCGAGTTTTCACAGAGAAAGAATTCCCCAGAGGTACATCAGGTGTAACCACACTGGTAAGACATTGGATATAGTCGGCAAAATTAAGATGCTCAATAATTTCACTAACTTCACACTTGGTAGATTTGGGGCCAATTGAATAGTTTAATGCTCGACGATAACTAAATTTACGTTCAAGTTTTGTTGGATCTTCTTCCATGGGATGGAAATTATCATATGGTGTGATTTCACTTGCATCATGTTCCTTCAAGAATTTTGAATGAAATGCGGTATTGTTACTACCAAATAATATGTCATAGGTGACACCCATTGGAGCATCTATAATTTCATCACATAATTCAACTTCATTGGATTCAGGAACGTAACCTTTGCCAACAGAGGTTGGGATGTGAGAATCAGGACCCATGTTGACGTATTTACTTTCGTCTTTAAATTTGACAATCTTACTATTTACAGTGATTGAGTTTCCTGAGTCTTTGGAAGTTGGCTCATTTGTTTGAGTAGGTAATTCAGTTTCTGGATGTACCACAGAACTACCATCAGACATGCCACTATCGTCATCATCTTCATCTTCAGATTCATCATCTTCAGATTCATCGTCATCGTCGTCGTCATGGCCAATATCTCGATGACCGTTATGGTTATCCTCATCGTCATCATCTATTGAAAGCATGTATGAACTAAACTTTGGTGAGTTTGATGATTTCTTTGCCTTTTCTGAAACCTCGATATTTTCATTTTCATTAGTTTGATTACTTGAATTAAGCATGTCATTGACTGATTTCATTGATTTCCCCGTAGTTCCTTGCCATATACTAACCATAAAATCAAATGTAATATCTCTAGAAAGTAAACTGGCGAAAACATGTTTTTCAGTTTGAGTTTCAATTAAAATTCCATTGGGGAACAATCCAGCGGTTGATCGTTTTTCAAATCTAACTATCTCATGCATTGGTATAACCAAGTTTGTTACCCAACCCAATAAATTAGAATTAAAGCAAACATTATGTTCACTAATATAAATTCTACCCTGTAGTAAGATTTCTCTACTTAGAGCACAAGCAAAATCATCAAGTAATCGATCAGTTAAATCTAAAGTTCGAAATAATTGATGAAATTCAGTATTACGCTTCATAACAGCCAATCGATAATTAGTATCCTTGAATTTTTCTTTTGTATATAATTTTTTATCAAATTTTTCACCTTGTTCTAGTAAACTTTCAATATTGGTGGTAGCATCACTTGAAGAACGACGATTTTGACTACTTTTGCGATATGCGATGATTTTGGGAGAAGATGTGGGACTTGATATTGAATCTTTATTAGTAAGATCAGGAGAAGTTTGCATTTTACTTTGAATAAGTTCATCATTTAGATGTTTTTGATCCAGTATTGTCAAATCAGAAGCTTGCAGTTGTATAGTATGTCTCATGTTAGTGACAGCCGCTGATTCTTGATTGGTGGCTATAATACTGTCACTATTGGTATGGTAGTCATCACTTGCTAAGGCATTAGTTTTACCGTCTTTAGAGAGTACTGAGTTAGCATCTTCACGAGTAGTATATGGATTGGCGGGAACGGACTTTACTAAAAAAGGTGATTGTAAAGACATTGAGGATAACGAAGAATTAGTGGAACCAGGAGCTAGTGGACCTACGCGGGCTTTACGTTTTTTGATATCGATACCGTCATTATTTTCCGACAATTGTGAAGACGACCCCGATGAATGATTATCGTCGCCGTGATGATCGTCATTATTATACAATTTCTTTGATCCGCTGTCCTTCGGCGGCAGATCATTGGGCAGGTCCCAATCAATTGAATTATTATCATGGTTATTTTTATCCTTGATGTCAATGTTTTTGTTGTTGCTTTTGTTGTTGTTGTTGTTGTTGTTGTTGTGGGAATTGCTTCCATTATCGCTTGATGTTCGATTGGTTGATGTGGAGATGAGATTCAGTTTTGTGAGAGTTTTGTTGCCGTTTGAATCAACTGGTTGTTTGTCGTCAATCAGGGATACTTTGCCGTCGTTATTTTTATCAAATGCCTCATCTTGCCGAGATGCTGATTTCTTATCATTCAGTGGTTGAGTTGAATTATCATCCTTCTTGTCATCTTGCAATGCTAGTGAATCGGTTGAAGGAGGAAAAGAATATGACCAGGCGTCATCATCATCGAACTCACTATTCATTCTGGGGGGAAACACAACGGTATGAGTAGTCAACTATAATGGAAAAATAGTAATCAAAAGAATATTTACTTGATATCTCGAATGCTAGGCCAAATGCTAGTCAAGATATACAAAAGCGTGACAGACAACCGGTGTTAATGGTAAATGCGGTAATAATATATACGAGCAATAATAGCGTGTACGGATGTTTATTCTGTCGCTTGCTGTGTTCGATGAGTGAAATCAATCCGAATAAACATGTGCAGTATTTTTCGATACGAGGGGAATATATGGATACTCAATACTGAAAAATTACGGATTAAAGAATAAAAACAACGCAAAATGAAAGAAATCAACTTAAACGAGCAAAGCTTAGATGTTTTATCAATCGTCTGAGAACAGATTTACAGAAACTTTTATTTTTTCTTTTTGTAAAGGCGGGAACGGTTCAGGGTGTAACTGGGTATCTCATTGCAACCATTTAGCTTTTGTTTCTTTTTAACCCAATGTGTTGTTTTTTTTTTTTTTTTTCTGGGTACACAATGGTGAGTACAATACGATAGAAGAGAATACAAGATGAAAAAGAAATTAAAACGACGTATCATTAAAATATACAAGATTGTTTCTCGTGACATGAACTTAAAAGAGTATTTACCTCCCGAAAGATAAATATAGTATATATGTATATACCAGTTAGATGAGTTTGTTCGTCCTAAAAAAACATATTATCATGATGTAATACTAAAAATTAGGAGATTTAAAAATACAGTTTTTGGGGAAAAAGGTTTATTTTGTTCTTTTGTTTTTTTTTTCTTGAAGTGGATATGATGATGATGGATGATGGAAGGTGTGAATATGATTGGAATGTGGAATGACAAGGAGGAGGAAAATTAGACAGCTTCTAAGACAACATCTTTGAAACCAGAAGAAACCTTCTTACCTTTTTCTTCACTGGCACCTTCACCGTGTAAAGTCATCAAAGCACCCAAATCGAATTTTGGTTGTTTTAATAATTTAACTTTTCTAATGTGAATGTTTTGTAATGGTAAGGTAGATTGGGTAGCCTTTTCAATTTCACGACCAATAACTTCTGGGATCAACTTAGAGGTTAATTGGGCTAAGGTAACGTTGGAAACTTCTCTTTGCATGATGTCAATCATCTTCTTTCTAACTTCTCTTAATTTAGAAGATTTGGCGTAGGTGGTTTTCTTAACTTGATTAGCTTGTCTCTTGGTGAAAGCAATGGCGAAAACTCTTAAGACGTAATCATCAGAAGTTTTAACGGTAACATTGGCTTCAACCAAAGATTGCCATTTTCTAACCAAAGATCTTAATTTATCAGAGGTGAAATCCATACCATGGAAGTTGGTTAACAAGTTTTTACCTTGAACTTCATCAACTCTCAATTTAACTTTTCTATATGAATGATCTTCTGAACCTTGTAAATCAGCCAAACAAACTTCAACAACACGACCTTTTAAACCATCGGCAGCATTTTTCAAACCGGTAGATTTATTGATTAAAGTTTTACCAACATTTCTATTTTCAAAAGTGGATGGAGCTTTAAGATCATACCATTCTTTCTTGGTGAAAGGGTCCACGACTCTCTTCTTTAAACCTTTTTTACCTTTAGACAATCTCTTATTTTTACCAACGGCCATTTTGTTACTGGTATTATATTGTTGTTCTATCAAGAGAGAAAGAAGAAATTTTTAAAATTCAATAATTGTGATAATAATAGGAATAAGGTGCTAATATAAAAGAGTACTACTGTCAGACCGGCTTCTCACTGAGCCCCAGAGTGAAATTTTTTTTTTTTTTGTTTTTTTTTTTTTTTTTTTTTTTTTTCTTCTTCTTTTTCTTTTTTCTTTTTTCCCTTCTTCTGTACTTTTTCCAATGTCTTCTACTATATTCGAAAAATTGTATGCAATACGAGGGTAATTCCGACTATGCGAATTACCGCTCTAATGGTACACAAATCTCTCGGTAATGAGCATGTTCAGGTGTCATTTCCGGGGACACGGTGCTCATTTTGTAAGATTGTGTCGTGTGAGGGTTCCGGTCACGTGCACCTGGCTAGGCCTTCACTCACCAGGGTCAAACCTTGTGACTGCGTCCTTTTGTTGAGCGCGCCTTTTTTTTTTCCCTACTGTTCGTAATGATAATGTGGGGAACAACAGGATCTACTGGGGTGATTGAGGATGCGAAATACAATATTTGTTAGGAGTTTAAAGCTTATTATAAGGTAAGAAACCTGTTTATTCGACAAACTGGAAGTTTCTATATGCTAGTAAATATATAAATGTATAAAGAGTTGAAATTGAGATTCGGTGAGGTAACTACCGAATCACTATTCAATAGTTTTGAGAGAACCAAACCCAAGTGATGAAAAAAAATTTAAAAAATAGAGGGAATAAATATCGTTTCGTTAAACAGTTAGATTATAACTGGAAAGAGGTTTAAAAGAGAATTGAAGGGTTAAATCATTATTCATGTAAGTCATTCATAAAAGACCATGGTATGAACAATTCATAAGGAGGAGGGGGATAAAAAGATAATAATACGAAGAGTTAAACGGGAAACTCAAAATTGAAAAAGTATGGAAGACAAAAAAGAAAAAACCTAGATTTAAATAATCTATTGGTTTTCAGGACGTAATTTTCTGACTTCTTTACCAACCTTCCAGATTTCCATATTTCTGATGGTTTGTAATTCTTCTTCCAATCTGTCACGGTAGTCAGGTTGGGAGTTGAAATCCAAAGATCTTTGAGTTTCGGAACCGTTCTTAACGGATTCGTACAAGTCATTGAAAACTGGTTTCAAAGCATCCTTGAATCTTGGGTACCAATCTAAAGCACCTCTTCTGGCAGTGGTAGAACAAGCATCGTACATGTAATCCATACCGTATTTACCAATCAATGGGTATAAAGATTGGGTAGCTTCTTCAACGGTTTCATTGAAAGCTTCAGATGGAGTGTGACCATTTTCTCTCAAGACTTCGTATTGAGCCAAGAACATACCATGGATACCACCCATCAAACAACCTCTTTCACCATATAAATCAGAGTTAACTTCTCTTTCAAAAGTGGTTTGGTAAACGTAACCAGAACCAATGGCAACGGCCAAAGCAATAGCCTTTTCTTCAGCCTTACCGGTAACATCATTCCAGACGGCATAAGAAGAGTTAATACCTCTACCTTCTTTGAACAAAGATCTAACAGTTCTACCGGAACCCTTTGGAGCAGCCAAGATAACATCAACATCAGTTGGAGGTTCAACCTTGGTTAAAGATTTGAAAACTGGAGAGAAACCGTGAGAAAAGTATAAAGTTTTACCTGGAGTAATCAAAGGTTTAATTGAATCCCAAGTTTCAGATTGAGCAGCATCAGATAATAAGTTCATGACATAAGTACCTTTACCAATGGCTTCATAGACATCAAACAAGTTTTCACCAGGAACCCAACCATCTTCAATGGCAGCTTTCCAAGAAGCACCATCTTTTCTAACACCAATGATAACATTTAAACCATTGTCTCTCAAGTTTAAACCTTGACCATAACCTTGAGAACCATAACCAATCAAGGCAAAGGTATCATTTTTGAAGTATTCCAATAATTTTTCTCTAGGCCAGTCAGCACGTTCATGGACAATTTCATCCATACCACCAAAGTTAATGGATTTAACACCACGAACAGCAGATGGAGCCATTGATCTGGAAGCAATCATTGGACGAGTGGCAGCATTGGCTAAAGCAGACAAGGCTCTCTTGGAGGCAATTTGTCTGGTAGCACGGTTAGAGGCCGTACGGGCCATACGAAGGGAAGCGTTTCTTAAAGACATTGTAATTAGAGTTAATGTTTTGATACAGTAGGAAGAAAAGAAAGAATAAGAAAGGGAAAGAAAAGAAAAAAAAAAAAAGTACAAGGGGATCAACTATATATATTCCAAATTGCACCAGGGATCTCACCGACAACGAAAGAGGGGCACAAAAAAAAGTCAACGAAAAAAAGTGAAAAATTTCAAAATCGATGGGAATTAAAATTAAGGCGTGTATACAAAACGTTTAACTATGAGTCAAAAAGAGTCGTGCAATTTTTGCTTCTACTATTGTAAAAAAAAAAAAAACGAGTCTATTTTTTTTCTACTGGCGCGCCGTTTCTTTTTGTTTTTTGGTTTTTGTTTCGTTTTTGGGGCAGTTGGTGCCGATTCCGGGCCTGTTTACGGAGTAGCTGTCATTTTTTTTTCTCCGGATGGCCGTTCCAAACAAGAAATTAAGAAATTATCACCGGAGGTTGGTGTTGCTTAACGGACCTGTTCAGCTCACCATCACCGGAATTTTATACAAAGCACAAAAACGACGTTATCAGTCATTCTTTTGTTGACTCATTAGTGGGGGAGTTTAACCAAACAGAATGATTGCAATTATGTATTTGAAAACCTATGAACAAAATAAGTAATAAAAAACAAAAAGAAAAAAAAAAAAGAAAAAGGAAAAAAAAAAGAAAAAGAAAAAAAAAAATAAAAAAGAATGCAAAAAAAAAGAAGACAACAAAGTATCAAAAATAGTTCGATTTCTTATCTTCATTTGAAGGCAACCTATGACCATTTTTGATTGATAAAGAATTGAAGTACTGTTCAAAGTCTTCATCATTTTCATCATCTAAATCATACCAAGATTTAGATTGTAGTGATGATTCAACCAATGAAGGAACCGGCATGTGTGCATTACTAATTTGATTGGATGCCCCGGACCCATCCTTGGCATTTGTGACAACGTTACCATTGATGATTGTAGTTTGATCTGGCTTGTGTTGATGATCTAAATTCTCATCCATATTGAAAACATCACTTGATGAATCACAATCATCATCAACAGCATCATTTTCATCATTTGCATCAATCAATTCTAATTCATCATCAACGGTAAGTCCACGATTCCAATTGTTACCCAATGCATCAATGAAATCATCTAAATTTCTCAGTTCAATTTTTTTAACATAATCATCTAATTCATCTTCATGACCACCAATTCTAAGTAAATGCATGAAAATTTGAAAGCAATTGGTATTCATACTAGGATAAATATCATAAAGAATATCGGGTTTACTATTAAACACAAAATTTTTAAAATTAGTATCTGATTCCAATGATTTAGTGGTTGAATTTGTAATTGGTTTAAATGGGGCATTACCAAATAATGCCGTTAATAAGGTAATTCCAACGGACCAATAATCAGCATATTTAACATTATATTCAATTTGATGTTGATAAAGAGGACTTGAACGAGCAAATACTTCAGGTGCCATATATTTTTCGGTACCAACATCATATTCACCACTAGTTTTGTTTAAAGTAGCCAATCCCCAATCACATAATTTAACATGACCTTGATCAGTAAACAATACATTTTCAGGTTTAATATCACGATGATAAATACCTAAAGAATGAGCATAATTTAAACCAAAACAAACTTCTTTAGCAATGGTCCATAAATCAACGGCACTCATGGTATTACGACTTGTTGTTGAATGAATTAAATCATATAAATCACCATTAGCACAATATTCCAAAACCAAAATAATAAAATCATTGGTTTCAAATGATTCAATTAATTGACAAATATGATCATTTGCATAACCTAATTTTGTTAACATGGTGATTTCATGATGAGCCATATTAGTAGCATTAACATTGGATTTATAAGTGGCTTTAAGTGCCACTTTATTACCATTACGAACATTTATCGCAAGTGTAACACAACCAAAAGTCCCATTTTCAATGGGTCGGATATATTTATAGGTATCTCTTAATAAGTATTTTTTATTTTGATAAGCATCGTATTCGTTGAATGAAGGGGTAAAAGAAGATAATCGTGATTCATTACTCGATGGTAAGGGGTATATAAGGGTGGAAGTCATAATCGTGGAAAATTGATGCAAATGTGGGAATGCAAGGGAATAAAAAAAACAATCAAACCGTACTATGTATAAGTGAACAGGAAGAACAAAAATGAACCGTTAACCAAAAATAAAACAAAATGAAACAAGAACAACAAGCAGAAAGATAAAGGAAAGATAAAGTAAAAAGATGAAGGAGCTTTAAGATAAAGTTGAAAGATAAAGACACAAACAAGGGACAAAATAGAACAAAATAGTGGAGAATTAAAGAACAAGTAATGGCAATGAGATCTGATGATATAGGTAAAGAATAATTTAGAGGAAAAGGGTACAAATCAAAAGAGAAACCAAAAGTACTTGAATGATAATAATAAAAAGTGGTGTGGAAATGAAGAAAGAAGCAGTAATCACACGATAAGGAATTCACTTTTATGGGGAATTCGAATCTCATAGAATTTCTTTGCTCAGAAAACAAAAAAAAAAAAAGAAACGAACCAACAAAAAGAAAAAAGAATGAGTCTTACTGTGGAATTGTGCTTATATGCAGTACATCAGATTTTCCCATCCCCTATTCATTTATACGATCAATGGATACTACAGTAGCTTAGAATTAAGAACATTTGTAATAGAACAACATAAGACGTATATAAATATAGAGCTAGCTAAACCAGCAGTCAGTAGCTGTCTGTGGTAGTCAGTAACAGTCAGTAACAGTCAGCAACAGTCAGTAACAGTCAGCAACAGTCAGCAACAGTCAGCTGATGATAGTAGCAGTCAGCTAGAAGTACCAGCAGTAGTCAGTCATAAGCAGTCAGAATCAGTCAAGCAGTCAGAATCAGTCAAGCAGTCAGAATCAGTCATAAGCAGCAGCAGCAGAGTCAGCTAATTGGCAGTTAGGTCAATCACTTTAATAATTCTTCAATTTTACTGGATAAACTAGCTGGTTTGGTGACTGAAGAATATCTTTCAACAACCTTACCATTCTTATCAATCAAGAATTTTTCAAAATTCCATTTAATTCTGGTCAATCCCAATAATCCTGACTTGGAAGATTTTAAGAATTTATAAACATCATCAGTATTATCACCATTGACTTCAATTTTTGATAAAACGGGGAAAGTAACACCATAATTTAATTGACAAAAATTAGAAATATCTTCTGCATTACCTGGTTCTTGCAGAGCAAATTGATTACATGGGAATCCAATAATTTGTAATCCTTGATCAGCATATTTTTTATTTAATTCTTCCAATTCCTTATATTGAGGAGTGAATCCACATTTGGAAGCAACATTAACAATCAAAACTACCTTACCCTTCAATTCAGAAAATGGGAATGGTTTACCGGTTTTATCCTTTGGAGTTAATTCGTAGAATGATGACATTTTTGCTGTATGATTGTAGTTATAACTTTCTCTTTTTGTTTTTGACCCAAACGGCTAAACCGTTTATATTTATATCGTTGCTTTCTTTGTTTTTTTTCTTTTTTTTTCTTTTTTGGCTTCTGGCTTTTTTTTTTTTTTTTTTTTTTTGTTTGTTCGTTTGTTTGTTTGGTCCACGGGAAGTAACAAGCGCCACTTTTGCACCGGGATCCGATACTTGCCTCCACTAAATGACCACCAAAGAACAAGTATGGTTGGAGTATTTCAAATCATCATGGGGTCTTACTCATCCACAACAAAGCCTAGATTTCAGCCCTGCCTTGTTGTTGTGGCCGTTGTATTGTTGTTTTGTGCCGTAACTTCCGGCTCCGAGGACTCGATGCGCGTCCTGACGTTATTCCGGAGATAACGCCAACGTCATTCCAACGTCATTTCAAACCCAAAGATCTAGGCTAGGTTATCTGTTATGTAATCGGCTTCTTGTCATATAATAGGCTTTTCGTCGTATAATCGTTTGTCATGTACACTGATTCTTGTTATCGTGAGTCTTTTTCTTTGCTGTTGTTCCTTCACCGCTGTTCTACTTCTGTTCAGCTGTTTACTGCTTAACCACTGATTACAAATTACCTTCGCCTCCTAGCATCAAAAAATGCAGGAGTCTATACATTGGAAGATCGATAAAGGCTGACTGACATTTTTCAAATTCGCAATTTATTCGTTGCACTAGTTTATTGTAGAAAAATTGCAATATTTACGGTAAAACTCAAAATAAATCAAAGGTTGAAAAAAGTGAAGACTACATCTCGAAACAGCAAGACCAAATGATATGTAAAGAGTTAATAATCACATCTCATGCTTAACAAGTCACCCAACTCAAACTAAGTAAAAACTGTTTGATTGAAACAAGATTAAACCTGGTGAAAGTGTTGCAATTTTTGCAATTTTTTCCTTTTTTTTTTGCTTCACTAGTGGATTTGCAACTCCACACGACAATAATTTTTGGAGAATTTTCAAAATGAACATCAAAAAAAAAAAAGAAGAAACTAAAGAAATGGGGTGGAAAGGCTACAACACACAATCACGTCAAATCAACATGCTAAGAACAGCAACAAAAAGATCATTAGCTTCAATCCCATCCAAACAGTTTAGGTCATCTCTTATTCGTGTGTGCATACCGGTATTACATCAAACCACCTTCAATTTAACTCAGCATCATACATTCCATACTTCTTGTATAAATTTAGCCAAGGGGAGTAAAAAACTGAAAAAGGAAACTTCATCTAGTAAAAAAGTTGAAGAGCCTGAATCTGAATCTGAAACAATTGCTGATATAATAAACATCAATGAAGTATCAAAACGATTTCAAACCGTGATTGATAATTTTACCAAAACTGCCAATGAAACTAAATTAGGTAAGACCAATCCTAATTTATTTGATAAATTAAACGTTAAGACTGATGATGGTGATCAACCATTTACGTCATTAGCTCAAGTTACCATGAAAGGTCGTAAATTCATCATTACTGTATTTGATCCATCATATTCACAAGATATTGTGAGTGCTGTTTTAGCATCTGATTTAAATATGAATCCTCAGGTGGATACTAATAATAAACAAACTTTAACGGTTCCATTACCTCCAATAACTACCGATACCAAAAAGGAAAATGTTAAACAATTGAAAGTTGAATTAGAAAATTATAAAGCCGGTAATAAATCAATGTCATTAAATGCCATTAGAACTGATTTAAAACAAAAAATTACAAAGTATACTAAAAAAGTTAAAAAATTAAATGATGCTGATAATAAATTAGTTAATGAATTTGAAAAATTACATAAAACTTACTTGGATAAATTATCCGAAGTTTTCAAAACTGCCGAACAGGCCATTTTAAAATAAATTTTTTTTAACCTAATTAGAATATAGCTCCCTCTCTAATAAACAATCGTTTATGATATCGTTCACACCACTTTATAATACGAAGACTATGATTGATTAAATGTTGTGAGGGTATCATTTCATTACACAAACAATAAAATTCATAATCTTGATCAGAAAGCATAAATCCAGTAACTGTTTGTTCATCACTAAGATACCACTTCATATAAGTGAGTTTCTTATTATTCTTGATTGTTATAGTACGGTGCGTTTTTGTTTCATCTTCATCAGTCTTACCATCATCTTCATGATTGTCTGATACTTCATGATTTTCTTGATTGTTGGATACTGGTGTGATTAATGATGATTTTGTCTTGTATAACATTGAGTAGAAATAAACCAATTGTAATATTAAATCAGGATTATCCGGTTGTTCTAATTGCTTTTCATGATTATCAAAATTATGAATATCACTAACAAAAAATTGATTATGTGATTTCAGTTTGAATATAAAATGTTTTACCACCGGTTTCTCAGTTTCATTTAATATTGATACTTGATTAATTCTCAATAATTCATTACTTAATCGATTTCGAAATGATTCATTGGAAATAATTTTAAATATAATATGTTGTGCCACTTGTTGCATGGCGAAAAAACTATTCTTATTACCACTTACTAAAATTATCAGAATCCATTGAGGATGAGGTACTCGATTCCCATCAACCAAAACAAATTCTGCAAGATCAAATCGTCTAACAAAAACGTATAAAAATCCATTATGATTGAATTGGGGCATACATAATGGAATCCATAAATCTTCATTTTGTCCTTCTTGTGCTTCATTTGATGAAAATTGTGTCATCAATAATAATATTTGAATATCATCATTTGATAATTGATGGTTTTTCGGTCTCATTATCGTTAATGGTTTATTTGCAACCGTTAATAAACCAAATAAAAGATCATTACCCAAATAACGATCTTCTTTTTCGATTAAAGTTGATGATTGTAATTTGTCCCCTTCATCTTCAACCAGTTTTTTTGATTTTAATTTTTTGCATGAAAGTAATATTGAATTTAGTTTAGTTCGAGTTGTGTTAGTTATATTAACACTTTGTAAGCATGAATCAAGTAATTGACTAATGAAAAATTCAAAACCAGAATCATACCTAATAGTTTTTTTATTATCCTTTGCTTCTTTCAATGATAATCCATAGGTTAATTTCATACATAATTCATCAAGATTATGAAAATCTAATGGAGTCAAGATTTTCCGTAAGTCATAATTCATTCGATTGTGGAAATTTTTTGTGATGGTAGGTTTGGATAAAATTGATAGGAGATAATTATGTAAATAATTAAGTTGTTTATTTAAAAATTGATCTTCATCTTTTTCACAATCATTGACGGCTATCATTTCATAACTAATCTTGGTAATTGATACAAATAAAAGTGGATCCTTATTAAGTACCGATAATTTTAAATTATCACCATGAGTAATTGATTTAAAATCTTCCTTCATATTTTCTTCAAAAGTAGATACAATGGTGGTAATAAGACCCATATAACCCATGATTATTTCATCGGATCCATTCATTGAATAAATGGGTTTCCCCGCAGTTGATAAAATGAAAAAATGTTTTAGTTTATGATGGAATGCTTTTGGTTCATTCAGTTTATTAATGGAAATATATTGTTTCATAAATTCAAGTTCATGCCTTTGCAGTGAGTCATCATTAGGTATATTATCATTGTTGAAAATATTCCAATTGATAAAAGTGGCTTTACCATTATTTTTTGAATTCAGTGGTGGTTGCTTTTTCAACATTGTATGCTGTTCATGAATCATCAAGTCATGAAGAATATTCAGTAAATCATGATCGTCATCAAGTTCATCAATGTGTTCCTCTACCCCATCATTTGTTGTTGTTGCATTAAATTGAGGTGAGTATATGCTATTGGAATCACTCGATGTATTAGTATTAAACCTTATGCTATTACCACTGATAGATGCTGCTGTACTCGTGGGTTGATCCAAATTTCGATTGTCTAAGTTACCGGCATTTTCTAAACTAATTGCAGTTGTGGGACCACTGGCAAAATGGGCATTGCTATGGAGATTATTATTATAGGAGTTTCTCTTACTGGTCAGCGGTGCTGCTTTAGGAAGTAAACTGGTGGATGAAAGTTTCCTATCGAAACCCAATGGTCTTTTGGGTTGAGTAGAGTTGGAATCGGTTGACTTATTGCAATCAGTGCCTGCACTTGAATCCTTGTCATCCAAAGAGCCTTCGACCGGTAGTTTATCATGACTAGCTGTTCCCGATAACTGGTCGGAACTCATACTTGGTTGGTCGCTTGTTGTATGGTTGTCTTGTTTATAGGTTGCGTATTTAAGCAGCGCGTGCGTCTCCATTTTTGGCGATCGGAGACTATCTTTTTTTTCTTTTTTTTTTTTTTTTTTTTTTTTTTTTTTTTGGGGAGGGTTCGATTTTATCAAAGAATAAATGGCAAAATTTGTATTAAATAGATATAGAAAATAACGAAAACAAATGAAGAAGTGAAAACGTAGTTATAGAGGTTGTTGTGATTAGGATCTCAAGAACATATACCAGATCAAGAATACGAAGAACAATCCAGCGCCGGCAATGGGGATGTACTGCCTAAGCAATGCTTCGAAATTAATTTGCTGGGCCTTTTTACGATACTTAATGGAATCATTTCTTAAACTGGAGGACAAGTCACTCATTTTATCCAACGAGTCCCCTCTGTATAACAAATCTTCAATATTCTTGGTCATCACCTTCTTGACATCAGCAAGATCGGTATTTAATTTTTCAATATTAGATTGAGCTCTTTGATCCTGATAGATTTTCTTAGTTTTACTCAAAAAATTATCAAATGAACTAAACCCAAACGGTCTAGCGGAATTTGATAATGCCTCTTGTCCATGAGAATTTTCAAATTCATGAGAAATTTCGGATAAGTATGAAAATGCCAATGTTCTTGGGTATGATCGTTCACAAATGCAAAGGTATATGATTGAATTGACAATCTGGTAGTGAATGCTAAAGCCACCAGACTCCAAAGTAGCCTGAGGTTCAGAATTGGGAGTCATTCTACTAATTATTAGTTTGCATTTTTTCTTTTGTTCCATCAAGGCAGGATCATTATTATCATCCACCGATCCACATAATGGGAGGGCTAAGTAAGAGTTTCATGTTAGTTACACCATTTCAGACCCCAAGTTGTTATCGAGTATACATACCATCGTATCGGTATATCAAAGTGGATTTAACCATTTTTTTTTTTTTGTATCCGTGATGTGTATTGGAATGAAAATAATTGGCGTGGTTTCAGTATATTTTCAAGCCGTTTACGTGGACTGAATATGTTTTTTTTTTTTTCCTTCCTATCATTCTTTTTTTTTTTTTCTTTTTTTCTTTTTTTATTTTGGGATTTTGCGTTCAGAGGCTAGTTCCGAGGATGGCCGACCATGTGCATGTGACCTGGTAAGCGTTTTGTGGTACAGGTCCGACCAGATACCCTGCAGGAGGTAGTTAAGCACAACTTCCGGGGGCACATCTAAATGAGACTATCAACACAAAAACCCACACAAAAAATTTTAACATTTGAACTTAATGACGGGAGCATCATCAGCTTGTACTGGAATCAACTCATATAAAGAACCGTAATTCGTTATAGGAACCCGTTAAACAAAGCTCAAAAGTACTCCACCCGACTCGAACCCGAAACATACCATGGATTTATCCAACTTATCCCTGGATCTACCTCCTACCAAACCCATTGATCAAACTTCCATAAATGATTTGAATCGTGAACTTACCACCGAATTCAAAAATGCAGCCAAGTCGGTTGCGTCCCTATATAATTCATCGATTCAAGGGTCATCTGTAACCGATGCCAAACAACAGAAAATCGAGTTTGCTAATGCCGCCAAATCAGTAGCCGCTCTATATCGACTTTCCAATAATTCCAATAGTCTTCTTTTAAATAAAGGTTACCTCGAGTGTTTAGATGATTTGTTGGAGAATATCACTCATGGTGAAGACTTGGAAAATTGGGCTCTTACTAAACGAGCTGAAATCATCAATATTAATAAGGGTGGTAATGCTTCGAATACCACAGCAACTACTACGGTTACCGATTCCACCACCAACAATAACGATCATGTCCTAATCCATTCGGAACAATCCGATAGTCAAGCTTCAGAAAACTTTCACATCCCCAACGATTATGACTTTGCTCTACGTCTGGATTTCCTGTCAGGTTATAGATTCAGACCAGGGTTTCCCCCATTATCGGTAACACATAGTCATAAGTTTAAGCATAATGCAAAGAAATATAGAAAAAATGATTCTTTGTTAAGACGCAAACTCAGGCTTCAACATGAAAAGGCTCAACCCCAATCACTGGAGGAATCCACTGCGTCATCTGATTACGAAACTGATCGCGATTCAGATGATATTAGTGGAACTGCAGCAACAGATGAAAATAGTAACTTGTTCGAATCTGTGGTATCTACCAAGCCGATTAAGAGAATCACATCTCAGGATGATGGTAACTCCGTGAAGAAGAAGAGGAAAGTAACATCGGGGAATTATGTGAAAATAACGAATAACTCTGAAACTGACCATCATAATCTGGACAATCTTAATGACGCTGATACAAATTAAGCTTGCATCTATTAGAAAGATACTCGTCCCCCGTGTCATTCGATTACTATCATAGTTTTACTTTCCTTTGCATTATTTTTCATCTATTTAATTACGACCTCCTACATGTTCTTCCGGTACCTTCTTTTCTTTCATATTCACTCATTTTTTTTTTTTTTTCTTTATGACAAATAGTGGTTGGCTTTATCACTACTCCTTTGGGCTTTTCTTACTTTTTTTTTTTATTTTCTTAGTATACATACTGTATATCATCGGCATCATTAGATACAAGTTTATCTCTTTTTACATAAATTTACGAAAAATCATTCAACACAACAAGTATTGTATCATTATCTATATTACATACGACGGTTTTATCTAATAAGCAAATAACCCATCGGCATTATCTACGTATTCATCATCATATTCATACTCCAGATCAGATTCATCATCACCGGTGGTTGATTCTTCCAGTGATAAATCATCAATAACATTTTCATCTTCGGGTACCAATCCTTCCAAAGTGAAACATAACAAAGTATCACCTTTAGCCTGGGTACCTTTAGTAACTTCATGCGTGGATTCAACATTACAATTGGTTAATCTTACTTTAGATTGTATTGTCACATGATGACCTATTATGCAATTTTCCAACTGAACATCATCACCAATTTTAACATCATTTAAAATTAAACAACCAGTTAATTTAACTCGTTTACCAATATCACAATTAGGTCCAATAACGGTACGTTTTACATTAGTTTTTTCACCCAATTCAGTTTCGGGTCCCACCAAGGAATCAATACCAACATTAGCAATTGGTTTTTCCTTTGGTGTGGATGATGATTGTTGATTAATTTTGGCTTGAGATTGTGCTTGTAATTTCATGAAATGACGATTGGCTTCCATTAAAACTGGTAAATTATTTGATCGGAAGAATGTGGCTTGTTTGGGTAATGTAAGAAATCCAATTGTTTCTTTATTGGTTGAATGTCTCCATGATCGTCTGGCTAAATCACGATAAACTTTACCAATTGAACGAGTACGAAAGTACAGTTCACTAAATTTACGATCATTTTCAGCAAAAATAGTAAAGATATGCTTGGAAGAGCCAAAGTAAATGGCACCATTGAGTAATTGAGTACTAACGGTTGAATTAGGATGTTTCCAACTCATTTGAGTTCTTAATTTTAATGCTTTATGAAATTCTGTATCTTCTCTTGAATAAGAATCCAAGAGTTGTTGTTGACCATCTTCCAATTCAGTATATACAGTGTAATTTTTTTTGAAAATGGCATTTTTCTTATCTTCTATATCCAAATTATTTTTATAGTGAACCACTAAACCAATATCATTTTCGGATTTATTTCTATATGCCTCAATCAATACTTGTGGTGGTAAATTACTAATGAAATCACATGGTAATATAACAAAATTTTCAAATGGAGTGGAAAGATCAGACTTGTATAAATGATTTAAAATTTCCCCATTACTTGTGGAATCTAATGAAATAATATCGATGGAAGTGGTATACTCATATACATCATCAGCAACATCATCTGCTTCTAGTTCCAACTTCTTCTTATTGGTCTTTGCTGCCTTATAATTATCCAACGCTAACGCAATATCGTCTTTGGAATCATCGTCGGATATAAGGGTGATTCTTGGGAAGAAGGCCTTTTCACACCAGTCCAATACATATTCGAACATGGGTTTATTGGCAATTGGTAGTAATGCCTTGGGAAGACCGGTTGATCTGATCTTAGACATTGGTGTCAAGGCCTTACCGGGCCCGCACAAAACTATAGCGTGAAATTCCATATTTGGGGTTCCTTCCTGTCTGTTCGTTTTGCTTTTGAAAAACCTTGAATTGTAGTGGTGATCTGTGACTCTCATACAGTTTCAAATCTTTTTTTTTTTTTTTTTTTTTTTTTTTTTTTTTCTTTCTGGATTTTTTTTTTTTTTTCATCATCTTTTGAGATGTTTGGGTTCAGTAGTTTATTCGACGTGCGCTCACCGCTCACTTTTTGAGAACAGAACGGAAGAAAGAAAAAAGACACTGTTATTTTGCCACTGCGTAAAGTTGAACGCTAAACAACAATCTTGTCAAAAGTTTCAGGACCACCGAATCAAGCTTATCAAAGTAAACTGGACCCTTACCACTACCCGGAGAATAGCCAACTACATACTTACCATTGAGAGAAAGTCATTGAACCCTCAATTCCTACCTAACACAAACATCGATAATACAAAATAGCCCATCATCATGAGTGCCGAAGAAAATGATCCTCTCTTAACGGCATTACAAAATGACGAACAGTCAACCGAACAACCACAATCTACTCCTGCTGATCCAGAAAGAGAAAGAGCATTGTCCAAATTCAAGGACAAGTTGGTTGAACATAGAAAATGGGATGCCAGATTGAAAGATTTGAGGTTAACGATACGAGATTTAGATAAAGATTATGATAAAACCGAAAATGATATAAAAGCCTTACAATCAGTGGGGCAAATCATTGGAGAAGTTTTGAAACAATTGGATGATGAAAGATTTATAGTGAAGGCATCAAGTGGACCTCGTTATATTGTTGGTTGTCGTAATACGATTAAGAGAGAAAATTTAAAGAATGGAGTTAGAGTCTCTTTAGATATGACCACTTTAACCATAATGAGAATATTACCAAGAGAAGTTGATCCCTTGGTGTATAATATGACCACTTTTGAACCGGGTGAAACTTCATTCAATGGGATTGGTGGTCTTAATGAACAAATTAGAGAATTACGTGAAGTAATTGAATTACCATTGAAAAATCCCGAATTATTTACCAGAGTTGGTATTAAATCACCAAAGGGGGTATTATTATATGGTCCACCTGGTACTGGTAAAACATTATTGGCAAAAGCGGTTGCTGCCACTGTTGGTGCCAATTTCATTTTTTCACCTGCTTCAGCCATTGTTGATAAATATATTGGAGAATCAGCCAGATTAATTAGAGAAATGTTTGCATATGCCAAGGAACATGAACCTTGTATTATTTTTATGGATGAAATTGATGCCATTGGTGGTCGTAGATTTAGTGAAGGTACTTCTGCTGATCGTGAAATTCAAAGAACATTAATGGAATTATTAAATCAAATGGATGGTTTTGATACATTAGGTCAAACCAAGGTTATTATGGCCACCAATAGACCTGATACATTAGATCCAGCTTTACTAAGAGCCGGTAGATTGGATCGTAAAATTGAAATTGGATTACCCAATGAAGCTGGACGTTTAGAAGTTTTCAAAATTCATACTGCCAAAGTTGCCAAACAAGGTGAATTTGATTTTGAAGCTGCTGTTAAAATGAGTGATGGTTTTAATGGTGCTGATATTAGAAATGTAATTACCGAAGCGGGATTTTTTGCCATTAGGGATGAAAGAGATCATATTGTTCAAAATGATTTAATGAAGGCAGTTAGAAAAGTTGCTGATGTTAAGAAATTGGAAGGTAAAATTGATTATGAAAAATTATAAAGTAGTTAATAAAACGATTATTGTTTTGTGAAAGAAAAAAAAAAAATTACAATGTATTTGAAATATATATATATACATGAAACAAAACCTAAATACAGGAATTTTTTTTGTTTTAATTATTAGTACGTTCAGCTTGTTCAATTTTAGCCATGGTTTTAGCAAAATCAGGAATGGTTGAATTTGATAAAGCATCCAAATGAGCTTTAAGATAAGGATTATTAATTTTGGATAAATGATTAGCAATTTTATTACCAATAAAATCTTGAATTTCTGGAGTTAATCTACGTAAAGGTTGTTTATTGGCATCACTTTGAGCTTTCTTGGTTAAATAAATTCTTTGTTCATTTGATAATGGCATTTGAGGAGCATTTAATTTTTTAGCTTCAACTTGATTAAGAATTTTACGTTTATATTTGGAATGAGGATTTCTTAATTGATTTAATAAATCTTGAGGTAATGGACTTTTAGCCAAAGTTTGCCATTCCCAAGTTTTTTCATGAGCAATATCTTCTCTAGTTGATAATGCATCATCTTGAGGTGACAGAGGAGGATTAGGCCATGGTAATTCAATTGATTCATGATTTTTAACCACTCTTCTTGGTAACCATTTATTATAACGATCATCAAAATAACGATCTTTATATATAACTTCATCAGCCACCACATAATAAACGCGACCATTTTCATCCTTATCCTTACCAGCTAATTTTATATCTTTTAAAAGCATAGGTTCAGGATAATCCATTAAATGACTAGTTTGATTTTCAACCCAATGATGTTTGGGGATGATTTTTTTATTATTAACATTAGCCATTAATACTGTATCTAATTCTGGTGAATAATTAAAAATTGTGGTAATGGTACCAGCATGAGGACCTTTGGTAATATAAGCAAAATCACCACTGGCAACTCCAACATCTTCTAATTTTAATTTACGTTCATGTTTTGGTACTTGCCTAAATTTATTTTCAAATGTTGGAAGGGCAAAATCATTCATTTTTTTAACATGATGATCAGCTAATGCACGAGGTAATTTTTCAATATCTTTTTGGAATCGTTTCTTTGCTGAATGCCACGACATGATGGATTTGATCTATGAAAGTTTATCTGGGAAAAAGATAAGAGTAGATGCCGGTGGTTGATGCCCAGATGTGGTCAAAAATGTGGAAGTGTAGAATGGTCAGAAATGGTAAGAAATGGTCAGAAATGGCCAGGGATAGTGGTATGCGGGTATGGTGGTGGACCTTTATCTTCAATATATCTTCTCCAGTAGGAAAGGTTTTCTTCTTCTTTTTTTTTTTTTTTTTTTTTTTCAAAATTTTCCCGGTGTGTGGTTTTGGGCGGTGCACTACTACCTCAGTTTTTTTTTTTGATTTTTGTTACGATAGTTTGGATGTACGGATGTATGTACTGCTACAAAAAGATCAAAAGATGATCATTATGGAAAGACATGACAAATAAGATAATATACAGGCGAGAGATAAGGGAAGTTTACTCTGTGCAAATGTTGATGAACTCTTGTTCATTGACTGGAGAAATTGTTAGTAAGAAATCGAAGGTTACGATTCAAGGAAATAATACGTACTTTCACCATCTTCATCTAGATCAAATTCATCAATCATGGCTCTTAGTTCATCATCGGTAAGATTTTCACCCAATTCTTTGGCAACTCTTCTTAAATTTCTCAAACTTATTTTACCGGTGGCATCATCATCGAATAATTTGAATGCCCGGCGGATTTCATCCAACGGATCGCGATTGATTATTTTTTCCCCCACTAAAAATACACTGTTAGTACATCAACTGGATACACAATCAAATCGTAAAGACATACCTGCTTGGAAAAAGCTTTCGTAGGTGATTAGATTCCGATCATCGGTGTCGTATTCGTGGATTATGTCAAGCACCTCTCTCTTGGACAAATCAAACCCCAAGGCTCGGAATGCCACCTTCAACTCATGATAGTCCAAACACCCATCGTTGTTCATGTCGAACAACGAGAACGCTTCTCGTATTTCCTGTTTCTGTTCGTTGAGGAGCTCCACCTTGAGGTTGGATATCCCGCCTCTTTTGGCATTGGACGTGGATGTATTTGGCGTGGCCATGCTGTGTGTGTGTGTGTGTGTGTGTGCGTGTGTGTGTGTGTGTGTGTGTGATAAAGCCACTAGTTCGGAGATGAGAGTGTCTTTTGTGTTGATTTTTATTCCTTAAACCAAAAAAAAATGTGTGTGTGTGTTTTTTTTGGAGATTTTTTTTTTTTTTTTTTTATTTTGGTTTTTGGTGTCTGGGTGTGCATACAAGCAACAACAACAACAATCGCGTAATTATCATTACAATTTTATTACCCACAACAGCCTAATGGCACGCAAGGAGACGCAAGGGGCTGCCTTGCTTCCTACATATACACTTCGGAATGTAGTATCATTCAGCATCATTACATGCTCTTATACTTCTTCTTTTTCTTCTTCTTCTTCTTCTCCACTCTTTGTTGGTTCTGTGACTCCATGTTGCAATTCCGAAGTATTCTTCGCGCTCGTCGTTTAAAAAAACACAAACAAAACAAAAAAAAATCGCCTGAAAAACAGACAAAAACAAAAAGAAACAAAACAAAACAAAACAAAAAAAGAAACAATAAAGATAAACAAACAAGCCATCAGTAATTGTAAAAGGGAAATTAACCATTGAGTCGATAAATAATTAATTGTCATTCTTATTTCGCTTAATGGCAATGTCATGAATCCATAAATTGGCACTTTTGTTTTTTTTTTTCCTTTCGTTGTACTTTATTCTTCCTCAAATCTTAGTTCATTACCCTTTCCGTACTTTCATTGCATTAACTTTCATTGCATCAACTCATCGTCACCCCGCGACCTATTCGTGTGTTTGCTTTATAATCAACCACATATCCTTCCATCTTCTTAATCACTTTTGTTTTTTGGCTTTTTTTTTTTTTGGCTTTTTTTTTTGGCTTTTTTTTTTGGCTTTTTTTGTTCTTGTTCGTATTTGTGCGTCACAAAGTAGTTCATGATCAAGTCCATATTATGTCTTCATTTCCAACACTAGGTCAACATATATCAGTTAAGGGTGAGCCCGGGATTGTCAAATTCATCGGTCCCACCAAGTTTTCCACCGGTACCTGGATTGGTATTGAACTTGATCAATCTCTTGGTAAAAATGATGGTAGTGTCAATGGTATCCGATACTTTGAATGTAATAAATCAGATGATAATTATGGAATTTTTGTAAGACCTTCATTCCTCGGATTGATTGAATCAAATCAATCATCCCCTTCCATAACAACAACTCCTTCCAAAGTCTCGGATTTACACCGAGTCATTGATAAATTACAATTTAAATTGAAAAATACCACCGAAGATATTAAAGAATATAAACAAACGGTTGATTTATTAAAACAAGAATTAAGTGAGGTACAAATATCAAATTCTAAATTAGATTCAAATCTTGAAATGATGACAATCGATAAAGATTATCTTCAATCTCAAAATGATGAATTAAAACAAAAATTAATTGATTTAACAAATAAATATGATGAATTGAAAACTGATTATGATATTATTCAAGAAGAATTATCAATTAATAAACAATTGGAAGATGCCATTAAATCTCAAATATCAAATGATAATTTACAAGAATCAATCTCATACCACGATTTTCAATTAATAGTTTTAAGAAATCAACAACTTGAAACTGCTTTACAAAATCTTCATAAACTTCATGAAGATTCGAAACTTACTTTCGAATCTCAAATTTCATCACTACAATCACAACAGGTTGATTTGAAAAATTACGATAAATTACTGAATGATCTTGAATTGGCTCATTCAACTATTGATTCATTACAATCACAACTAGATTCAGCATTGGAACTGGAAAAAATCATTGAACATTTGACTAGTGAAAATGATCAACTACAATCAACCATCAACCAATTAAATCAAACCATCAATGAATTAACTGAAATTCATGAACTTGATAAAAGTTTAGAAGAAAGTCAATCACAAATTGAAATTAATTTGAAAAATGATATTCAATCATTACTGACAATAATTCAGAATGATAAATTAATGATTCAGGATCTTGAACGTAAAAATAATTATCTTGAATCAAAATTTGCTGAATATAAAAATTCATCATCATTATCATCAATTTCAATACCTTCATCAAATGATCATGAATTAAATCAACAATTAGAAAATTTACAACTTGAAATTAAAAAATTTAAATCATCTTCAATATCAGATAAAATTTCATTAAAAATTGCTCAAACTAAATTAAATTTACTTCAAGATTTTGATAGTAGCTTAATTTCATCCAATGTTAATTTGAAAAATGGTTATGATTTACTTTTCAATATAAATTTGAATATAAATTATATTTCAATTATATTAGATTATTTGGAATCAAATTCATTTGATTATCAATTAAACAATTTAATTAATTTAAAATATAGTTTGAAATTATCACTTAGTTTCCTTCAATCAGTGGCTCATTTATGGGAATATAATTATGCCAATAAACATTATGTTGATATGATCCCATCATTGAAAAATTTATTATTACAACTTAATCAAAATATTCTTAATTCCCTAGATTATCTAAAAGAAGGTGATATTGATAATACTCCAGTTTCTTACCTTGCTACATTTATTCAAGATTGTTTCAATTTACTCAAATTAAATTATGTTAATGATACTTATAGTATTATATTTCAAAATTTATCATTATTTAAAATTTCAGTACTTGCGGTTTTACATGGTTCTACTGAGTGTATCAATTTAACTCGATACGTACTAAATTTTTTAAAACATAGTTTACAAGGTGAAGATGAATTGATTTTGGAACTTTATAAAAAATTTGAATTGATTTTTGAAATAAATAATAATATTATTGATCAAGCCAAATCTACCCAAATTTTACTTGATGATGCAACCAATAAACTGCAAGATATAACCATTTCACTCACTTCTCAAATTCTATCAGTTGAAAAAATTATTCAACCACTAACCAACTTATCAAAAATTATTAAAAAATTAGAATTTGAACAATATTCAATTAGTGATAATTCATTAACCTTGGATGATTTACATCTTTTTAAAGATATATTTGAATTTGATAATGAAGTTGAAAGTTGGAATACTCTTGATTCAATCATTGATGATCTAAAAACGAATCACCTGTTCCTAACATCAACGGTGTATACACCTTATGAAAAGCAAGCTCAAAGTATTTATGATGCCGTTAATGATATAAGTACTAATACTCCACCTCCAGAAAATCATCGTGATTTAAAACATAAAAGATCAATTGAGTTAAAATATTCTGATCTTACTAATAAGTTAATGGAAAAGGATGGTAAAATTCAAGATTTACAATTAAATGTTAAATTACTTGAAAAAAATATGGCCTCAACTGATGCAAAAAGTAAAGAATATATTGAAAAAGTGAAAAGTGAAATGTTAAATTTAAAACACGATCATGAATTAATGAAAAAAAATTATGATAATTTATTAAAATCAAATAAAGATTTAGAATTAGAAATTCAAGAAGTTTTAAAATCAAATCAAGTATTTGAAACAAGTCAATTAATGAATAAATTTGAAGATTTACAATCTCAAAAAAAATTTACCGATGAAATGGCCCTTATTGAAGAAGTCTTATTATTAAGAAAAATGGTGGGGATGAAATATAATCAATTCAATAATCATCATCATCATGATGGTGCATCTTCCATATCTACCTCATCAACCTCAGCAACGTCAGTAAATTCTAATGATAAGGATGATTTTAGATGGCTTGAACAACCAATCTTATCCTCGTCACCACCTCCTCCTCCACCATCAATGATCCCCACTCCAACAACTACACCAACCCCTAACCCAGCACCTATTCTCAAACAACCATTGGATAAAGCTCAAAGTTTTCAAAAAACAGCCACTAAATTAAGAAATTTGGCTCAGGAATCTCAACCGGTACAAGTCCCTAGTCGTCCTGGAAGTTGGAGACCTAAAGTTAATGTTTCTAAATATGTTAATGCTCTAATTGAAGAAAAAAGGAAAGAATATCAACATAGTAGAACTAGCTCAATTTCATCATCCTTTAATTAGTTATTTAACTTCATGCTTTATGATATCTGTTACGTTACGCATCTCTTTCTTTTTTTTTTTTTGCAACTTTTTTTTTCTTCTTTTTTTTTTTTTTTTTTTCTTTTTTTTCCTTCCCTTTTTTTTTGCTTTCACCTTTTCTCTACAAGTGATAATTACCTTTAGTAAAAAATAAAAGTTCATCTTAAACAGTATGTAAAAGCCAACCTCATTCAACATCATCATCGCTTTGAATCAGTTCGGGTTGTGGCAGTGGTTCTACCTGACCTATTGGTCTTCTTTGCTTTCTTGGCCATTTGGTAACTAAATCAATATGTTCTTTGGGGAATAATTTTTCAATCAACATAAATAAAAAAATATCCACAACCACACATAATACAAATAATTTCCCCGCAATTAACCCACAACAATGATATTTTTGTAATCGTATAATCAAAGGTTGATTAAGTTTTGTTAAATCAAGTGAATTATAAACATTTTCAGTACGTCGAGCAATATTTTCCCAACTATACATCTTGGCCACTTCATCATGAAATTTAGAAGTATCAATCTTCTTTGATTGAATGAGATCAATGGCATTCATCGTGGCCTCCACCAATGAATCTTCCTCTGGATTGGCAAAATTAGTCATATGCTTAGGAAGAACCTCGGGAATACCTCCTACTTTTGTAGTTACCACAAATAATCCACAAGAAGCTGCTTCAACAATAACAGTACCAAATGCTTCTGTAAGTGATGGATGTAAATAAATTTGACCTTGAATCATAACATCTTTAACCTCTTCATGTTTAACGGCTCCCATAAGTGTAACACGTTCCTGTAAAAAATATTTTTCTCTCATTTGTTCTAAATCAAGAAATTTGGGCCCATCACCAGCAATAAGAAAATTGACTTCAGGTTTGGCAAGACATATGCGAGGTATAATGGCAGTTAGTAAATCTGCTCCCTTGTTGGGGAATAATCTTGAGATCACCACAATGGTAACGCTATTTTTCGCATCACGATCGTTTAATGGCAGTGGCAGCAGTGGTCGCAGCAATAACAGCAGCAACAGAGTAGAAGTTTGCTTAGACTTTGATTTAGGTTGAAAATCTTTTGAAATGACAGCATTGGGAATAACAGATACATTCAATGGATCTATTGAAGCTCGTAAGACGGTATTTTCTTTACAAGTATGTGAAACACAGATCACATGCCCCACATCACTCAAAGTAAATTTTAAAATTTTATTACCCATAATGGAAGAAACGTCAGCAAATCCAAACAATGAATGATCAGTAAAGACCGTTTTCAACCCCATGGTACGACCATGGAGAATCCCCTCATGACATATACTTGATAATGATCCGTGTCCATGTACAATATCAATTTGTTCTCTAACGAATATATTTCGAAGTATGGGAAAGGCCAGAAATACAGTGGGGGCAATTGAACTTCGATAAATTTGCCAAAATGGTACGTAGTATACTTTAAGACCATTGGTTAGCATACGTATACCATTCCTTGAACCATAACTATGCGTTATTATAATGACTGAGTGACCTAAGTCAATAAGTTTTTGTGATAAATGGTAGACATGAAATTCAACTCCCCCAGGTTGAGGAAAGAAAAAATCAGTCACCATCGCAATGTTATATGATGGCATTGTTTTGTTTTATTGATGAAATAGAAGGTAAGCTCATCAATCAATATATGATTCTTGGGAAGTCAACACCAGTTAAATTCATCATCTCTTGAAGACATCATTGTATGCTTTATCTTGTTTTTTTGTTTTGTTTTGTTTTTCTTTTTTTTTCATTCGCTTTGTTTTCTTTCACGCGGAATAAAATCTAAACACCATGCAGTTCGATCTAAGTCTAAATGTTCTCTGCAGATCTGTTAATGTCCTGATATTTTATTATTACAAATTTTATATACAAAGGTTTCTTGAGTCGTTATAATGCTAACCTTTTCAAACTTGTTGGAAGAACAAAGGAGAAAGGGTTACTATGTGAAAAGAGAAAAAAAAGGGAAGAAAGAAAAATTAATGTTGGACATACAGATTGAAAAAAAAAAAAAGAAAAAAAAAAAAAAGATAACAGAACTATAAGAGAGATTTTAGAGTTGTATGGAGATTGTGTATGACCTATACTTATGCAACATAAGCATCAGGTGGGAGAGAGCCCACCGAATTCTTAAAGTTTATCGAACATTGTTGATAGTCCCAATTACTCTGCTCACATAGCATTACGGCATATTGCATATTGAGCTTGGTCTCGAGCAAGATTCTAACAAGAATGTCTTGTTGTTGTGGGTTCAAGTTAGCTTTCACTTGAGGTGGTAGATCAGCCGCGGTTGGGCCACCCGGCTGACCACCCATGGGTGGTGCTGGACTAGGCGATACTCCAACTTGTGGAGGCGTCACTATCCCACCAATGGCGCCACTCGGATTCGGAGCTAAACCACCTTGTGGTGGCTGTGGTTGTTGTTGTTGTTGTTGTACTGGAGGGATTGTTGATCCTCCGTTTCTAACCTGATTCCACGCTTCCGGTCCTGTATATGGTCTTATGGATAAAAGATCACTGGCAACAATCATGCTACCATTCACCCCCGGTATAACGACAAAAGTTCTATCAAAACTTTTAGGACTAAGAGCAACTTTCTTATTTCTATTGTTGTTATTGTTGTAACGATTTCTGTTTGAGCCTTGTGGTGGGTTTGAAGCTTCGGTGATATCAGGTGCACCAACTTCATCGAAGCAACCATGCAATGTGATAATGATCCCTCCCAATTGAGGGAAACGATAACTTTCCATGCTGAAAAGGTGTGGTTTAGTCATAAGATCATGACGGGTCTTTGGGAGCTGCGAAAAGAGTTGAAAAATTTGTTGAGGGCCTGCGGCAACTCTGGACAATCGCGACTTAACTGATGATACTCTGGTTAAGTTACGGGATTGCGATAAGTAATTGCCAAAGTCGGGACCCAGGTTATAACTTGAGGGACCTCTAGAATTTGAAGGAGTATCAGGAGTATGAGGATGGGCCGAATCAACTTGCATGGAGAATTGCGACTCATTTTGATATAAAATCAAAAGATCCTGTCTGTTTGAGTCCCATAGCTTGATGAAATTTGCCACAAAGTTTGTTGACATATTTTGAACTTCTTCATCTTGGAAAAACATTGCTTGAGGAGCCTCGAACGGGAAAGTTAGGAGATTATTCAATATTTCTTCGTTTCTAACTATTTCTCCATTTAACACGATAAGTCTAGGGAAATATCTCACGAGTTCTACCTTAATGGTATTAATCTCATTGGGGTTATTGAGAAGAGGATTGCCCATGACGAGAAGTTCACGTAAGAAGTTAAGTTTGTGTTTCCAAATTTCAAAAGATTTGATACGATTGAAGTTATTATTAACGAGAGATAAATTTTTCAAATGGGGGAATGTTTGAGCAAGTGATGAGATGGTGGTTAAATCAGTAAGGTTGTTACCTGAAAGATCGACACTATCCACTTGTAATTTCAACTCTCCGGCCACCTTCATTAAAGCGGGGAAAAACTTGGAAGTGGTAGATATCGAAGCAAAAAATCCACACGAGGTAAGGTTGGGATCTTGTTGGACTATGGAAAGATCGAGTAATTTGACGTCGGGGCGGTAGCGCGATTTCAAGAACTGGGTAATGATTTCAATGGTATTGGTACCAGCTCCTGGTCCTCTACCATTAGCATTCACATTGCTTGTGGGAGCCACGCCCATACCCATTCTACTCGAAAGTGAATTAGGATCAATGGCCTTTGTCATTCTTAATGATTGACCAGCAAATTTAACCCCCGCCCAATTCAACAAGTCAGATGCAGTGCTTTCATTTTTAACATAACCTTTTAAAATCCCAGTGGCAGGGTCCACCTGAGCGTCGGATACAACAATTCTACATTTTCTGGAGATAAAATTGACACATTCTTCTGGGGTAGCACCATTCCATCCAAGAATTTCAACGGGGACTGAGTTAGCATTGGCAAATTGGTTGACATTTTGTTGGTTAAAATTGTTTCTGTTGCCGTTATTGCTATTATTGTTATTGTTGTTATAGTGATAGCCACCTCTACCTCTACCACGATAACTCATGACTGAACTTTGAAAATGAGGTGAGTATGATGCAGATGCTTTTGAAAACTATCGTTCTCTTCAAGTGTTGTTTCGCCGATGCTTTTTTGCCTGTTTGTTTTTTTGTTTTTGTTTTTCTCTTGCTTTCTTGGTTGTGAATCCACGAAAAAGCTCTTCAAGCAACAGAGATGCAATCCGAATGATGAAAGTGATGTCTTTGGTGCTGCAGAATAAGACATTATTATGAGTTTTCGGTTTTTCTGTGTTCTTCTTTTCTTTGTCTTTTTTTTTTTTTTTTTTTTTTTTTTTTCTTCGTGCTTAGCGGATGGTTTGCGCACTACCAGCCAGTTTCTACACCAAAGATACTAAAATACTAAACTAATGAAACTAAAGGACTAAAGTCGGATTAAATAAAGAAATAAATACTCGTGTTAAAAGGTCGTAAGCGGGATGTATCACATGATTAAGTGGAAGGTTCAGGCGGACTTTTCGTTGGTAGTGGTAGATTCCTCGACATTATTGTGGAGCGTACCCACCAATTTATACTTACTCTCGAAGAGTTCTTCCCAATTGTCCAAAGTCTCGAGATCAGTTTTGGTCAATCCTTCGAGGTCATCAATTGGTTCATCAAGTGGGGTTAAGACGCTTGGGTCAAAAGAATTGAGTGCTAATCCACGAGAAGCATCTCTACCAGCAAAGTTCTCGTAGGGGCCACCCGGTCCGTAGAATGCAGCACCGGCAGAAACATCGTAAACATTGCCCTTGACACCGATGAAAAGTTTGGCATCATCGAGACCGTTATACTTGGCTAATGACTTCGGAGTGAATTTACCGCTCACGATTGTCTTATCACCTTCGGCGGATTCTCCCAATGGATTCGACACCTTGACATCGGTTAAAAGATTCTTGAGAAAGTACGCCACGGCTAATATGATCAAAATGGTAGATATCATGGTGGAAAATGTGACCCAATGTGTATTCTGGGGTATGTATATGTAGCAATGTATTGGTATTGTATTGTGGAATGCAATTGAGTCCAATAATCTATGACTTAAATGCTGAAAGTTGGTGGAAACAGCCTCGTATAAAAGAAAAAGAGGAGAAAATCATTCCACACAGTTTTTTTTGTTTTTTGTACTGTTTTTTTATTTTTTTTTTTTTGTTTTTGCCTGCTTTTTTTATTTTGTTTTGTGCTGCTGCTCACTTACTTTTTTCTTATTTGTTTTTGCCTGGTTGATTGCATTGAAATCACAAGCTCAATGGACATAATCGCTGACAGCAGATGGTCCATGGCTTCTGACAGCTTGACTGGCTGACTTGTAAGCTCGATTCGTGGTGATTCCTGACCTTCATACTGGGGTGGAAAGTCGCATTTCACATGCGCATCATCGAAGCGGGCTTCCAACGGGATAATGAGATCAAAGACGTCATCTTGAATATAAGGCTTCGACAACGTTATCTAAACTTGCCTGGGTTATTTATGTTAAATCCGAATCAACTTGTTCTTCTCTGTTGCAACCAAATTTTGACGGCAGATGTACGGGTTCTTCCCAACTACCACAAAGTACAATGAAGAAAGAAAAAAAAAAAAAAATTGTGGAATCTTAAGCAAGAAGTCTAAATTTTTCACTGGCAAAAACTTTGACAGTGCAACACTTTAAGCTGAATCAGGACTTAACTACAACCATTGACGTTCTCATTTTCTAGCGTGTCGCGTTATAATTAGTTTGAAACCTTCTTTTCATAAATGGCCAGAGATATAATAGCATTGGACAGTTTGACTGTCAACAACCTTGGAACCTTCAAGAAAATCAACGAGGTTGTGTTGCCAGCAGCATATCCTGATAGTTGGTATAAAGATGCTTTAAATCAAGATCAAATTGTCCAACTTGGTTACTATGCAGAATTACCCGTTGCCGCACTTAAGGCTAAACTGGTGAATACATCCTATAAAAACCCCACTCATGAAACTTCTCAACAAACCCCCGGTGATTCGAAAGTCAAGATAATTCCAAATGCAGTTTACATTGAAAGTTTTGCCGTATTGAAGGCTTATCAACATTTAGGTATTGGCTCGAAATTACTTAGTTATGTGATTGAGGAAGCAAAGAAAAGATTCATACATCTGGTGGTGATTCATGTACACGTTGAAAATCAGGAAGCTATTGATTGGTATTTGAAAAAAGGATTCTCTAAAGATGAAAAAGTCCTTGAAGGTTACTATCATGAACAAGGATTATCCAATCCTCATGCAGTCATTATGAGTTTGGATGTGTAAATAGGAAAAAAATGAAAATAAATATCAAGTGTAATAGACGAATACAAGTTCGGATAAAATAATTTATATGTATTGTAAAGAATATAGGCGCTTAACTAGCAAGAAAGACAAGAAGAAGAAAAAAAGAAAAAAAATGGGATGAATAAGACTTGAATACAAGAATAGGGAACGAATAACATTACCGTGAATGTAATCTCGCATCATCTGTGAAGTCTCATCAATATGGTACATGATCAATTATCACCTTCATCTTCGGTGTCTGTGTTGATGTCGGTAAATACACTCTCGTTGTCACTTTCAGCTTCGGAATCATCATCTTCAGATTCAGTGATACTCTTCTTGACATTACCACCTCTCAATGCAGCTAATGCACCAGCGAGACTATCTTCTTCTGGATCCGAAATATCACTTTCATCGTCACTATCATCGGTCTTTTCTAATTTAGCCTTTAATTTAGCAGCATCCAACTTTGGTGGAGGTGGGTTTTGAACCTTCATAACCAAGGGAATATCAACATCACTACCAAAGTAACCATTATTCTTTAATATTAATCTAAAATGAAATTTCCCTTCAGTTGATGGTGTAGGACTAGTAAAAGGAATTTTAAATGTACTTATAACAACATCACCTTCTTTTTCAGAAATCCATTGCTCTTGAGTAATATCAAGGTTACTTAAGTCAACGTGATTCAAGTGAGTTATTTCACTACCCTCAACTAATTTTGTATCCTTTTGAGCAATCAAAAATCCCAACCATCCATTAGGAACATTAGCTGGGTAGTATGGAGAGTAAGTAAATGGTAATCTGGGTTGTTCTTCATTAACCATTAATGGATTTCTCAAATATTCCATAGTTTCTTCATCAATCAATTTTTCATCGGGGATATCAGGACATGATTTATGTTTTGGAGATTTTATCAAAAATTTAACTGAAAGATGAGCACTAGCCTTAGGTGGAACAATTGTTTCACCAGGGACTTTAAATTCAGCCTCTAGAACTCTAATTTGAGGAATACGACTAGCAATTTCAAGTGATTTTTTCAATTGAGTTGAATCAGTAATACCCAATACTTTACCAGCTTCTTCATCCAGTAAAGTTAATAACTTACCTAACTTAGTGATTGATTGTTTAGAGATAACATCGGGATTAACATATGGTAATTGTAATAATTCTTGATGTTTACCAGTGGGTCTAACTGCTTGTACGAGGGATTTTTGTAAATCAGTGGCAGCCAATATAACATCAAGTCCTCTAAATGCAGCCGCGATTTCAATAAGACCATTTAAAAGATTAGGTAAATATGAAATAATTTTCAATTTTTCTTCTTGATGTTTAGAATCAGCATGTTCATTATTACGGAATAAATATTTGGCAATAAGTTCCCTTACTTGATTAGGAGACAAATGTTTAAAATTGGATCTAATTTCTTGAGATGCGGTTAACCAATCCAATAAATCATATGGAGTAATCACCTTACCAGGATTTCTATCAGCCAATTTACGAACAAAAGTTCCGGCAGTTTCAACGTGTAAACCTCTTTTGGTGTGAGTTTTAGCATTGTTCCACCATAATCCCACAATAGCTGGTAATAACACCCCAATCAATAAAAAGTACACGATAATCATTACTGGTGAATATTTACCTTCAACCAAAAATTTGGGAATGGCAATACCATGACTAACATCTTGAGGACCATCTGGATGACCATATTTCTTAAAATTAAGTTTGGTAACTTCATCAGTCAAGGCTTTGTAAGCTTGATTAATTCTAATAAAGGCCGTTTCCATTTCTTGTCTGGCATCCTCAGTAACATCTTGAGGAAGTTTATCGGGGTGAAATTTCAATGATAATTTTCTATAACGACTCTTGATTTCACGTTCTGATGCATTGATGGAAACATCCAAGATGGTATAAGGATCAAACGTACCTTGTAGGTTTGCTTCCTTAGTATAGTACACGGCAATGTAAATAGTTAATGCCCAACCAATAATCAATACTAGTAAGGTTTTATTAAAAATTTTGGCGGATTTTTGCTTTGATTGAAATTTTTTCAATTTTTGATAATTGTCAATTTTTAACGTGGTATGATCTTCAACTATTGAACCTTGAACCTTTTTATTGAAACTAAGAGGATCATTTGAACTTATAATTCTGTTGACCCATTTAACAGTGAGTGGCACCAAAATAAAAGTAAGGACAGCCAACAAGAAGAATGGCCAGGTTTCACCTTCCTCATCATAATTATATTCCGAGGCCATTATTTGTGAAGAGTGACAAGATTGTTCTTCAGGGTGTTCTTCAAAAGACTATGATAACCTTCACTACTGAACAATTGATGTGATGGCGGTTTATTTATTTATTTATTTTTTTTTTTTCAATTTCGTTTTCGATTTCTTTTCTCGATATTCTGTATTTTTGGGACCCGCTTGCAATTTGATTTTTAATTTTTCCTCTTTTTTTTTTTCAGTCTCGAGGTTTTTTTTTTTTTTTCCTTTATATTTGTTTAGTTGACGTGTTTAAAAGCGCGAGTGAGTGGTTTTTCACTCAATTACACTTCAAAGGTTTTATAAATTTTTTTGTAATTTCTTGATACATACATATATATGTAGATTAAAAACTATTATGAGGGAAATCAAAAGTTTGCTTGAAAATACTAAGAGATCATGAAATGAAAAGAATGCACGGGGGCAAAAAGAACAAGGTTACAAATAAAAGCAACGGAGATGGCAAAGGGAAAAAAAAAAGAAAAAAATTAAAAGTAAACGAAACATGTTAGTATGCTCGTACGGCTAAATCACAATGGGGAGAGAAGGTAATGTCAGGTATTCTAATGGTGGAATAAACGGATAGGATTTTCAGCGTAGACGATATCGTGAGAATCAGCAGCACCGAAAACGGCCTTGTCCATAACAGAACCAGAAGGAGCAGCAATGAACTTAACACCAGATCTGGCAGCTCTGTAAACATTATCTGGAAATGGGAAGAAAGCATCAGAAGATAAAGCAACATTGGTTAATTTACTTAACCATTCAGCTCTTTCTTGTTCAGTCAAAGGTTCTGGTAATTCAGCAAATTTAGATTCATATTCAGATTTTTCTGGTTCAGTGGTTGGAATTTGACCAGTTACGAATAAATCAATAGCATTAGATTTTTCAGGTCTCTTAACACCTTTAGCCCATTTGAAACCCAAAACTCTTGGGTGTTGTCTGAACCACCAGTTATCAACTTTATCACCAGCCAATCTGGTACAGTGAATACGAGATTGTTGACCAGCACCCAAACCAATAACCATACCATTTTTGGTGTAACAAACAGAGTTAGATTGAGTGTATTTTAATGCAATAGTGGCGACGGTCAAATCAATGGCACCTTGTTCGGTCAAACCCTTATTTTTAGAAACAAATTCTTTGAAAGAAGAACCTTTAATAATGGCATCATTACGTTTTTGTTGTAAAGTAATACCATAAACTTGTCTTGATTCCAAAGCATCAGGAGTGAAGTTAGGATCAATTTGTAAAATACAATATTTACCACCCTTCTTCTTTCTCAAGATAGCCAAAGCTTCATCAGAGTAACCTGGGGCAATAACACCATCAGAAACTTCTTTAGAAATGATTTGAGCAGTTGGTAAATCAACAATGTTAGATAATGCAACCCAATCACCGAAAGAAGACATTCTGTCGGCACCTCTAGCTCTAGCATAAGCATTGGCTAATGGGGATAAATTTTCAATGTCTTGAACAAAGTAAATTTGTTTTTCAACATCAGACAATGGTAAACCAACGGCAGCACCGGCTGGAGAAACATGTTTGAAAGAAGCGGCAGCTGGTAAGTTTAAAGAAGCAGATAATTCTTTAACCAATGGCCAGGAGTTCAAAGCATCTAATAAATTGATATAACCTGGAGAACCACCCAAGACTTTGAAAGGTAATTCACCTTGAGATACAAAAGCTTGAGCAGGTTTTTGATGAGGGTTAGCACCGTATCTCAAAGGTAATTGAGAAACGTTTTCTGAATATTGTTTTCTGAAGAAATCAGAAATGGCAACGTCATAATCAGCAGTATGTTCAAAAGCTTTCAAAGCATATCTGTTTCTGGCTTCGGTAGAAATTTCACCAGATTTCAATTCGTGTAAGAAACCAGCGTAATCTTTAGGATCAGATAAGATGGTAACTCTGGAGTGATTCTTGGCAGCAGCTCTTAATAAAGTGACACCACCAATGTCAATTTCTTCAACAGCTTCATCAATAGTAACGGCAACTTTAGAAACAGTTTCTTTAAAAGGGTACAAGTTACAAACAACAAAGTCAACCTTGGAAATACCTTGAGCATCCAAATCAGCTTCATCACTTTCAGAATTTCTGGCCAAGATACCACCATGAACAGCAGGGTGCAAAGTTTTAACTCTACCACCCAACATTTCTGGGGCGTGAGTAATGGTAGAAACATCTTCAACAGGGAAACCAGCTTCACGAACCAACTTAGCAGTACCACCGGAAGCTAATATACGGACATTTTGAGCAACCAAACCTTTGGCCAAGTCCAATAAACCAGTCTTGTCGTAAACAGATAAGATGGCAGTTTTAGTGTAGTCAGCCATTATATTTTATTTGTGTATAAGGGGAAGGTTTTGAAATTCAAGTTAGAAAATTCAAATGAAATCAAGGATCAATTGCGTTGGTATACAAAAAATTTACTTTGTTTCGAAACAACAAAAGAAAAGACAGAAGTAATGGTTTATAAAATAAAAGAATTCAATATTTCAAAATCAATCGATGAATAACAATACAGTAATAAAAAAAAAAAACTCAAAAAAGAAAAAAAAAAGTCCCTCCGGCGTAAATTGATAATTTTTCATCGATTAATCTGGTTTTGGCTCTTTTTTTTTTTTTTTTTTTTTTTTTAGTGCGGAATCCTTGTTCTGGTTTCCCTCTGAATTCGCTACAAGAGTCAAAAAAAAACATCAAACAAGAAAAAGGAAAAGAAACAA